>OZ024917.1:25821478-26226478 GCA_964017125.1 Flabesymbios commensalis
AGGGAGCAACATATATTCATGTTCAAATATATGAAGGAGTGTTTTCTAACCATGTGGATGTCTTCAATACAATAACAAAGAACATTTCGTCGGTGGCCATCTTAAATTTTATTCAAATCCGTCATAATAATGTTCCAGTAGGCTTATCTTTTTCTTCAATCGAATCGTTAACTCAGAAAGCATAGGTGTAGACACCAGAATTGTGATTCTATTTCAATTGCAACTCATTGCAGGATATCAATACTGATTTCAAGATTTTAGGCTGATAACTGCGCGCAATATACAAGTTCAGAGACACAAAGCTATATTCAATAACCATGCATGTCCTCAGTTCTATAATAATTTTTTAATGCAATGTCAGCTAAATAATTTGGTTTTCAATATATAGACATTGTGATTTTGTCAAAAAAAAATTAAAAATATTATCATGTGGGCTATTTTCGAATGTGCCATACATAAATGACCCAATATTTCAAATTTTCCTCATGGTATTGCTCCAGTATGTTTTAAGTGATTTCGCGCGATTCGTTGACCCCAGAAGACATAGGTGTAGACAATAGAGTTGTGATTCTATGTCAATTGGAACTCGATATATTGGTTAAATTGCAACTTAGGATATTACGTATTTCTGGACGATAACTGCATAATGTACAAGATTATGAGAGATAAAGCTATCCATTATAACCATGCCTGTCTTCATTACTATAACATTTTAACATGTCAACATATTTTGTTTTCAATATAAACATTCGGATTTTGTCATTAAATGATTTTCACCGGTCGCCATCTTGGATTTTTCCGAATTCGCCATATAGGAATGACCTAATATTTTTATAAGTAGTTACATTCGATTTTTTACCCTGAAAACATAGGTGTAGACACCAAAATTATGATTCTATGTCAATTAAAAGTGGAAATATTGCCCAAATTAGATTTTCATGGCGGCCATTTAAAAAAAATGTCTGAAAGCCATATCGCGCCCCAAAGTTATTCCTCGTAACATCGCTAACAACATTCCCAGGAAGCTCCTGATCAAAATGGAGACTGGTGGGGGTGCATGGTGACCAATTCTGTCCTATGGACTACCTGTGTCAATTATAAATTAAGATATGAAAAAAATAGAATTTGCTGAAGTAAAAATGGCGGCCATTTTAAATTTTGCCTGATCCTTACTTCAGGTGATATCAAAACCCTTTCCAATCGATTCAGCACCCTTAAAAAAACCCTACTGGACATTATGATCATCAAAAGTGGCCAACTGGTACAAAACATAATTATTGACATTATAGTTTTTTTCAGAATGGCTTCTAGCGGGCATTTTGAAAATCGTTCTCCTGAGTTGCTACCACTATCCAGCATGTCTACCAAAGTTTTTTCTCACTCCTTGTGTGGTCCCTTAAACGAATTTTAATAGAAACTTAGGGGACCTAAAAATGCACACAGGACCCCCCTCAGCCATTGGATTATCAGTAATGTGGGGAGAGAGCTCCACAGCTTTGGAGCAGCGATCGCAAAAGCTCGATTACCAAAAGTCTTGGTGAATGATTGCGGTTGTTTGAAAATAGGTGGATTATAGCCGATCGCAGCGCTCGGTTCCGTTTATGCAGCACCAGTAGCTCAGATAAATATTCAGGAGCCTTTCCGTGTACCACAATGAATGTCAGCAGCAATATCTTATATGTAATTCTCTACTGTATCGTGAAGCTGCATCCTTCTTTTATAGATGTCTTCATGGCGTGGGATGCATGCAATTACTCTTGCGGCCGCATTTTGAACGCACTGTAGCCTTGCGAGCTGATACTTTGGCAGACCTTGTAAGAGTGAGTTGCAGTAGTCTAGTCTTGAGATAACCAGCGACTGGACGATCTGGCGGGTTGCCGTCAGTGTTAGGTGCGACCTTACGCGAGGAATGTTTCTCAGTCAAAAATAGCAAGCTTGACACACTTTACCAACTTGCTCATCCATTTGAAACGTGCTATCAAAGATTACACCAATATTCCGTGCGGAAGAACTTGGTGGAATGCTGATGTCCCCAGTTGTGATAGATTTGGTATTGTTCAATGACACCAGATAGACAAACTCGGTCTTATCAGTTTTAGTCTGTGCATTACCATCCATGCACTAATTTCCGCTACACGTGCTTCAATTTTGGTAAGTGCGGCTTTTCTATCTGCATCATTACTAAAGTGAAACGTTTCCTACATATGGCACCTATCGGCACAGTGTACTGCGTGAAGAGGAATGGGCCAAGGACCGAGCCTTGTTGGACTCCATATCTCAAGGGTATACTCTGTGACTTACAGCCATTAATGTTAATGGACTGACAACGGTTGTTTAAATATGACTTAAGCCAGTCATGAGCAGTGTCCTGAATCCCAATATCTGACAGTCTGTTTAGAAGCATGCTATGGTCTATCGTTTCAAAGGCTACTGATAAGTCTAATAACACCAGCATTGCAGCCTTATGTTGATCTAAGGCCATCAGAATATCATTGCTCACTTTTACAAGTGCTGTTTCTGTGCTGTGTAGAGGGCGATATGCCGATTGATGAGGTTCATGCTGGTTTGTGATGTTGAGATAATCTAACAATCTTCGAAAAACAATGCGCTGAATTGCTACCGCAATTCCCATCACAATTCCCATCGCAATTCCCCTCCCAATATTAGAAAATAACCAATAATAATAATATCAAGTCAGAGATCAGAACGTCTTTTATACTGTGATGGATTGCGCCATTTTGTATTCGTATAATTTTAGTCAAAACCTGCCATGTGGTACCCGGCATGACCAGTCTACCCAACTCGCTTCGCCGCAGACCCGGCCACATTGACCGCCATTTTATGTACACAGAAAACTGTCTAAAAACGACACACTACCGAAACTGCCAAAAACCTCGGGTGTCATGAAACTGAGACGAATTTTTCGAGTGCCTATTCAAAATAGGCTTTTTTCAGCTGGCGAAATCTGGTGATCGTATTAGAACTAATCCATTTAAAAATGGAGGTCTCTAAAAATGCATGCGAGGAAGCTTGATCCTTTAATCGCCAGTCACGATTACATTCGTTTTTTTTCAGGTTTTGTTAACAAATTAAACACAAGTTATCAAACGTGTTAACAAGATAAAACGTGACATAAATCAGCAAGATTGCAAACTCGTTGACCTTCATTTTGTCAAATCTGAATAATTTCACTCACTTGAAGTTAAGAATCGCGTCAGCGAGACGCAGCTTCAAGTGGGTGAAAATTACAATTAAATAACTTGGCGGTTAAAGGGTACGGTTAAAGCGTAATATCATTGTCGTCAAGTGGTAAAACCTGGTGCGAGAACTGTTTGGTTATGTTAGTGATTGGTGGAGTCGTGGAATTTGGAGAATGTTTACAGAGAGCGGGATCAATTGCTAAAACGGGTCCACGCAGATTAATTCAGGCGAGGATGGCACACATAATGTCGCGGACCTTCCGCCGTATCGCCGTATTAAGGACCGGCCCTATACATGTAGCAGTCACTAGGTGAAATCTAAGTCAGCCGTTACAACGAGAATTGATCAATTTACAGTCTCATTACACAAAGATAAAATAAATGCAGTTACTATTAAAGAGCTTTGTGTAAAGAGCAATAACAAGCAACTTTTTTATTTAAAAAATGTATTTGAAACGGATGTAATTTGTTATATTCAGTGACATACATATTTTATCAATTTTACATACATAATATGTACATACTGACCTTCTGAAAGGGCCCACCTAGGGAGTGACGGCGGGGGGTCCCATACGGCGGACGGTCCGCGACACACGTATGGTTTGGTGGGGCGCTTCACTGCCTCGCCAGGCATGCATGCGTCCCGGGCTCGAATCCCGCTGATCCTGCGTGGGTTTTCTTGAGAAATATCCTTCTTTCTCCCTTCTCAATGTGATTAGGCGATCACGTTAATGGTGGCCTCGTCGAGTTAAGGCTGAGGCCAGTGTATCGACGTTAATTCTACGCTCCTTCACATGATGTTACCATGCAGTGACCCCTATAGGACTGCAGTCACTTATGGCGTAATACATTGTACCTTACCTGACGTATATTATAGGCCTTAAGATATGGTTATCCGAAAGCACTTAACCATGTTAACATCAAGTTGATGATGCAGTATGCCTATTATTGCACGTATAGATAGATAAATTAAGCGATTAAAAAACAAAACGACAAATTAGACATTTCGTTGTAAAAATCATCCATACGTATTGAGACTACACGCAGTGGCGTGATCTTCCGTGAAAAGCAAAAGGCAGTATCAGCTTACTCTACAAGTGAGCAGATGCTGCCTTTTGGCTTTGCAGACAGCAAACAGTTGTACCTCTTTCACCGCTGAGAACGGCTTGTTTGTAATTATTAAAAACTATCAGCCGATCAAAGCACTGTTAGGGGGAATGAGATGAGTGCTTAAACATGAACAGTTGCAAATTATTGCTCGGTCTCAAACTTAACAAATTATCGTGTATATTTTCACCCACTTGAAGTTGTGGGTCGCGGTAGCGAGACACAACTTGAGATGGATGACAACTTATATCCTATAACCTGGCGCTTTAACCCTTACAGCGCGGGGGTCGCATTAGTCGTCAGAATCTGACGTCTGTGGACGTCAGATTCTGACGACTAAAGTCGATCCCCGCACTGTAAGAGTAAAAATAATTCTTTTGGTCGTAGACCCATAACATAGGTATTCAAATGAATCGGAATGAGGTAACTAAGACAGATATGATGATTTCAAATTGAAAAAAAACTTTTGGTCTCCAAGGTTTTTACGAAAATAATTCAGCTATGTGAGGGTTAAGGGTTACACTTGATATAATAAGGAAAGTATGCATTTTTATATAAATAATGTAATCAGGGCAATTTGTGGATGTTATACTGAATTTTTGGATTAGGTAAATCATCAGTAAATACACGTTCATGCGCGTCATCCCTTTAGTAAACTAAATATCCCCCCAGAAGTAGGTTAGCAGATGGCAACACAGTAAACACAAAACATTTGTATAACATTTGTAAAATGTTGGGCCGACGTTGTACAAATGGTATACAAATGTTTTGTGTTTGCTGGAAAAGTCATAAAACAGAGAGACAGTCCTCAGGAGCTCCCAGGTAGTCTTAAAATGGACAGTTAAGGAGATAATAAATGAGGGAATTCTTCTGGGATTACATATTCGAACGACGGAGACTTGGGTTTTGCTGTGGAATTTAATGCTGAAACGCCGTGGCCTTTCGCTCAGCTTCGCTATCCTCGGGTCGGATAATCCCCAGAGTAACAATAGTTGAGGGTTACTCCATTCATCCCATCCGAGAGACCCAATGTCAGTCACTCTATTGCCGGTAGTTTAACCCTTATAGCGCGGGGATCGACTTTAGTCGTCAGAATCTGACGTCGGTAGACGTCAGATTCTGACGACTAAAGTCAATCCCCGCACTGTAAGAATAAAAATATTTCTAATGGCCATAGACCCATAACATAGGTATTCAAATGAATCAGAAAGAGCTAACCAAGACATTTATGATGATTTCAACTTGAAAAAAAAAATCATTTGGTTGCAATGGTTTTTTTACAAATTTTTTCAGCGCTTTAGGGTTGAGGCCCTATCATATAATACTGCATGGCCACATTAGCTGCATTAATTCTGCTGCTGAGTGGAGGAACCCATCTGACAATCCGCCCTAAGATTATGGCCAGACTTGTGAAGGCTGCAGCTTTTCTAGGTTGGTCATTGCGGACTAGTTATTCAGTACCATGCCATATAGCATACATCAGACGGAAGAACTCTCCAATGAGCTGCCCCAGGTCGAGACGAAAAGTAATACCACTAACAACTATCCCAGTACCCCCTTGACAAGTAAATTAGGAGAGTTTTCCAAATGACTCTAGCATATATATATTCACATCATTACACACGAATAATGCTATTTTAAAGTGTTACTAATCCTTAGGTCTTGCTTTTTAATTTATCTCAAACAATCTATATTCTATTCTATATTCGCTTAAACTTGCAATATACGTTAAGCATGGACGATAAACATCCTATTTTTTTATATGTTCGGCTTTAAATGCATGCGAAGTTTAGTGGCTATTGCTACAAAATTCTTTTAATGCATACTTCGTTCGTACTTACTTTTGTGCAATTTAACACATTTACCGTCTCACTTATTTTTTCTTAATCTTCTAACCTACAACTTCCACCATCTCACCTATAACTGAAACAACAACATTTAGCTTCTTATTTTACTTCCACGTTAACTGCTTAACTGCGTGGCGCCTCTTTCCACTGGTCAAAACAACTTCTTTGGATTTTCTACTTTCTTTTGTCTTAATGTAATAGGAAAATAAGAAGTATAAAATCCCAATGTCTGATATCGTAAGCAAAGATAGTATAGCGGAAGTCGTGAAAGAGGAAGCAGACGATCAGATCATCACCAACTAACTGTTTACCAGGTCTGGCATTCTCAAAAGTGTCCACTTGGCTTGAGTGGTCGAGATGGCCACCTCGACCAATCAGGTGTCTAAGGGCAGGTACAGACGATGCAGGCCCAGTGCATTATCTGCACAGTCAAGTGGAGCTCACCCCGGCTATTATCAAAAGACGCCATTTCGTATACACAATTCTAAACATAGGTGGGAATCCAAAGTCTTCTAGACTTAGTGTTTGCTCTTTCAACCTGTTAATCTGGCAATAAAGCGCAGCCAGTGTTTGGTTTAAACTTACACACTGCACATTTATATGGGACATCGCGAATCGGACTGTGCTGAGAATAATGTTGTATGTGATTCATATATCCAACCAGTTTATAGTGCATGGGGTAAGTAAATGGGGTATGTGTGCATGAATTTAGAATCAAGTTAAATCACAAGGGACTAAATCAGGTCAAAATCATAAGAAAATCGGTGATTTTATTTTGGCCTCTTATTATGACCATATGATGTAAACATGTCCATAGACAAGGTTCAGCTAGCTGTCCCATTATTGGCTTTTTACTGTCTATTTTATCTTATTAAAACATAATAAAAGACGCAAGCCTATAAATTGGCGAGATTATTATATAAAGTGCAATTAGAAAAGGGAACGTGGTGCTTTGGTAGAGCGCCTGACTGCCTCGCCGGGCATGCATGCGTCCCGGGTTCTAGCCCCGCTGATTCTGTGTGGGGTTTTCAACGAAATATCATTGTTTCTTCCTTCTCATTTTCTCCGCCCGGTTAATAACATGAATAATTTATTAGGCCAATAATAGTAAAAGTTATCGTACAAATGTTCGTGGCGCTAGCCCAACATGCAAGCGGTATCGGGTGATAAACGTCTTGTGCTTGAACGGCTGTACACAAACTATTTCAAAGAGCCCGTATTGATTTAGTAGTAGTAAATCATTGCCTTACGTCACTTTTTGGCACAATGATGCACAGATGATGATGTGAGGGTGGGGGTGATAGGGCATGGTGGGTTATTGAGAGCGTTTTCCTTCGCTCGCCCGATAAGGGGTTCTGGGCAAGTCTAGGGGATCAACCCCGAGACATGCCCAGACGGCCGGAGACTTGGGTTTTGCTATGCAATTTAATGCTAAAACTCCGTGACATTTCGCACAGCTCCACTATCCTCGGGTCGGATAGTCCCCAGAGTGACAATAGGTAGGGTAACTCCATTCATCCCCCCGTAAGATACCTAATGTCAAACACTCCATTGCCTATACCAGCATCTGCACTGATGCGGGTGCTGCATTGGTTCTGCTATTGAGCGGAAAAACCAGTACAATTCCGTACAGCAATCAACGGACGGAGCAGATCCCTAATGAACCTCCCTGTATGGGGGCGAAAAGTACTACTACTAGCAATCATCCCAGTACCCCAGCTCGTATTAAACTCGAGTCAATGGGTGACTTTGGCCAAGACCTGAACCAGGACGGGCCATAACGTGCAGTGTTGTTCGGCATTCTAGCAGGGCTTGCCCATTTTTTATATTGACTTGGGTCGAAATTTTGAAGAAACGTTGTACATCACCATCCACAATAATATTAAGCATAAGAATTGTGCATGAGCGAAAACCATCGTGACAAAATTCAGAAGTCTCCTCATCCCATCAGGACGTCAACAAACGCTCCGCCTACCACTTTCGCGATCCCAGTAGTCTAAATCGCACCGATGAAGAACTATCTCTATAAAAACTTCATTTAAAATAGAATGGATAATTACTTTGTCAAGAGTAGTTCTGAGGATTTCTCTTGGCTTTTAGTACCACATGCATTCTTATAGAATTGTGTTCTCTAGAATTATGGGATGCATTATGTGGATCTTCTTGTAAAAAATCTCGACTATGGGATGGCAAACATGTTTTATTTGATTAATTTTGGTACTAAACAACTATGCAAAGCAGTATTTGCTTACTTACAAGTAAGCCGATCTGTTTTGTATAGTTGTTTAGTACCAAAGTAAATCAAATATAGCTCAAATACTGTTTTGCATAGTTGTTTAGTACCACAATTCATCAACATATAACCGCCTTCAGGTTTGCATAGCCGAGCAGCACAGTTCTAATTGTGTGATTTACTGGAACCCAGTAACATGAGATACATGTATATTCCGCAACTCATTTAAGCCAAGGTCGTACAAAGCCCCTGGGGTTTGGCGAGACAAATGCTACATATCATGAATGAATGAATGAACGAATGAACGAATGAATGAATGAATGAATGAATGAATGAATGAATGAATGAATGAATGAATGAATGAATGAATGAATGAATGAATGAATGAATGAATGATTGAATGAATGAATGATGAATAATGAATGAATGAATGAATGAATGAATGAATCAATCAATCAATCAATCAATCAATCAATCAATCAATCAATCAATCAACAAATCAATTAATCAATTAATCAATTAATCGATGAATGAGCCAATAAATGAATGAATTTAGCCCATATTGTGCATAGCAGTTCCTTCGATGTGAAACTTGCTTGAACACATGAAAATAACAATGAGCAAATCGCTGAATAGATTAATAACCTTTCAACCTATCTTCATCTTCCCAAGACAACCCCTCACTCACCGAGCCATAATTATGTGAGGCCTCGTCTATATGGTATACACAGTGGACAAATGCTTTTTGTTCACCCCTAAGCAATTAATCCACTGTTCATTCGCCATTGAACTACAGGCCGGTATACTAAAACCATACCATATTTTAGCTTTTGAGTTATACCACGTTTTTCCACATATATGTGATCACTCAAATTGACACAGTTATATAGGACGTAATTTATGCAACTGAGTGTTTATTTCTGGGCACAACTTTTTTTTCGAATGACACGAATGGATTCTGCATCCCCGAGCACCAACCTTTTATCTCTATCTGTCACTTTTGTTAGTTTCGATGGCGGCCATCTTGGAAAATGGCTGCCTCATGAGATTTTCTGTAATTTAGCAGAGATGTACACCTTATATATATATATATATGCATAAAGAAAAAGTAACAGCCCTTAAGACCTTTTTGTCCTAAGAGGATTCACGAATGTATAAAACTCGTAATGAATAGATACCTCAATCAGTAGGCTGGTAAGAAAAATAATTGGGGAAGAAATTAGACAAAGGATGGTCTGAGGCGGTGTACTTTCGCATAAAATTGAAAATCAGCGGCTTCTTAAAATATATTCTGATATTAAAAATAAATAATATGTTATGGCCAATGCGACACGAATCTTGTGTGGATTTTGGTAGACAACATAATGGTTTCGTTTGTTCACACACGACATTAGGTGTGGCTCAGTAAAGTCAGAAAAATGTGCCCAAATGATACTTTAACCCTTTAGCCGCCAAATTATTCAATTTGAATTTTCACCCACATGAAGTTGTGTCTCGCTGACGCGATCCACAACTTCAAGTGAGTGAAAATTATTCAAATTTGACAAAATGGAGGTCAAAAAATTTCAAATCTTGCTGATTAATGTCATTTTTATCTTTAACAGGTTTGAAAGCTGGTATGTAATGTGCTAATATAAAATGTAAAAAACATAAATTCAGTGTTGCACTAATAAATATTCTAAGCATGTCTCTCCTGTGCGAAGCTGCGAACCCTTAAACCGCAAGGCACGATTACAGTCGATTTAATCTGCTATTAACTAATCACCCCCAGCATAATAATAGTGGAAATGAAGTGTGTTCAAACAGCAAGATTTGCAAATGTTTGGTACCAAAATTAACAAATTTGAGTAATTTTCAAGTGGGTGAAAATTAAAATTATTTCATTTTAAGGGTTATGCCTAGTATGGCATGCATATGGATTATATGCATACTGCATCGTTGGGAAGGCGAGATGGGCTCATCTCATCACAAGTCAACACCACATCAAGCTTGAGCCTTTAGGCATACAGCATCATTGGGTACGGCGAGATGGACTGATCTCAGCACTCGTCACTACACAAAGCTCTCGCCTAAAGGCCCGGGCTTGGTGTGGTGACTTGCGCTGAGATGAGCCCATCCCGCATTCTCAACGATGCCGTATGCATATAGGATAATACCGTTCAGTGCACATTGATCCACCTAATACAGCAATCTAAAACTGCAAACAGTACTTTTCATATGATAATAATATTTTTTATGTATAATAGTGGACCTACTATGAAAAGTGTATTGTTTATTTTGTTTCTACCCATGCGGCAAACATGACACGTTTAACCAATGCTGTTTAAATGTTGGGCCAGCGTAGCAGATGGGGGAGCAACATTAAAACAGCATTGGATCAACCTGTCACGGCACACCAAACAATGACGCAAAAATGTACAGACACACAAAAAAGCTGCGCATTTCAATATGGCGGCTGTCTGTCACCGGAAATCGCCCGCTTCCGCACGGGCCGCTGGCGTGTTTGCAAATGATTAGGGATTCCCACTAGGGCTGTAGACCGAGATGTCGCATAGGACGCCCATAACAAAAGGTGGAGTGTGGGCGCTGATATAAGCACATGAGTGCACATTTTCATCAGTAGAATATAGTCCACACTTGATTCAAGAGCGAATTAACCCAACCACGCATGGGCCACCCAGAAAACACCCGGAAATTATAAACCCTTTCCGCGCGGGGACCGACATTATACGTCAGAGTCTGAAGATATACGGAATCCTATGTGAGTCCTATACTGTGCCTCTCCTTTCATTGTGATCATAGGCGGTGACGTTAATGGCGCCCTCGCCGAATTAACACAAAACTTAAATATTTTTGTATAAACCATAGAGACCAAAAGGTTTTTTTCAATTTGAAATCATCATAAATGTCTTAGTCAGCTGTTTCCGCTTCTTTTGAATACCTATGTTATGGAGTTTACAGCCATTATAAATGTTTTATTTCTTTCAGTGCGAGGACCATCTTTATATGTCAGATTCTGACTTCCAAAGACGGTCCACGCACTGATAGAGTTAAAATTGAAAGCATTGTATCGCTGTGTCAGAAATGAACCAAGATAATATGGCAAGTGGCTACAGTTCTGCTCTGCAAAGCTAAAAGGCAGTATCTGCTTACTTGTAAAATAAGCAGATCCTGCCTTTTAGCTTCGCATTTAGCTTTGCATTGAAATCCAGGCAATTTTTTTCGTTTTTTCAATTGCCTCATTGAATAATAATTCAATACATTAAGATGGGCTTGTAACAGGCATTAGCTGAAGAAAACATAGCAATGTTTACTGGAGATAATATGCATGTAATGCAAGCATCACTCTGTCAGCTCATGCTAATTCTGCAGTTTACATGGAGGATAACTGAATGACATTACAGGTCCCGCGGTGAAATGAAATGAATAGGGTTTTATGCCACCTTTGAGCACATAATATAGGCTAAACTGAGCCAGGCAAAACATCTGAGGATCGTGAGATGGATGAGATGACACTGCACTCCAGACACAGGATTCGAAATTTGAACCCTGGCTGTCTGATGCCGAGCTCGCTACTTCTGGGTTACGGAGGCTCCCCACAATATTGAATATTTACGGGTGAGCAGGGAAGAAACTTTTGTTTCCTTGCAACTTGAATGCCAAAGCGGGGTTCGAACCCGCGATCACCGACTTTCCGAGCAGGCAGCATTAACTGCACCAAGTCCCCGCCCCAGGTCCCGCGGTGAGTGAATGGATAGTACTTTATATCGCTTTCAGCATATTATGGCAATTAAAAATTTAGAAAGAAGGAGACAGAAGTCGAAACTATATATTTTTCTCTTTTGACTTTAATATTGACTACACTGGGCCTAACCCTTTGCGCACTGTATGCACAATCACGATGATGAGTATTCGAACCGCTCGGGAATTGAGCCATGTAAGCCTACCACCAGACTACACATAATGGCCGAATCAAAGGAGCCATCGATCGGACCCTAGTTCTGAGATGTGGTGTATATTTTAATTGAAACCTTAAATACGCGCTTACAATTTGGTTGAGTACCCCCACTATGTGCTTCGCGAAAAGTGTTCGCATGATTGTAGGCGAATACGAACAAAGAGCTGTCTACAAACTATTAATTATTATGTAGTTGGCAGTGATCCTGGCAGTGTAGGCCTACTTCCGATGCACTTTATCATGTTAATTATGAAATACAACGGAAAAGGAACTTGGACGTCTACAACAACATCTAGTTTCTTATAAAATAGTCAGTTGTAGATGCTCAGTTATTCAAATAATCTAATTTGAGATTCATATCTGTTCATTCGTGTATTCATTCATACATTCATTTATTCATTCATTCATTCATTCATTCATTCATTCATTCATTCATTCATTCATTCATTCATTCATTCATTCATTCATTCATTCATTCATTCATTCAGTAATTCATTCATTCATTCATTCATTCATTCATTCATTCATTCATTCATTCATTCATTCATTCATTCATTCATTCATTCATTCATTCATTCATTCATTCATTCATTTATTCATTTATTCATTCATTCATTCATTCATTCATTCATTCATTCATTCATTCATTCATTATTCATTCATTTATTTAGTTATTTATTCATTCATTTATTCATTCATTCATTCATGCATTCATGTGTTCTTGCAATTATGGTTTGATTTTCTAAGATTACCAGTTTGCCTCACATTGTATGTAATTATGCTTTCTAAGGTGAATCTACTTTCGTTGAACCAATGCTGGTTTAATGTTAGGCCACCGTCGTTTAACCAGCATTGGTTCAATGTATTGTGTTTGCTGGTAAGGCTGCTCAATACATGTAGATGGTGGGCATGTGATTGGTTGAAAAGACAAATCCCATGTTTATAATATCTCAGTCAAGCGCTCTGATGACACAGGTTTCGTATTCTGAGTCTCAATTTCTTTAGATAGCTTATACAAATATTAGTACAATTATGGTATTATACCTCCTAATTTAAATAACACCTGAGTGACGCCGTGATTGGTTGATCTCGTCATATGACAAGCGAAGACACTCTTACATTGGGCGGGTCCCAGATATTCAACGTATTGTATTCTTTGGACGAGGTACTTCACTCTGGTGTGCTTCAATTCAGTCAAATGTGAAATAAATAACTAGTAGAACATTATATGACAATCTGTACAATACCCAGTATCAACATGACAACAGGCTTTGTATGCTCCCAGGGAGTTGAAATGGCACACTAAAGAACATGTTCCGTTATCAGGAGTAAAATACAACCTTAGATGAAGGGTCTCAAACTCTTTACTTCTTTACTTTAAATAGCATTTTCCCAAATATTGTATCGTTTGCTCAGGAACAATCGGCGGCAATATTGTTTGAAATATCAGAAAGAGGGGGGGGGGGAGTTAAACAATCCAATAATTTACAATAGTTAGCCCTTGCCTTCCTACACCCGTAGAATATACGTTTCAAACTTGTTTCCAATAAAATAAAATTACACTGCAATAGATAAAATATATTATGATGGAATATGAAATAATATATATATTATTAATCAAAATATTTTCAACTCAATAGTTCTATGTTTTGCATCAATGGAAGTATTTATTGTTCATCATTTGAAGCTACATATTGTTCAGCTTTAAATGCATGGAAAATACTAATATGGACACTTCAACGTGACAAGTGTTAGTCGTTAGTTTTTAATTTCAAATTTGCACTTGTAAAGTATGATTTTATTTTAGTGGCTGCTCATCGTGAATCAATCTGTGACAGCTTCATTACACACTTCATGATCACAAACTCAACGTTTTTCTCCTTGCTGTCAGACAAAGAATATTGCTGTATATTATGTGAGTGAGTGAGTGAGTGAGTGAGTGCGTGAGTGAGTGAGTGAGTGAGTGCGTGAGTGAGTGAGTGATTGAGTGAGTGAGTGAGTGAGTGAGTGAGTGAGTGAGTGAGTGAGTGAGTGAGTGAGTGAGTGAGTGAATGAGTGAGTGAGTGAGTGAGTGAGTGAGTGAGTGAGTGAGTGAGTGAGTGCGTGAGTGAGTGAGTGAGTGAGTGAGTGAGTGAGTGAGTGAGTGAGTGAGTGAGTGAGTGAGTGAGTGAGTGAGTGAGTGAGTGAGTGAGTGAGTGAGTGAGTGAGTGAGTGAGTGAGTGAGTGAGTGAGTGAGTGAGTGAGTGAGTGAGTGAGTGAGTGAGTGAGTGAGTGAGTGAGTGAGTGAGTGAGTGAGTGAGTGAGTGAGTGAGTGAGTGAGTGAGTGAGTGAGTGAGAGTGTGAGTGAGAGTGTGAGTGATTGAGTGGTTAAATGATTAAGTGAGTGAATGGATCGAGCGATCCTTTGTAGAGGTTGATTATATGAGTGATGAATTTGATTGGCCGTTGGTGATGTTATGTTGTAATAAATTATCCCTGATCTGTCACACAGACCGATAATAAGGGTCGACGGCCTCATAATTCGAACGTTCTACAAAAGACGTACGATCCATGGCTATGGCTATTTAAGGAGCACCAGGAAATAATGTCAGAATTAATGAGTGGACGTGTTTCTGATCCATGATTGGACTATCTGACTGCTTTTACGTTTTTTATGCATGGCGGGACACTCTACACGACAAGCATCCATAATCTGTTAGCACTAGAGATGGATAGACTGCTGCTAATAACTGTGCGAAGGTTTCTATGTGCCTGCTTGTTTGTTTATCCTTCCTGATGGTTTGATTCAACCCCTAAAATAGCATATCGCCTAGGTAAAACAAGAATGCCAGAGGACATGAAAAAGTTTGTTCTTGCGAATTTTTATAATGAGATCTATAGATAAAACCATATTATAGGAGGCAGATGTTATTAGCCAGGTTGGATACCTATGTCAGAGAGTGCCAAAGCATTGGCAAAGAGCTATAGTGTCGTCCATCAGACTACATCTAATTATCTCAGAAAAGGATAATCTATAATTAGAAAACGACATGCAAGCAAACCCATATAAATATGTAGAGTAGAATCCCTAGTATTATCAATATCACATGTGAAATCACCTGGGTCTGGCTATCTACGTCATTTCTCTTTTCGAACAATAAAAAAAGTGAAATGTTCTTCCAACCCACCTTAAACCAAACTGCTTACCATTTAAGCGTGGTTTTAAAGAGCATACTTCGCAAGCAAAAAGCAAAGGAAACAATTCGCTTACTTGTTGCGATTCATAAATGGAGACATCTGCACGTCTGCTAAACGTGATAAATTTCAGATAAAAAATATGTCCGCACAGAAATGAACAAATATCAGCTTAGCTTTTCAACTGTTACTGTAAATCTGCTCTGCAAAAGCAGTATATGCTTACTTGTAAAGAAAGCTGATACTGCATTCTGCCTTTGCACAGCAGCGTCGTCTACCTCAAGACTGCAATCCAAATGAGGTCAGTTCAATCAAAGCGAGGTCGTCTGTCAGCAGACGTGTGTCTCACCTGGTGGCCATAAATCGTACCACACGTGGATTGATCGCGCATGGACTTGAATACTAATTATATGACATTAATACATTGAACCGATGGTGTTGTGATGTTGGGTCAGAACGAAGACAATGGTCCAGCATTATAACACAATTGCATCGATGTTTTATGTTTACTGGGGTGTTTATGATACCCTTTTCATTGATTTATTCCTTATCAGGCTGAAAAAACTTGTGCTGCAATATCCGAAAAAATATGACGAACGTCAAATGTTAGATCAATGTCTCGAAATTGAGCCAAGCTGGGTAAATATGTGCCACAAAAAGTCTGACCGCACTTAGTGTGTATATATACATAAAAAAAACTGACCGCATTTAGTGTGTAATTATACCCCTATTTAAGATTACGAAAAGAGTAAACATAGAAATGATTCAGGAAAATTTGACCACTGTGTCAGCAATTTCAACTTTCAGAAAGACAAATAATTAACAGTTACATTTTTGTGCAATAGTTGTTATTACTATAAACATGATCATTGCATAATATAATATTAGGCCATAATTTTAACGTCAAATCTGGCTCCATAAAGGGACCATTAAAATATAGAGTCAATCAATTCAATATTGAGTGAACAGTGGAAGTTATGAAGTTTTGGTCACAAAAATGCGTCGTAAAGGTTTTTTCTATATTTTTCGATATGCCTCGTATTTATTCTACATTTTGATAAAATAATATTATATTTCATTTATGACCAAGAAATTATTAAGTCTTTATTCAATTGCTAGTTCTTTAATAATGAGCTCAATGGCTTGGTTTCTCTCTGGCAAAAATGTAAGGATCGAGTGGTCAAAGTATTTATTGTAACTAGAAAGGAATTGTGACTTTTCAAGTAACAATAATGTTTGGACTAGGTTTTTTTGCGTTTTTTGTCGGCCATTTTTTAATTTTGTTATTTTTATTACGACAGATTGATTGAAATGTTATTCGTGGGTTTTTTGGCAGCCATTTGAATTGGAAGTTTAGATTTTAGACTTCAGAATTCGGACTTCAGACTTCAAATTTCAGAAGTCCCCACTGAACTTTTGTACTTTTATATAGATATATATTTGTTTGTGAAATGGAATCACATTCAGAGGGCCGTAAACACATTGACTTATCTCTCTGTCGGCTGAATGTTGTATCACCGTCTGCGACGCTGGCCAAACATTAAAACAGCATTGGATCGACGTTTCGTGTTTGCTGGAATTAAAACTGTTATTTTAATTTTATAATGTAGAATTTAAAATGTTTCTACTTGCGCAAGTATGCTATTTGCGCACTTGCGCAAGTACTTGGGCACTTACGCACTTGCGCAAATACTTGCGCAAGCACTTGCGCACTCACATACCTGTGCAACTACGTACGTGTGCTATTGCGCAAATACTTGCGCCCTTTCGTACTTTTACTTGCATAATTGTGCGAAAGTAGTTGCGTACTGGTGCACTCTTGCATACTTGTGAACTTGCGCAAGTACTTGCACACTTGCGCATTTGCACACTTGCGCACTTGCGTATCTGTACACTTGCGTACTTGCGCATTACGCATTTGCAAGTACGTACGCACTTATGCACTTGCGCATGTACTTGCACATTTGCGTAATCGTGCTATTGCTCAAGTATTGCACTATTGCACTATTGCACTATTGTTCATTTGTCATTTCTAAGACTAGACAGAGTCTTTAAAGCAGCTGACAGTACCGATGTTGGAATTGTGTGGGGCTGTCCTTGCTACGCCAGTGGAGCAGACCTTCGATTTATTGGACTGATAGCATGATTGTACTTGAATATAATAATAACACCACTGCCAGATTTAAGATAAGATTTTGTGGCCAACAGAGTAGCTAAGATTGACCTGTAAGTATCTACTGCGGATCACTGGAGATATGTAGGGACGAAGCTAAGTCGCAGATGTCTATATTTAATTCCGAAATACTAAATGTTAATGAGGTTAAGACGGTTGTGAAATTGTTTGTAGTAGAGGCAAACGCTCCTAGCCCATTGGCCATACTTATTGCACGGTTCAGCTGTTTGTATAGGCTGATTAAGGCTGTAGCGTGGCTACTGAGGTTCAGATCATGGCTACAAAGGCGTAAACAAAAACCCCAATGTCAATTCGGGAGCTGGAAGATGCGGAATTTTCTTTCGTAAAATAAGTACAAAGAATACATTATTCCACAGAAAGACCACTTGTAAACAGGTTGCTAAGGGATCATGCAATTATAAATTAGATCCTTACTTGGCTAGCGATGGAGTAATTAGGGTATTGGGTAGACTGGGCTCAGAACCTGCTGATCCAGCCATACTCCCTAGAACACACCATGTGAGTAGACTTGTGGTACAGCACAGTTATAGCATTTTACCTGGTCACTCTGGTAGAGAGCATGTTCTCTCTTTAGTGAGGGATAGATTTTGGATCCCAAAAGGCAGACCATTGATAAAGAAGATCTTGCGGGATTGTATTACTTGTAAAAAGAGAAAGGCTATTCCTTTGGATGGCGTATGGCTGATTTACCTATTGAAATAATTTCTTCTGATATATCTCCATTTACATGTGTTGGAACCGATTGTTTTGGACCATTTTTGGTTGAGAGAGGGAGGTCTTAAAGTTGTGTCTCGCTACCGCGACCCACAACTTCAAGTGGCTGAAAATTTCTCATATTTGTAAAACGCTATGGATGTTTATTCATTTGCATGAAAATAAGAGCTATTCATATTAAAGTTCCACATAGCATGTATGGGTGCGTCAGATAAGAACTATGCGTAAGGTATTTACATCTATTGTGGGAAATCAGGTCTTGGATGATGAGAGACTCGGTACACTTTTTTGTGAGGTAGAATCTATTGTGAATAGCTGACCTCTGACTAAAGTGTCTGAAGATCCAAACGATTTGGAAGCACTTACTCCAAGTAATTTACTTCTACTTAGAAAGGGAGATAATGCTGTACCTGGAACATATGAAAAACTAGATATTTATAAGAAGCGTTGGAATCATGTTCAATTTTTGGCAGATACATTTTGGGAAAGATGGAGAAAGGAGTATTTACAATCACTTTGCTTGAGAAAAAAATGGATTAAGTACAGAAAGAGCTAATTGATAGGAGACGTAGTGGTAACTATTGATGAAGTGACTCTACGCAGAGAATGGCTTCTGGGTAGCGTTTTGTCTTCAAATAAGGGGACTGGTTTGGTGCGTTCAGCCAAGGTTCGCACTGCAAAGTCAGAACTTGTAAGACCCATTACTAAGCTTTGCCTTCTGGAAAAAGCCTCGCTTGATTGCTGGGCTGGCATTAGGCCTTTCGCACGTTAGTGATGGCTTTAAACTCAACCGACTGCTGGAGTATTGCACTGCCAAAGCGGCGGTAGTTTAAAGGTCATGCGCATTTATGGATCTTATATTATTAGGGTATTGGGTAGACTGAGTTCAGAACCTGCTGACGATAAACCTACGGACTCGTGGGTGGGGCGCTGATGACAGCATGGCAAAGTGGCAGATAGACCCTTTCATATCCAAGGGGAGGAATTTGAATACTAGGCGTCGTTATCAAATATATCCATAATTTCAGAATGGGTGCTACCAGTAATTCCTCAGTTGCTTTAATCCTTATAGCCATGAAATATTTTTTTATTAAACATGGAGACCAATAGGTTTTTTTAAGTTTTAAATAATCATAAAAGGCTTAATTGGCTTAATTCCGCTTCTTTTAAATACCTATGTTATGGGTCTACGGCCATTATAAATATTGTATTTTTTATAGAGCGGTGACCGACTTTAGACTTCGGATCTGATTATGACGTCCATAGTCGATCCCCGCGCTGTAGCCAATAATAAGCCACCATAGGGTCAACTTCCCCAATTTACCGGGGTAAGGCGTGTATATCGAATATTAGACACCCACACTCTCTCAGAGTGCTAGTCCATAGAAAACACGAGACGCGTTAAGCAATCATTGACAAAATGTCTTGTATTTGGTGGGTCGTGATTAAATGTAGCCGAATTCCCATGTAGACAATTACAGATGAGTTGATAAAGTAGGTATTGTAGAGTTATTATGGCGGGATAGAGAATTCGCGTGTGACGCCGTAATCCCACAAAATAGCTGTTGATGACTAGCTATCAACCCTTAAAGCGCAATAAGCACGACAATTATACTATTCTGCAAAAAAAGGTAGTATCCGCTTACTTGTAAAGTAAGCAGATACTGCCTTTTGGCTTTGCACTGCCGTATGGTCGTTTTTAATCAGTTTTTATTAGCCGATCAAACACTTATCGATCGACAATGTTAGCAGGAATGAAACGGGTGTTTAAACATCAACATTTGTGAATGTTTGGTCCCAAAATAAAGATATATGATTCATTTTCTGCCACTTGAAGTACCACGACCCTCAACTTCTAATACGATTCAGAGCCGCATTTAGTATAGATTCAAGTATTTGTGTTTAAAGCTGAATGTTAGGAGTTTGAGTTTCTGGAGGAGAAACGACCTACATTCATTTAACGGTTAACCTTTCAACACGGGGACTTTATTCGTCAGAATCTGACGTCTGCAGACGTCAGATTCTGACGCAGGCTATAAAGACGGTCCCTTCACTGAGAAAATTAAAATATTTGTAATGGTTGTAGATCCATAGAATAGGTATTCAAATGAAGCAGAAAGAGCTAAGACATTCATGGTGATTTCAAATTGTAAATATTTCAGCGTTAAAGGCCCTATCACACTACAACGTTCTGGATAAAATTCTTCTAAAGTTCATGAAAAGGGGGCAGAACGCAGAAGAACGTTGGGGTCGGAGGGAAGGCGCTAGACAACCGTTGTTGGTCGTTGGTGGTGGTCAGGGCTCGTCGGATATCGCAGAGGGTCGTGGAGAGTTTTTGTAATGTCAACAATAATTACAACGTGCATCGGGGCTCCCCAAGAACGCCCGATGAGCGCCCGATGAGCGTTCTGTGAGCGTTCTAAACGGTGAACGGTCGTTAGAGTTAATTAAACAGACGGCGATCGCTCACGGTTCTCCATAGTCATTGCCGATCTTATTTTTCCTGTACCGTTCAAAAAAGAAAGACCTAATGAATCGTGATTTTCATATACATCAATATGATCATGACTGAAGTTGTTAAATGGCCAATTGGTGGTCAGTCAGTAGTGAGCCAGTCCTCATTCAAACTACGATTTTCAGCGCAGTATAGATTAAAATATTGATATTTAAAATAAATAGTAAGCTCCTAATGTTCTGCAGTGAAATCATTCAATAATTTTATTTCCAGCGAATTTATGATCAGTGTATGCGACGCTCAGCTCATAGTAGTCCCATATCCCAACGCGGACCTAGCATTTATGACGCTGTCGACCTGGCAATAATGCTTAGGGCCTATAATAATGCTTATAAAGCTTATAATGCTTAATCGTGTTTGACATTAGGTCTCTCACGTGGGATGAATGGAGTTACCCAGAGGGAGTGATCCTTCCTATTGTTACTCTGGGGACTATCCGACCCGAGGATAGCGGAGCTGTGCAAAATGCCAAAGAGTTTCATCATTAAATTGTACAGCGAAACTCAAGTCTCCGGCCGTCTGGGCATGTCTGGGGGTATATCCCCTAGACATGCCCAGAACCCCTTATCGGGCGAGCGAAGGAAAACGCTCTCAATAACCCACCATGCCCTATCACCCCCACCCTCACATCATCATCTGTACATCATTCATCTCATCAATTGACTACAACGTTTTTATCGTATTACAATGTCACTTAAAAGACCTTTTGTGCCGAAAAGTGACGTAAAGCAAAGATTTACTACTACTACTTATAATGCTTAATAGCCATTCACAAGATGACATCACTTGCGCAACTATGAACACAGCATGGGGAACCTAGAACATAAACGGGTGACTTATCTGTGTCACAACCGTTTCTGAACAAAAAATATAATTCCAGGCTCAGATGAATATGAGGCTTCCGGTATTTTCCACCGTTTCTAACTTCATTGATCTCAAAATAGTAATTCTGGTATGCCTCTCGGAGAATTTGGAAAGATTACTAAATTACATGGTGATAACTTATTCACCTTATTATTTTGTGTGCATAGATCTATTGAATGCTTCTTCGATCCGTCTGTGATGTATTTTAATATATTTTATTTTGAAATAATATAATGTTATACTCCTAGATGCCCCAAATACCACTTTGAAACAAACTTTTTGAAAATTTGGCTACCTAGTTAGTATATTCAAAATGGCTGTCGGTTACCATGACAACATCACATTGTTCAATTAAATGGCATGTATTCTGGTTATATATTGTGTGCTCTTGGGATGTAGGCCCTATGGGGAATCCATATGCCAGCATTCTAAATTTCTATTAGAAGTCTGAAAATATGTCCCAAAATCACAAAAATGGTCAGACCACACATACGTCCAATGTCAAAACGGCCCGCCTGCTATGAGTTAAATGACAGTAAATGTGAAACTAGAACAATATATGACATGGTTGTCACTGAAGGTGATATTAAAGACAAGATTAAACAGTAATCCCAAACTGTGTCATTTTTTAAATCAACGGTACTTACATTAAAGGGACTGGCCCAGGCTAAAATCATCAAAAAATCGGTGATTTTATTTCTGGTTTTTAATATGAACATATGATGTAAACATGTACATAGACTAGAACTGCAAATTTTTAAAATTTTTGTGCTGCGCATTCATCAGTTAGACTAGATATAGAGACGAAATTCCTGCATTTCCTATTTTTGACATGGTTGTCAATAATTAGAAATCAGGAATTTCGTCTCTATATCTAGCCTAACTGGTGAATGCGCAGCACAAAAATTATAAAAAATTGCAGTTCTAGTCTATGTACATGTTTACATCATATGGTCATATTAAGAACCCGAAATAAAATCACCGATTTTTTTTATGATTTTAGCGTGGGCCAGTCCCTTTAAATTGCACATAATATAAGCTGATGAGTATCGACAGCACAGACCTGTGATACAAGTTGAGAAAATGGGCATTTTTCATGATATGGGCTAATAATAGCTATGGGAGCAAGACAGAGCTGGAAATCTATTGGTATAGATCTATGGACAAACACACTCTCTAAAACTGGAAGAGCGTGTTTGTCCAGTTGGCAAAGGCTGAGTCGAAGACGATTTTTTTTTTTTTGTTAAAAGGTACTGTATTTAACAATATTAAAGCTGACTACATCAACAGCATTGTGAGTAATGACAGTGATTTAATTAATTTCAATTTAGCAAGCAAGCAAGCAAGCAAGCAAGCAAGCAAGCAAGCAAGCAAGCAAGCAAGCAAGCAAGCAAGCAAGCAAGCAAGCAAGCAAGCAAGCAAACAAACAAGCAAGCAAGCTAACAAACAAACAAGCAAGAAAGCAAGCGAACAAGCAAGCAAGCAAGCAAGCAAGCGAGCAAGCGAGCAAGCAAGCAAGCAAGCGAGCAAGAAAACAAGCAGGCAAGCAAGCAAGCAAGCAAACAGCAAACAAGAAAACAAGCCAGCAAGCAAATCAGCAAGCACACAAGCCAGCAAACTAAAAAGCAAACAAACAAACAAACAAACAAACAAACAAACAAACAAACAAACAAACAAACAAACAAACAAACAAACAAACAAACAAACAAACAAACAAACAAACAAACAAACAAACAAACAAACAAACAAACAAACAAACAAACAAACACAAATAAAAATAAAGGATAATACTGTCAATAGGAACGCAGCAATTATTAATTGACAAGATGCCCATGTCAACAAGGAGTAAAAAGCTCCTTATTGACAGGATGGTCCTGTCAAGGTCAACCCTTATTACAGGCAAGTGTGATGATCATCTCGACCACATTCACCAATCAAATGAATAAAGATGATTTTTTATTACAAGCAGATACCCTAACGTGTTGGGGGACCACCCACATTTCGACCTTTAACCCTTATAGTGCGGAGGATTTCAAATTGAAAAACCCATTTTGTCTCCAGGGATCATACAAAAATATTTCCGCGTTGTAATGACTAAAAACCACTTACCTCACATTCGTGATCATCCACTAAACCTTTAGAAATATATACAGGCAAACTGATTAACTTTAAAACACTGCTAAGCCTTTCAGTTCATAGGGAATAGGGTGTCCGTGGTCCACTTATAATCCCGGTGAATGTGTCGCTGTCGTTTCTTGGACTGTCGCCCTGTACAGGATCACTCATCCCGGACAGTAGGCGTCGGTGGCGCCACTCCCAGTAAACACAGAACATTTGTATGGCATTTGTACAACGCCGTTTTTTATCCGTTGTATTTGCCGATTAAGGCTAAATCACTGTTATTTGAAACAAAATGGGTGTTTGTACTTTAATTTTCGAGAAATTAATGCTTGGTCTCAAATTAAACAATTATGAGTCATTTTCACAAAATTTAAGCTATTGGTTGCTGTAGCGAGACACAACTTAGAGTGGTTTATATTTTTTAATATAGCGCTTTGATTAACATGATTAGCGTCACTCTGTGACTCTGTTTGTGTTTATTATATTATGGGAAGTGGCCTCTTATATGTGATGGTCACATGTCGCCACTCGCCTCTATATGTACAGTTTTCATTCCTGCATATTTTATACACATGTGATTGTACATAAAGAAAGCTTATTAAATACATAAAAAATGACCGCGACTCTTGGCTGCCACGCTCGGTGCAATACCGTGCATCTCAAACGAGCTACGTCATTCATGTAACCATGGTAACCGCTGACAACAACAACAACAACACCATCATTAATTGATCTGTTTGTGCTTCACGCCTGTAGTGAGATGTGAAAATATAACGTTGGAAATCAGCAATGGTGTGAACCAATATTTTTACTTGACAATTATTGCATCGATACTCATCCTTGTCCCATGTATCCAGAGCATGGCATATCTTGACATGAAATTCCATTGAACGAAAGTACAGTACAACCCATCACAATGACCCACTAAACACACGACGTTGTCAGCACCTTTATTTGGAAATTTGTAAGCTATTTTAGCAACATAATGGATTAATAAAATGATTGGTCGATCAAATGTTTTACAAAATTTATTGATTAATAAAATATTAAAATTTCGCATCAGTTCATAAATGCATCAGTATTTTTTTATAATACGTAATGACCAAAAGCCCGGAGCCGTAAAGCAAAACAATTATATTTATAAAAAAATACATCCTGCATAGGTAATACAGGCTATAAAAATATTTGATTAATTTAATAGTATTTACTTAGTATTTACTGACATAATTATAAAGTATCGAAGCATTTTATCCAGCTTTCATACACTTCAAAAATGATATAAAAAGTTAAAAAAAAAGAATGTAGTCGCCCTCAACAACGAACCATTTAAAACCAATAAAACTGCAGCAATATACTCAACTCCGCTATAACAAAAATACATTTTGATTGGTCCTATTGCTGTAATATTTAAATGAGCTTATGTCGTCGTTAACAAATATTATGCTCCATGTCTGAAATCTGTGACGGACGATTACAAGAATCTGATGTTTATAAAAAATAATAATAAATGCGCTCCGTGTGTGAAATATGTGACGTTCAATTACGAGAATGTACTGTTTTTTTTAAAGTTAGGCGTTAAAAAGGCAATTCTTATAATAAAACTGTAAATACATGCATAAATAATCATGGACACAATTTGTGTACAGGTCTAGTACCAGCTTAATATACTAGCTGTAGTATGTGTAATATAGGAAATATCCTTAAAAAATAAATGTATAAATTGATTGCGCTGATTATTTTAATATAATAAAACATCTTTAACAAATTGTGTATTTTATTATATCAGTTAATTCCCATACAGCCCTCTATCATTCGTGGGCTCACCTACGACTCACCCCAAATTATACCTCCATGTCATTTTTACAAGTTATCGCTGTTTGTTCCTCTCCAAAAGGCAAAAAACCCAGTCCAAACCAAATTTTGTTCAAACCGGAATACAACTTTATCCTCAAACCATTCCGGTACGTACAAGTTGCACTGTAGTTCAAAAATAAAATCAGCTTATCACGTGCAATCAATAATAAGCTATTAATTTTCTTCTTCTAAAATGCACACTATCCTTAACATGATTAATAAAGCTAGACAGAGATATTGATTTGGTGAAACGTCAAGTGACATAAAAAGCTTAGGCTACTGGTACACAAACAAAAAACGTCCTTAAATTTCAGCAGCCGACAATAGGACATCGTTGTTTTTATTGCGGGTCAGCATCGCTGATGTTGGCACGATGTTCAGCGTGCGACTGGTGACTGTTTCACGTTTTCGGGATTTGGCTTACAGAATAGCTCACGCCCACTAAGTGATTGCTACATCTCACTGACAGAAATTACCCAGCAGACACAAGACGATGGATCAATGTTGGTTTAACATTGGTCCACCGTCTACGACGCTGGACCAACGTCACCCCAACATTAATTAAACAACGTATTGTATCTGCTGGGTATGGTCACGTGGTACACCCAGGATCTGAATGGCGAGATCGTCCTGAGGGACTAAGGGGCTTCTCGATTTCATGACTGGAAATGAGAAGTTCATTTGCGGTCTGCGACCAAATCGGTACTGATTCACCCCTGACCCCAGTCGCCTGAGATGCGACGCGGCGGCGCGACACTGGGATACTTCCGGCAAACATGAGACGCTCAACTACTTCGTCTCCTTAGATATTAAAAGGTGTATCTACCACTTAACAAAGTGGCAGATACACCCTTTCATATTTAAAAAGACGTAATGGATAGTGTCCGGGATGTGGCTGCAGCATGTAAATGATTGTGAGCGAAATATTCTCACGTGGGTACACATTTAGTAAATTATTTTTGTACACCACCTCCCCGCCCCCACTTGGGATTGGCGGACCCAAATATCGGTAATTTGAAACACGGTTCACCTATACTACTACGGTATCAATAGGGTTAATGCGTCTCTCCCTTTAACTTGTAGGCCCTAGCGGTCAATAAATGAATGGAACAATTCCTTAATATACACATTTATCTATCTATGCCGCTGACCCCTCCACAGAGAACGATTCTCATTGTTTAGCCTGCCATGTAGCTGGAACTTAATTAAGCGCCTCACTGCTCGCGGGGTCATGTCGGTGCCTAGCTGAGGCAGACGCCGCAGACCGTTAGACTACGCGGATAAATTCATTTTGTAGCCATCTATTGCTACAAAAGTTTTCGCAACTGTTTATTGTAGTATCAGGTGTGTAACCATATCAAAAGTTTACCAACATCCAACCATGTAATAAGTAAAATTGTCATTTGTTTTGTGATATAATTAATATGGTAAAAGCTAGCTTTCCATGTACGCGTATTGAGTAATCCGTATACCGTATTCCGTATTCCGTAATGCGTATTGCCCTTTTCCATGTGTGCGTTTATTTTCAGTCCGAACTCCGTAATGCGTATTCATTTTTTATATTTTTATTTTTCATTAATTTTTATTTTATTTTATTTTATTAGCTTCCTAAACAATGGACACGACGCCCAAATCTGGGTCCCCGGAAGCTACCAACCCTCTGATGACGTCACGAAATGGATTTTTGTATCCTCCGTATACCGTATACCACATGGAAAGACTTTCACTAGTTTACTATAAACTTGATTGAAACGCAATACGGAATACGGATAACGCAATACGCGTACATGGAAAGCTAGCTTTACAGTGTGTACCACATTATACACGGGCATATCAGAAATATAGCTCTAACTAAAAAGTTAACTGGTGAATTTGGTTTATTTTTTGTGTACCTGGGATATAGTGTTTTTGGCACCAAGCCATAACCGGCCATTTTCTAAGATGGCCGCCTTAAGAGCTTGTGCGCACGATATCTTATCAACCTTAAAATGGATCGCATTCAAATTTTATAGGCTGGTTCCCTGGGTATTTCTGATGATATGGTAAACTTTTGGGAATAATTCATTAAAAACAAAATGGCTGACGGCAGACATTTTGAAAAAAATGGCAGCCTAAAAAAGTTTGTGGGAGCGATATCTTATGATCCGTAGGTTGGATCGCATTCAAATTTCATGTTGTAATTCGCTTGGTATTTTTGATAATCTGATTAACTTCTGGGAAAAAAATCATCTAAAACAAGATGACTGACGGAGGACATTTTGAAAAAATGGCTGATCCGAAAACTTATGAACCGCTGGTTGGCTCACATTCAAATTTTATGCAGTGGTTCTCCACACTCTAAAAATCAGAGAACACTTGACGCGTCCGGTAGAACACATGACGCGTATACTAGAACGCTCGATGTGTTCTGTAGTGTTCAAAATATAATGACAATGTTCAAAAAAGGTGTTCAAGTGTATAACGGAGGTGTTTAAAAAAATGAACAATTGACGCGTCACAATTAAGAACACCTGACGTGTTCATACGTAAACACGTGTTTCAAGTAAAACACCGGTGATCTAAACGAGCTATAAATTAAAATAATTTGCCGTGCCTCGTTTTCGTTCTTTCCGGGACACGCCATTTTTTCAAAAGCAGAGACGGTTTTCAGATTTTGAAAATCTCTCGTCAACGAGATTTCATGCTTTATTCACGTAAGTTTATCCCAAATGTAAACATCACAGATTGTTCATTGTTAATGTGATCATATTAATACGTTTATAGCAGTATTTATGTTACAAAATACTCTAATGTGAAATGGCTTCGGCTTATTATTTTGATAAGACATTTGTAATATTTTCTCTGGCACACAAACTAACAAAATGGATTATAATTTTGGCGACATCAGATGATAAAAACTTTGTTCTACATATATACATAGCATGTAACAAACATTTAAACCTTTCGGCACCACAGGCTCATTTGCAAATCCATTTAAACACTAGCGTTTAAAACTAAACTTTGATGTTCACTGTTGAACATTTGGTGTTCAAGTGTTATATCAGGTCTCATGGATAATCCTAGCAAACAAGATATATTGACCCCATGTTAAGTTAATGATGGTTTAATTAATGGTTTCAGAACTAAATTTCTTATCAACTGGTACATTTTTGTTATTTTCAGGATGCATTCGTGGGTGAGTTGGCGGCAACAGGGAGCTTAGATCCACTGCATCATGACACATTATAGTAGCTTTGATTTGTCCAATTCAATTTAAAACGTTCCTTACCTTGTTAATTCAGCCGATTTACTAGGAGAAAAAGGACATTTTTATTATTTGTTGAGCTGTGGATATAAATATATCACTACTATTTTGGATCATGTATGTTTATAAAAATTATTGTATGTATATTATGTGAAATTTAACAATAAGGTGTGTATTTTAACTATTTTGAATTTGTATAACTGCACCAGACCAGTATTTTGAACACCATTTTAGTGTTCTAATACTGTTGCAGCTGTCGGAGCACTTAAACTTATGTCTTAAAAATTTGACAGCCATCACAAACAGGTAACGAGACTGGTGTTCTTATATGTTCAAATAACACTGCTAGTGTTCAAACTCTAAAACACATGGTTCAAATTAAAACACCAGCGTCGTGATAACTTGTCTCTATTACAGATTGACCGTCAATGTTCAAGAATGAACACCGATGTTAGATTTGCAAGTTGAACACTATGGCGTGTTCTAATCCTATTAAAGTTTGGTTTTCAAGAATGAACACCAATGCTCTTATAACTTGAACACCATTAAAGTTGCGTGTTCAATAATGAACACCGGTGTTCTTGTAATTTGAACACCATTACAGCTGCGTGTTCAAGTGCAGGCATTTTTAATGTACTGATGAGCTTTTGGGAACAATTCATAAAAAAACAAGATAGCTGACGGAAGACATCTTGAAAAAAATATTAAGTCATGTAACGGGGATGCTTTTGATGTTTTCACATCCAGTTTGATCTTGTTATTTGTCTATAATAGAAAACGATGCACCCAAAAGAGATTGTTCGTGCTTCTGATATATCCGCCTCATGGGCATCACATCTGGTGCAATATAGAGCCATACACCATCCAGAAATAATGTTAAAAATCAGCTGCCGCAATCTGTTAGACCGCGTGAGGAATAATGATTACACTTTGTAATTTGAATGTATTTAGCAATTTTGGATATGTTGCAAACAATTTTCCTTTTAAAAATTGACCCTATAGCATGTGACCCTGACACATGAGGGTCATCAATGTAATCATATCAAGCAAGTCGGTCACATTAAAGGTGATCTATCACCCCTTATATGGTATGAATAGTTATGTCCTCATATGGGGTGATGGGCTATCATGTGACCCTCTCTGAGGGTCACATGATGGCCAATCACCCCATATATGGGGTGATGGGCTATCATGTGACTCTCTCAGAGGGTCACATGATAGCCAATCACCCCATATAAGGAAACACTTATACCCCATCTTGTGACAACTTTGATTTATTTGTCACAAAATTATTCATACTATATAAGGGGTGATAGATCACCTTTAATGATAGTGGTTGCATTATCCTTGTTCATACAGTAATTAAACAATAATATTATTAAAATCGGCCCAGGGGTTTTAGACTCTAAGCCATATTTTTTTTCACTGCAAAACAGGGGGAAGCGAGGTAATTATTAGTTAGTATCATATAACTTTAAAGTAGACGGGCTTGTATGATAATGTATCCCTGCTTTAAAACGGGTAGTGGTTTTATGCAGAATAGGCATTGTCTCCAAAGAGGAGTGCAGAGAAAATTAGTGTATAGTGTTTGTCACTACGGTGAGTGTTACAAGACCAGCAAATCAAATAATCCTACAGCCGTTTTATTTGTGTTGAAAGGTCCAAGAGGTTCAATGGTTCCACCTGTTGTGAAATCTCCTCAAAAATCCGGATCTGTGCGTCTTACAAGAAACATCCCGCCCGAAATAGGCCAGAGTGTTCAAAATAATAATTAAACTGTTAAATTTAGGCTAAATTAAGACAAACAAAATAATCAGAGGTACATGTAACAAGTGTGACATTGCAAAAATGGGCCAAGCGAGCAATCGCCCCAGGTTTCATATTCCCTACACAAGGACATAAGATCGACAATTTTTGGCTGGGAGCCTATTGTTGTCATGCGCTATATTTTGTCCAGGTCATTGTTTTGTCACTCACTCACTCACTCACTCACTCACTCACTCACTCACTCACTCACTCACTCACTCACTCACTCACTCACTCACTCACTCACTCACTCACTCACTCACTCACTCACTCACTCACTCACTCACTCACTCACTCACTCACTCACTCACTCACTCACTCACTCACTCACTCACTCAATCACGTCCTTATTTCTCGCCTAACTGGCAAATGGGCAACAAGACATTTTAAAAAAACGTACGTTATATGAAGGAGCCAAAATAAAAAATAAACGATTTTTTTATGATTTCAGTTTTATTGTGTCGCTTTATTCCCTTGCTTACTTAGTTTTAAAATATTATGTAGGTATTGTATTTTCAAATTATTTTCATAATTCTAAATCTATGGTCATTTATGATTTTTTATGTGTATATTTTTCATCGCTGTCGAGCATGCATAGTTCTCACTGTAAGGCCATAATAATTATATGTATCCACTTATTACATTAATACTTATTTAGTATTACTCCGAATAATTCTAAAAAAATATTTGGTGGTCACCAAATCATTTGGTGCGCACAGAATCATTTGGTGCACACCAATTGAAAAATTTCAAACGTTTGTTGTTTATTCACCAGATGTCCTCATGGCAGACAGTAGCAGGTCGGTGCCCTGCGAACACGCGACATTTGTCCATGGCCTGTATCGGGCTAATGCTAGTCAAGATGGACTTGGCCCAAATTAAAGTGACCCAAGTCAATTCAACATCTTTTTCCCACGAATAATTTACTACAGCCTCATTGGGCAACAGTCGGCAAACATTTGCATAATTGCAAACATCTTGATTCTTCAAAAGGGTCCAATAAAGTCTCGCAAAGTCAGTTTTCGATTGTTGGACAATCACCCATTCAACATATTTGAACCTCAGAACTACTCGCAGAAGCTCCTTCTTCTTCGCCTTCTCCTTCTCCACTTCTCCCTCCTCCTCCTCCTCCTCCTCCTCCTCCTCCTCCTCCTCCTCCTCCTCCTCCTCCTTCTCCTCCTCCTCCTTCGTCTTCATCTTCTCCTTCACCTCCTTCTCCTCGTCCTCCTTCTCTTCCTCCTTCTCCTCGTCCTCCTCCTTTTCCTCCTCCTCATGCTTCTTCTTTTTCTTCTTCTTTTCCTTATTCTTCTTCTTCTCCCTCCATTTCCTCCTTCTCCTCCTCCTCCTCCTCCTGCTTATCCTCATCCTCCTCCTCCTCCTCATCCTCATTCTCCTTCTCTTCTTCCGCATCCTCCTCATCCTCATCGTCCTCCTCCTCCCCATTCTTCCTGTTCTTCTTCTTCTTTTTCTTCTTCTTCTTCTTCTTCTTCTTCTTCTTCTTCTTCTTCTTCTTCTTCTTCTTCTTCTTCTTCTTCTTCTTCTTCTTCTTCTTCTTCTTCTTATTCTTCTTCTTCATGTGCACATATCCTAATCAGTTGTTAATAATGGGCCTTAATCCTTACCACTCTCAAATAGTTTGTATAAACGATGGCGAGAGACCAAAGTGTTTTCTTGAATTTTTGAATCATCATAAATGTATTAATCAGCTCATTTGAATACCTATTTGAATACTTTGGGTCTACGGCCATTATAAATATTTGACTCTTTCAGTGCAGAGATCGACTTTAAATGTCATATTTTGACGTCTAAAGTCTGTGCCCGTGCTGAAAGGGTCAAGGGGCCACTTTGAGTCAGCTTTTGCGATGTGTGACCCAACGTAACTGGGTATACTCCCAAGGTTGAATATAGATACACCTCTTCATATAGTACCTAGTTTTATGTATGTTGCATTGCATTCGTTAGGCCCGGCCTACGTCCGGTAGCCTATTGAATTTATTTTGCTTGAGTTTGTGTCCCATTTAGGGAAAAGAGAGGTCCGTAAGTTATGTACTTTCGTGTTTAAAAAATCTTCAGAAAAAAAATATTTATGATTATATTCGTGGTTAAGAGCTTAAAGGGTTTTGGTTGGAATAATGTTGGCACAGCGTCACAGACGGTGGCCCAAGATTATTTCACAATTGGGCCAATATATCGTGGTATCCAGGTAGAGGCATTTCGGGCGATCAAGTGACTTCGTATGGCAGTCGGTTACTTGTAAAGTAAGCAGATTATGCCTCTTGGCTTTTCGAGACATACTTGCTTCGATATGTAGATACAACCATGGGAGATGTCTGGCTTTGTGTGGCCAGAACCAGAAACAATTGGTTGTTTAACTGCAGTGCTTATCTTATAATATCAATAATCATACATCATCATTTGAAAGGTTTTATTGCATTTTTTTATTGCAAACACACTCCACACAAGAAGGTCACTCAAAAGCACAGCTGACGAAGTACAAGTATCACCAGTATGTTTGCTACTTCTCGAAGAAAAGTTATGATTTGGTAGAAGGTACATACTATACGTTTACACACGTTTACGATTCCATGTGGTACTTATAAAGGATGTGCTTGCCTTATTTGGGTAAATTGTCCCCAGCGAGAAAGAGACGTTGGGTCATTGTAGGATGAAAATTAGAATTACGTACCTTTACGCGTTAAGTTTACGTTAATCACCCCTTAAAATTAACAAATATATATACAAAGTCATACAGACGGTCATACAAATTTTACTATTTTCTTCTTCATTAAACAGATTACTTTTTAAATATATTTAATCATTCTCAATGAATTTATATTTAATCGTTTTGGACCAGAATGGATGTGTGTATTCATACAGTGGTATAATGAATGCCCGACTGAATAAATGAATGAAGAAATGAATGAAAAGATAAATGTTTGAATGAATAAATGAATGCATTAATTATTGAATGAATTAATATATAAAAAAAAATGATTGAATGAATGAATGAATGAATGAATGAATGAATGAATGAATAAATGAATGAATGAATGAATGAATGAATGAATAAATGAATGAATGAATGAATGAATGAATGAATGAATAAATGAATGAATGAATGAATGAATGAATGAATGAATGAATGAATGAATGAAGAATAAATGAATGGATGAATGAATGAATGAATGAATGAATGAATGAATAAATGAATGAATGAATGAATGAATGAATGAATGAATGAATGAATGAATGAACGAATGAATGAATGAATGAATGAATGAATGAATGGATAAATAAAGGATGAATGAATGAATGAATGAATGAATGAATGAATGAATGAATGAATGAATGAATGAATGAATGAATGAATGAATGAATGAATGAATGAATAAATGAATGAATGAATGGATGAATGAATGAATGAATGAATGAATGAATGAATGAATGAATGAATGAATAAATGAATGAATGGATGAATGAATGAATGAATGAATGAATGAATGAATGAATGAATGAATGAATGAATGAATGAATGAATGAATGAATGAATGAATGAATGAATGAATGAACGAATGAACGTTTTATAATATTCTTTTATAATAATTGCACTGTTAGCATCGTGTTGTGTAAGCACTTTTTAAATACAAATATTATAAATATAAATGTATTTGTTTCACATATTTGTAGATCAAGTAGTTTTAAAACGACAATATATTTTTTCTTTGATTGATCCAATGGTGCAATACACTATTTTTTAGTGTGTTTTTTTGCGAAATATAGTGGCAGTGATATCTTTAACATTTAGACCGTTATTTGAACGTAAAAAAGTTCATAATATGAGAAAGAAACTAAGTCTAATTCTTAAGGTGTGTAAGAGCATGCAGTAGAAACATATGTACTATATTGGATTGTTTTTCTAGGATTATACTATCCTGATTCTTCTTTGTCTTGTAGAAAAGGTAAATTCATTGTGAAATATATAATATTTTCCATAAAATTGTATTTAGCCAGTTTAGATATCAAAGGGTCAATTTAAAATTGTAAAGTATTTTTTACTACATCTTCATTTTACATCAAAAATTTCTCAGAGTGTTGTATATTTGAAATTTACACTTCGTTTCGGAGATGTTAGAAGTGAACAAAATGTGTAAAATAGCGGTCATCTTGATGACGTCATTTGAACATGTCTCCCCAAACAGATTTCGGAAATTTTTATTTTCTGGTGCCATCAGTAGATCTATTTTCAAAAAATCTAAATTAACTTGTAGTACGTCCGTTGCCACTATTACAATAGTTTTGGGCCCGTTTTTTTCAGTGTAATGTGCTTGCCTGACGAGGTAGACTGTCATCTTTATCGCATGTATTTCTTATCTTTTTCTTTCACTTTGAGCTGTGAATTGCTGCCGCAATTCCCACCTCCAAGTGAAATCAAATGACCTGTTTTTATGTAATTAAAGGGACTGTCCCAGGCTAAAATTATCAAAACATCGGTGATTCTTAATATGTAATATGTAAACATGTCCATAGACTAGAGCTGCAAAAGTTTTTTATTTTATGTGTTGCGTATTTACCAGTTAGACTAGATATAGAGACGAAATCCCCGTATTTCTTATTTTTGACATGGTTGTCCAAAATATGGTCATATTAAGAAGCCAAAATAAAATCACCGAATTTTTGATGATCTTAGACTGGGGCTGTCCCTTTAATAAACTCCTTAGGATGATGAAATAAATCACATGACACTTGCCTCCAGAAACGCTACCCCGATCTGTCACCGAGGCTACGCACAATACTGAATCTTTACGGGTGAGCGGGGAAGAAAGATGTTTCTTTAAAACCTGAATGCCAGAGCATGAAATGTGATTAAGCACTAGGTACATTGACATTGCGAGTGAATTACAGCCATTTGATATATTGGCGCCATGTCTGAGATAATGTCAGAGATCAAATAGTCGAAATTGGGGGAGAAAGTTTTTGTTGGCGACAGCCTGCACCCATCGCAGTGCTGTCACCGATTTTTATGAGAAGGGTACAATAACAATGTAAACGGCGACCAATCTTGGAGTATTATGCGACTGGTCGGAGTCCGTGGCAGTGCGGTGGTCGTCCAGTTGCGATGGAACGATCTAATCGCAAGGAGCTTTAGGTTGAGTAAGGCGAAGCTGTCTACGATTTTTATTGCAAGAGTTAATGCGATTAGGCTGCGAACTTGCTTAAAAGTCATAGCTAAGTCATCCTGAATTAGTCGCAAAGCCCAGTGTGCCGACTTTAGCCGTCAGAATCTGACGTCCATATACGCACTGAAAAAAATCAAAATGTATAATTGCTGTACAGCCACAACATAAGTATTCAAATAAGGCAGAAAGAGCTATAACTAGGACATTCCTGATACTTTTAAATTGAAAAAAACACTTTGGTATCTTGGTTTACATAAAAATATTTCAGCGTTCTAAGGGTTAGACCTAAATACCAATGTATAATACATCAAGTAAAAATTTAGGTCGCCCTACGGCCACTATGTTTAATTTATCTGTTTTAGATCAGAAAAAAATCCAAAATCTAATGAGGGAGGGCGGTACAAACATTTAACTCTTCCTTTATCGACTTCCTCCTGATAAAACTACCCCCAGAAACCGACTTCTTTTTTAAGGAGAACCCCTGAAGTAGCCCCTGAAGTAGCACATCGCGCAAATTAAAAACGCAAGATAACATTGCGTCCATGTCACTGACCATTCTGGTTGGCGATTTTCAACCATGCATGTAATGAAATATCTCCATTGCAATTGATGCATATACACATGTGGAATTCGCATAAATGCGAAGTTGGTAAAGGAAGGTACAGTTTTCGCGTAAATGCGAAATTGGTAAAGTAAGAGGAGCAAAAAAACATTGAACCTATTTTTGGAAAAGTTAATGACTGCGACGAAATAAAAAAACATTGGACAAATTTCTAGAAAAGTTATTGAGGGCGACGAAATAAAAAACTTTTGATCTATTTGAATAAAAGTTAATAAGGGCGACAAAAAAACAAGTAAAAAAACATAACTGGAAAAATGTTTTTCCATTTCTTGAAATAAACTTCGTTTTTCTCGAAATGTTTTTTTATCTCCCGAAATTAACTGGGTTTTTTTCGGAAATTGACAACAATCCAGTGCGCACGCTTGGCAGAAACAAACACATGTTTTTTTAGGTATTGCGCGGCCTAAATCTAATGCGTGTGCTCATTTATAACAGAGAAAAAACATAGTGGCCTAATGTAATACAATAAATTTCATTTGAAACATATGCTTCTTGGTGCAAAAATAGAGCTTAAGGGGTTAAAAAGTAAGACTGATAATTCTAGTTCCTAAGATACCAGGTTTTCCATTATCACAGTCCCCGTACATATCTACACATGTATTGTTTTCAGCGCCCACATACGATTGAAGTAAACGCAGGCTTGATATTAGCGCGCAGATCTACCTTGGCAGGCCTAATATTTGCCGAAAGCAACACCAACTTGTCAACCGTTGATCGATTTTGTTTTCTGTATATTATTTACCGCTGGATATGCTTAGTAACTGCACCAAACACAGTGTAAACAGCGCGTAAACACGGGGGCCGGGTGAACAGTGAGAGTGTTTGCCGACCATCATCACGCTGTTTGCTGTTCAAGTAGACCTCCCCCGAGTTCACTCTCTCTCTCTCTGGAAACCATTGTCGTTTCACAGCAAGCACGTCATGTTCACCCAGTGCTGTTTTGATGTTGGGTCAGCGTCGAAGACGCTGGCCCAGCATCAAACCAGCACTGGTATCGGCGTGTCGTGTTTTTTCGGGTTCGTTTGTTTATACGGTGTTCAGGAATGTTTCGCAATGCTATTCAGTATTGTGGGGAGACTCCGTGGCCGAGAGGTAGTGTGCTCGGCCTCAGTCCGCCAAGGTTCACATTTAGAATAATCTGTCAGTATCCTTGGTTCTCCTCATCAGAGTCAGGAGGTTCTCCTGTTCCAGTGCATCTTCATCTATCAAGTTGTCTGTTGTTGGCAAATCTAGTGGTCTGACTGCGGCAAGTGTAGCCTGTGTGTGGACACGAGCCGCGGCCTTATAAAGCCATATGCATTAACTTTGATCTGCTGTATGCCCTACACATGCTATATAGGGCGCACGTTCTATAAATTCGATCTAGAGATATATAGTAAAAAGTGTGTAAGAGCATCGAATTAAAATAAAAAAGGGTATTTCTTAGATGCTTAGATAAATATTAAATTATTTCTGGCGAATAAATATCCTAATTCTTCTTTACTATGTGAAGAATGAGAAATTCATTGTAAAATCTTTAATATTTCCCGGAAAATTGTATTTAGCCAGTTTAGAGACAAAAGGATCCATTTAAAATTATATATTTGAAATTTAGACAAGCTTCGTTTCGGAGATGACGAAAGTGACGAAATTAAACGTGTAAAATGGCATCCATCTTGATGACGTCATTCGAATATGTTTCCCCAAACAGATTTCGGTCATTTTTGTTTCCTGATACCGTCTGTAGTTGTATTTTCGAAAAAATCTAAATAAACTTGTTCGACTTCAAACGCCAGAATCTGACGTCTGAAGACGTCCGATTTTGACGTCTAAAGTCACTGTACGACTAAAAATATTTTATTGTCGTAGACACATAACATAGGTATTCAAATGAAGCGGAAAGAGCTAACTGATACATTATGGTGATTTCAAATTTAAAAAAACCTTTGGTCTCCATGGTTGCAACTGAATATGTCAGAGCTTCAAGAGTTAGTCCTCTTTTTTCGGTATAATCTGTTTGCTTAAGGAGGTAGTCAGTCATCGTTATGGTGAACACTTAGGGCTCGAAGACTACGTACATGCACGTATTGCCTTTAGCCCTTTAACCGTCGGTCCCTAAAATATTCGGTTTTTAATTTTTTTATTACCACATTGAGAAACCACCTTTTAAGCATTACAAAGATAAAATGTGAGATTAATCAGCAAGATTTCAAAAAAAGTTAACCCCCATTTTGTCCAATCTTAATAATTTTCACTCACTTGAAGTTGTGGATCGCGTCAGCGAGACACGACTTCAAGTGGGTGAAAATTCCAGTTGAATATTTTGGCAGTTTGGCGGCGGTTTGGCGGCTTTACACTCAACACTTTCTCCTGTGGACGCCTGACTGCGCATGTACCGGAGCCGGTGACCGGCGACAAGGGCAGAATGGAGTCCGGAGAAAGTTAGCAATGTTTGTGGATAAACATTCCACCACTCCCTTCTGCAGTCTGCTCTGCAAAGGTAAAAGGCAGTATCTGCTTACTTGCAAAGTAAGCAGATACTGCAGTTTAGCTCTGCGCGACAGTATGTATGACAGGGACACTCCTAAAATATGAGCACGAAAAGAATGACGTGGTTGACCATGATATTTATCACATTAAACATAAGTTGGATCGCGAAAGTATAAAACCTCGTAAATCGGACGAGAGAATGATCAACATGTGTGTGTGTAAACCAGTTTATTCTGAACGATTTTCAGCCTGGGAGCTATAGGCCCTAACTTGCATGATGCGATACGTACCCCAGTGTTTTCAGTATGTCATCGAGGTGTCGCATCATAAATTTTATGGTTTTCACGATGGAAATAGTTCTGTAGTACACACATGTATTATGATACCTCAGAAATAACCGACTGTAGTTTATTATGTATATAGCGCGATGGTTTGTGGGATCATCTTGTATTATGAACAATGGATTATTAGGTCATTTAAAGCTGGAATTGCTAACGTAATTTCCATCTTCAAATGAATGAAAACTATTATTTTTATGGAAAGAGAGGCCCAAGTGTCGTACTCGACACCAAAACTGAATAACGGACATCTTTCAAATTGAAAAATAAATAACATAGCATACCCTAAAACAAGCAAGCCAGTCAACGAGACAGTCCTCTCCCACTGATTATTTTATCAATATCAGCGATATTTAATTCGGATTAAAACGGTATATATATCTCCCAGCAGTACAAGGGTTAACCCTTAAAACGCTGAATAATTTGTAAAAAACATCGCAACAAAAGGGTTTTTTCAATTTGAAATCATCATAAATGTGTTATTCAGCTCTTTCTGATTCATTTGAATACCTATGTTATGGGTCTACGGCCAATATAAATATGTGAATTCTTACGGTGCGGGGATCGAATTTAGTGGTCAGAATCTGACGTCTACAGACGTCAGATTCTGACGACTAAAGTCGATCCCCGCGCTGAAAGGGTTAAGCCAACACTGTGTTAAGATGGTTGTTGAACTGTACCGAGCCCGGAGCACAAAGCGTCTCCAGGACGTCAAAACAACAATAAACAAAATCTGTGTCGCTACCCTCAGTGCTGTTGTGGAATTCTGGGTCTTCAGGAGCATTTTTATATAATGTGGATATTCAAGCGAATTATTTTTGCGAGCCCATCCTTTTACATGCTGATGAAATAGCACGCACATGATTGTAATGCGTAGATTCCCTAAATGACCAAAGACCCATAACAGAGGTATTCAAATGACGAGGAAAGAGCTGCCTAAGACATATATGATGATTTCAAATTGAAGAAACCCTTTGGTCTCTATGGTTTATACAAAAATATTTCAGCGTGGCAAGGGTAAACGCTTTAATAATCCAGCCGTGTTGACTTTGGGGAAGTTGTGAATTGAAGCTGCATTTTCCACTTCAAGGTGAAGGGACGTGATTACAATATAAACAGTCCAGCTATTATATTAAATCGAATTAATCTTTTTGGCTTAAATAGCAGTTATTCAAAATGCGTCACGTGGGACATGATTGAGACATGGGTACTTACAGAGTTAACCCTTTCAGCTTGGGGACCGACTTTAGACGTAAGAATCTGACGTCTATCCGACGTCTATAGCTAGTATCCGCACTAGCGGGTAAACTATTATATTATATTGGCCGTACACCCATAACATAGGTATTCAAATGTAATGGAAAGAACTAACTAAGATTTATGATGATTTCCAATTTTAAAAACCTCTAGTCCATGGGTTTATATAAAAAATCTTTAACGGTTCATGGTGGTCTTTTTAATTCCAAACAAGTTTACGATGGTGAGACATGGTATCCTATCCGGTAATAGCCTATCGGTCTGCAAATTAAATTTGTGTGCAGATTAATTTTGCTTTAGATTTGCCTCAAACATTATCTCTTGTGGGAGCCAATGTCGTATATAATGTGCCACTCATTTCACAATTTTTTGGCTAGAAGTAGGCCTATCTATATTGCCATGCAAAGTTAAGATGCGGTATCTGCTTACTTTTACTGCTCTGCAAAGCCAAAATACAGTATCTGCTTATTTTACAAGTAAGCAGATACTGCTTTTTGGCTTTGCACGGTAGCTTACAAGTAAGCAGGTGGGCCTACTGCCTTTGGCTTCACAGAACGGAACACATCATTTGAATTTGCTGCTAAAGAAGGAAATAACAATTTTCTTATCGTTCTAAATTACGACCATACGTTCATGCATGTGGCATTATTGGGATATTATGTCATTCAAATGACTGAGCTTTTTCATTCGCTTAAAGCTGGCCATCTCGTTAGAAATTCTATTTTCAAATGTTTGAGAAATACCAGAGATATTGGTAGCTATAAGTGAAAACGGTGCTGTAGTTTTCTAATATAACATATTTTGTTTAAAATATTTAAGGACAATAAAACACTGGGTATTTTAAAAATGTAAATGTTGACTACTTAAAATTAAATTAAATGACGTTACGAAGATATGAAGATAGATGCTCCCAGGCACGTATTCTCGTACAAGTTTACTATATACATCGTAGGCTTCGGATTGGTTGAAATGGCCATCTCGACCAATCCGAAGCCTACTATGATGTCGTAGCTTGTATTCCCGTACAAGTTACGATATATCGTAGGCTTCGGATTGGTCGAGATGGCCATCTCGACCAATCCGAAGCCTACTATATGTCGTAGCTTGTAAATAATAATAATAATAATATACACTTATATGGCGCCATATCCAACCTCAAGTTGCTCTTTGGCGCTACGAACAAAAATGTCAATAAACATGATCAACTTGGTACATTGAGCTGAAAAAATCATAGCATCTCTACAAGTATGCGAGTTTGTTACAGCTTTGTATGTGATATGGTAATTTGTTCCAAAGTAAGGGGGCAGCTTTATTAAATGATCTATCACCATATGTTTTTAACTTTGTGGGAGGCACCACCAACAGATGTTTGGTGCGCAGTGGGCGACATGGAGAATAAGGGATAATACAGTCTTGAAGGTAACTGGGTGCTAGGCCATGTTGCGCTTTGAAGCAAAGAAGGAGAAGTTTATATTCTATCCTTTGTCTGATTGGCAACCAATGCAATTGTTTCAAAAGAGGAGTCACATGAGCAAATTTCTTTCTTCGATATATAATCCTTGCTGCACTATTTTGAATTCGTTGTAGTTTTAAAATATAGCTATTTGGCAAGCCATACAAGAGAGAGTTGCAACAGTCAAGTTGAGATGTCACATAGGCGTGGATGAGATGCTCAGTGGTAACAATTGATAAACAATTTCTAATGTCACCGATCTTTTTCAAAAGAAATTGTGCTTTTCTGCAAATTTGATTCACATGCTCACACATGTTAAGATGTTTGTCAAACATTACTCCTAAATTCTTTGCACACACTGATGGCTCAATTTCGATTCCACTAATATTAATAGGGCGTAATGTTATCTTTGGTAAAACGTTTGGAGATGCAACAATAAGATACTCAGTCTTATCGGCATTTAGTTCTTCATCCATGTCTGTATTTCATTGATACAAGCTTCTACACGACACAGTGCAGCGATTGCTTCTGTGTAGCTTGAAAATCGGAACGACACATATAATTGAGTGTCATCTGCGTATAGATGTATTTTTAGATTATGTTTTGCTGCTATGGCTCTAATAGGTTTTGTATAATAACTGAAAAGTAAAGGTCCCAGGACTGAACCCTGAGGAACACCAAAATTCAATTTTGTGTATTCAGAGGAATTGTCTTTAATATGTACAGATTGATATCGATCAGTGAGATATGATTCCAACCAATCAAGTGCTTTTCCACTTAGTCCATAGTCATTTCGCAAACGATTAACAAGAATGGTATGATCAATTGTGTCGAATGCAGCGGAAAGGTCCAAAAATACAACTAGTGACGCTTTGTGATCATCCATTGCCAACAACAAATCAATTTTCAAAAGTGCAGTCTCTGTGCCGTGATGGCGTTTATAAGCCGACTGTAGTGGTTCTCCAAGATTATTTGATTCTATGTGGTCTAACAGCCGAGATGATACAATTTTCTCAAGAATCTTTGAAATGAAAGAAATGTTAGACACAGGACGATAATTTTTCAAAACATCCTTGTCAAGCGTTAGTTTTTTTAAAAGTGGGCTGACAATCGCCTTTTTCATTGAATGAGGTACCGTTCCTGTTTCCAGTGAAATGTTAATAATTTTTTGTGATTGTTGGTAGCAGTGTTGGTAAAATATCTATCAAAAATCCAGCTGGTATTGGATCTAAAGCACATGATTTCTTAGGACTTTTGCTAATAATCTTGAACACCTCCTCTTCAGTTGCTGGTCTAAAAGTGTCCAAAGAAATATCAGAAGATTTAATGTCAGAGATACCTGTGAAACTTATATCAGTGCAGCTATCAGAATCAAGTTTTTGCCTAATTTGAGATATTTTTGTGATGAAAAACTTGTTGAAAATATCAGGTAATTCACTAATTGAGCCGGATGATGGTAGTGCCATTTCTTTTCTCTTGTTCTGGAGACTATTTATAATATTAAACAGAGCCTTTTGATCTGTTCAACATTCTTCAATTTTGTCTGCATAGTATTTCTTTTTCATTTGTACGAGAATGCGGGCTCTGGAAATCTAACAAAATGAATTAAAAACGATAATAGTCATCATTATAGCGGTGAAAGGGTTAAGAATACCGGTCTTGGTCATCGGAGAGTCATTCCTTTATTTTTACCTGCTTAGTACGATAGCAAATCGACATTTTCTTTTTATTTAAATAGCCAGTTTGAAACTCTGTTAATATAGATAATATAAATCGACGAGCGTGAGAAATGTCTGAAATGTCATGCCTCAGAGTTCAGGCCGCATACAATTTATAAGGCAGTATCTGCTTATTGTAAAGTAGGCAGATACTGCCTTTTGGCTTTGCACGGCAGCATACCTGTATCACCTTTTTGAAAAGTCCTAACATTTTACAATGTTTCACTCACACTGTACCTATACACGAATATAACCATTGACTTCCCAGCCAACACTATTAGACACGATTACCCAATTATTGTTTACTGCCGTGCCAGCGTCGCAGCCGGTGGGCCAACGTTAAATCAGCATTGGGTAGGCTAAGTGTGTCGTGTTTGGTGGGTTATTTGGCTGAGTTTTGCAACAAGTAGCTTCTGTCTTGCTGCAGATCATTTTCCAAACCATTATTTTTATGGTTGTTGCGCGTGTCAATTTTGTGTGGAAGTAAAACTAACAAATGACCTGCTAACACACACGTGGCTTTTCTGTTTTATTGCATCACCATTTCACCAGCTAGCTGTTTTGTTCATGTGTGCATTGGATAGCCAGTTATAAAACGAGGCGGAATCTAACCCGATATTCCTGAGCCCTCAATCTGCCACGGGAAAACCTATAGCTATAGGCCTATTTAATTTGTACAAGGTATCAAATTAAAATACGCAAGAAAAAATAAATATCTGAAAACAAGTGGAATCTGTTTAACTTTAATTATTATTTTTTTCTCGTTTTCTCTTATTTTACTATGAGTGACAGTGAACTGCATGGATCGTGGGTGCTCGTGAAATGTATATGTAGCAGTAGACGTCAGATTCTGACGTCTAAAGTCGATCCCCGTACTAAAAGAATTAAAACTAGAAAAGGAGTTCCCAGTGCTGGCCAACACTCATTCAATACTTACCTACGACGTACAGTACCTGTTACAGAGGATGTAGGCCTACTCACCAAATTCCGGTCCAATGTTGGGCCAGCTTTGCAGCCCATTGCTGGTTCAATGCCGGGCAATCGTCTACGACGCTGACCCAGCACTAATCTATCACGGGTCTGTTCAATACTTGTCATTCTACCAATACTGTTTCAATGTTGACCCACAGTCTTCGACGCTGGCCTGTCATTGAAACAGCATTGGGTGATTGACTGCTGCATAATGCTGGTGACAACATTAACCACAAATAAAATCGTGAATATTATTTTTTCTGAACACTTGTTAAAGATAAAAGTACTTAAGCTAAGGACCTGAAACGTTATATTCGACATGTTCATAAGGACCGCATGGTGTACAGAAATATCAACCGTTTCACACACACAGCACCCCTCTTCCCCCTAAATAGGACACAAACTCAGGCAAAATAAACATAATAGTACCGGTCGGTCCTAAAAATTATAATGGTCATAAACCCATAACATAGGTATTTAAATGGAGCGGAAGAAGCTAACCAAGTTATTTATGACGCTTTCAAATTGAAAAAACTTGGTCTCCATGGTTTATACAAAAATATTTCAGCGTTATAAGGGTTAACCCTTTAACCGTCAATTATTCAATTTGAAATTTCACGCACTTGAAGTTGTGGATCGCGTCACACAACTTCAAGTGAGTGAACATTATTCAGATTTGACAAAATGGAGGTCAACTCTTTTCAAATCGTGCTGATTGATGTCACATTATGGCTTTAACATGCTTAAAAGGTGGTACTAAATGTGGTAATAATTGAGTGAAAACCCCAATATATTCGGCACCGGCGGTGAAAGGGTTAAAGAAAACCTGACCAGCAAAACGCGGTACGCCTATGTTCTAGTCGGTGCGTGTCAGGTGCTGTAAACTGAAAATAGTCATACCCATAAACCTTGCTGAATATGTGAAACTTGGTCAGCGGGGGAGGATAGTAACTGTTTAATTGGTGACGAGCTACACGAATGGGGGGTCTATTATCCTTAATTGACATAATTAAACCACCAAATTAAAAAAAATCACCAAATTGAAGTTGTGTCTCTCCACCGTGATCCGCAACTTCAAGTGCGTGAACATCACTCACATGTGTTTAATCTCTGACTAACAATTTGCAAGTCTTGATGTTCAAAAACGCATTTCATTCCCAATAATTGTGATTTAAACGGCTAATAAAACGGACTAAACGACTATCCGCTCAGTGTTTTAACCCTTTAACCGCCAAATTATTCAATCTGAATTTTCACCCACTTGAAGTTGTGTCTCGCTGACGCGAACCACAACTTCAAGTGAGTGAAAATTATTCAGATTTGACAAAATGGAGGTCAACTGTTTTCAAATATTGCTGATTGATGTCACATGTTATCTTTAACATCTTTAAAAGGTGCTACTTATTATGCTAATAAAAAATGAATACCCGAAGATATGCGGCACCGGCGGTTAAAGGTTTAAAGTCTAAAAAGGTTAAGGTGGAATTCTATTTTGATACAAGCCTATCGGAGTAAGATTTATCACTCGATCATCGACCTGCTCATTGAAAAATTGTAAATGTAATTTGTCCAAATTCACAGGTTGAGGAAATTACGTCTATAACTCAAACTTTTTCTCAAAGATACTCCCAACAAAGCCTTCGAGAAACAGCTCGAATTATGTGCGATATCCGAATCATTTAAATATGGCCTTTTTTAAGATTTCCAGCGTAGAGTTAAGGAGGGGAATCAGTGGGGCTCACGGTAACCCCGGCTTCTGGCTTTGTGTACAAAACACTTTCTCTCAGACCTCTTTACAGTTGAGTGGGGACAACAATATGCTAATAGGATTCTACATACCAGGGACTCAAACGATGACAAATTGATATGTTCATATAACCACAAATAGGCAAGATACAATGACACATAGGTGGTATTTTTTTTTTATTCAAGCGTATTAGTACACATGTATCTCCTGTACATGCAATCTATGCTTGGTGTTATGTGGTGGAAATATAAGTTTAGATAAATTTTGACTGTAGTGACGACATGCCCTAGTATTTTCTTGTTTTGCTTCCTTATCTTGCGGATTAAATTCCTTCTCATCTCGCGAGAGACAGAATTAAATCTGTTTTATTCACAGCACCGTATAGTATGACCCCTCTGCGGTGGAAGATGAAAACCTTACTTTATTCCACTTTGTACCAAAAGGGATAATTGAGTTCATGGTGTCCTAAACATTGCTGTCACCCCCTCTCTCCTTGTTTAGCCACAAAGCGTATGTCCACTGTAGTCTTATGCTACTTACAATACAACATGAACATAACTACAGCAAATATTTCTCGAGAAGAAATAAATAAAGTTGGTGGGTCCATAACTACAGGGAGAACCGTCTGGTTAACTTGAACTTTAAATTCAATTTCATTTATTAAATTATGTATAAAATTAATCTCTATATGAAATTGTGTGAAAAATAAAATGAATTCATTGCTTTCTTTAAAGTTAATTTTCACCGATTTATTGACTTTTTGTTTATTCTTTATGAATGTAATCAATTATGTCATCAGTTTTATCAATTCAAATTGATTTAATTAACTATGTTATCTAGCGTGTTATACACACACAAACGATAATATTTTTTAGATTAATTTATACACAAATGTGTGTTATATATAATATATATATAGTACATTTAGTAGGAAAACATATACAAGAAAACTTGAAATCTGTGTTTTTAAATGTGTTTTGTCCCTTATGAATTGATGACTGCCTTTGACTCTCAAGTGTCTCCGCTCTTAGAAACCTCCCCCTCCTCGGCCGGGATCACTCATCCCCATATCAACGATCCATGGAGACGATCATGTGACCACGCGGATGCACATTTATTGGGAGCGCCGCTCCGAGTCTGTCATTCTTCTCGGGGAAGTCAGCTGGATTAGATCTCTCAGGCCATCCTTTAGAATAAAATCAAAAACATATCAACATGTCTGACGACGGACCTGATATGGAGGCTAGGGATCCCCAGGATTTGAACAGCCACGTCAAGGTAAGATATTGCCCTGTCAAGCCAAAATGTGGTATAACTGCTTACTTTTCAAGTGAGCAGTTACTGCATTTTGACTTTGCGCGTTTTAACACTCGCATTTACACTTTAACATGTTTAAATGGTGCATTTACAAAAACGAGCCCCGTTTTCAAGCAGTGTGATTTAAAAATGACTGGTTTACTTTCTGACAAATGTGATTATTTTTCACTGTATCTGTGTCTCGCTGGATGTCATACAGGTGACGTGAAGCACAACGTGGACGTGAAGCACAACTTTACCTGCATGAAGGGCGGGGGCCCTAGGGTAGTGGTTAGCACCGCTGCCTTTCACGCCAGAGTCCGGGGTTCGGTTCCCGGTCTCGGCGGTTTGAAAGAAACAAAATTGTTTCTTCCCCATCCACGTGTGAAAGTTAGTATTGTGGGGAGCCTCCGTGACCGAGAGGTAGCGTGCTCGGCCTCAGACCGCCAGGGCTCGAATTTCGAATCCTGTGTCTGGAGGACAGTGTCATCTCAATCATCTCACCATCCTCAGGAGGTTCTCCTGGCCCAGTTTAGCCTATATGTGCACAAAGGTGGCCTAAAGCCCGATTCATTTCATTTACCTGCATGAAATCATAAAATTGCGCTCCAAAGGGTTGAATTGTAATCTATTACCAGCAACTACAGTTGTCATTCGTTATTAATTGTCATAGATTTGAATGATGAAAAAAATATCGAAATTGTTTTTATTTATTTATTTTATTGTCTTATTAAAAAATGTGGTGGATAAAATTACTTGAGATGTATAGCCAATAAATTTATATGGTGTTATGTTTTAAATTATGATGTAGGGTATATATAAGTCACTATAAGACCCCATCATGTTTCAAACTATATACAAAAAAATCAGAAAACTCATACAGTTCATCCAGACAACTGTCATGTTGAAGTTTCAATGAGCGAACATAGTTATTAGGATTGCTTCTCGTGTTATAACACCTGTTACTTTGTATGTGTTTGACCAGGTGGTGTTCGACGAAGTCCTTGGAGAACCAGAGGGAGTTCGCTCCATCGACTGTGTCTGGCGATGCAGCTACAAATGCTTCAACGCCACCCTGAGCTGCTGTTACAAATGTCTGACGGTGATCATGGCCATACCCCTGGCATTCTGCTGGGGCATCAGCTTTGCATGCCTCGCGTTTGAGCACATCTGGTACTACACCCCCTGCATCAAGTTCTGCGCCATCAACCTCTTGTGTGTGCGCAGGGTGGCCGTGGCCTGCCTGGACGCTACGCTGGGTCCTGTCTGCGAGACATGCGGATATTTCTTCAGTAGAATCACCGTCCAGAATAAATAGGGCATGGCGGGATGATCCAGACAAGAGAAGACGCTGGCTCAGAGCTGAGTCAACGCCCCCGTGCGTTGACTCAGCCCTGAGCCAGTGTCTTGCGTTTGCTGCTGTGGCGGCCATCTTTGCAGAGTCAATGTCTGCCCAATGGCACTAGAAGGAGAGTCAGGAGGAAGACACTACCAATCTATGATAGACTTCCCCCTTTTCGGGAGGTCACATCCGTTTTGGACTTTCGTTGGGAGGATGTGACCTCAAGAAAAGCCGTGCGCACGACAACGTCTATATTTCACCTTTTCTCAACTTTAAAAAACTCTATGCAGCTGCAGTTTAAAAATCTCATCTACCCCCACTCTCATCGTTAAGAATTCTCATTGAACAATAACTGTTATATTGTTAGTATTCTGCGGAATGATGTATTTTACAGAGTCAAAGCAATCTGTGATACTGTGTACATACATGTACCTAGTTAAAACTTGCTCATGTTTTGTACATAGAACAATAAACTTGTTTCTTTATGTTTTACTTTGTTTCCCGATGTCTTTCATTTGATATAATGAAGTGGGTGAATACTCGCGGCTGGGTTCGTAGTCGTATGTCGGAAAAAATATACCACGCTTTATTATCCCATGAAAAACCTTAACAAACATAGCAGTGCATTTAGATTGTCTAGATATAAAACCGAAGTTGATGTGTATCCAATGACAAATACAACGTCCATGTATCCCATGTTTTAGTTTATCATGATGGTTCAAGACTGACAAATATAAACTTATAATATACAAAACACCAGTCAACCCCCCCCCCCCCTCACACACACACACGCTATATCATACATATAATTTATTCCGATTTTTTGTTTTTATATATTGGGCCTACCAGAACAAACCACAACACATCACAACGTAATCAGCATTAAACACAGCACAGCTACCGTGCAAAGCCAAAAGGCAGTAACTGTTTACTTCACGTCGATCAAAAACAAGCGTTTCCTGCACCAACTAGCTCATATTAATATACATATAGGAATAATATTTAACTTGGTCGATCAATTATATTTGTTATAAACAGTAAATCACTCCCATAATCCCTATACTATATCGTGCAATTATATTAAGTCACACATATCTTCCCAGGTCACGCCAATTAAGACACACATAAAACTGCTTTAACCCCTGTATCGCGGGAATCGACATTGGGCGTGAGAATCTGACGTCTGTAGACGTCAGATTCTGACGTCTGTAGACGTCAGATTTTGACGTCAAAAGTCGATATCCGCACTGAAAGAGTAAAATATGTATAATGACCATAAAATAGGTATTCAAATGAAGTTGAAAGAGTTAACTAAGACATTTATGATGATTTCAAAGTGAAAAACCCTTTGGTCTCCATGGTATATACACACATATTTCATCGTTGTGAGGGCTAATAGGGGTTATGTTTATGTCAGGCTCACCGATTTATTTTTTCTAAGAAGCGAAAATTATAGTATATATTACATGTTGACAACAACGGTTATTATAACAGTCCGATAATTGAATTCAGTTTGTAATTAAATAAGATTGTACTTGTCATTCAGTACGGTGCACTGGTGCGGTGTTAGGCCATCGGCTGCGCGCTGGCCCAACAGTGAGCCGGTACTGGGTCGGTGTATCGTTAGTAGGCCTACAGTGTGCATTGTATTCACCATGTTCATGCGGCACCTAGCTAGCATGGTACACTGCACAGTGTTGAATAGATGTTGGCCAGCGCCGAAAACGCTGGACCAACCTTTAAAGGGACTGGCCCAGAATGCGCAGCACAAAAATTATAAAAAATTGCAGTTCTAGTCTATGTACATGTTTACATCATATGGTCATATTAAGAACCCGAAATAAAATCACCGACTTTTTGATGATTTTAGCCTGGGCCATTCCCTTTAAGGTAATCAGGGGTATTACAGTACATTATATAAAACACGTGATACCTAATACATGGAGAATTTTCATTTGTGTACATAGAATAAAGCGCAAAAAATATCCAAAATAACAATTTCACAAGATTTTAATACATGTCAATGTTTTTTATTCCCCTGACGTCTGTTTCGAAATCTGCTGAAAAATATAGAAAAGTCAAAACTTATCATTTTAATGTGGGGCCTACCCACTCCCAATCACCGTATTACTAATAAATAAGTATAGCCTAAAATACAGCTTGATTCTATTTATAAACGAAAATCTAATAACATAATATTATATTAAACAAAATATTTTCCTGTCGGTTAAAATCAGAAATCGCTGTCAAAAACTCTTCAAGTGTTATATTATATATTTTTTGTTTGAGATTGGCATTGCTAATGTTTCAAGTAAATATACCATCAGGCGCTAAATAGATATAATAAAAACAATTTCAGCCCCCCCCCCCTTGAAGCGATTCAAGTGGGTGAAAATTACTCATATTTTTTTAATTTGGGACCAAACATTTGCAAATCTTGATTCATAAAAAAACATATTATTCCGAATATCAGAGATATTATCGACTATGGCGAAAACCCAATATTTAATATTATTTTCGAAGTCTACCCAGAAAACACGGGGCATTCACCCAATGCTGTTTCAATGTTGGCCCACCGTCTTCGACGCTGGCCCAACATTGAAACAGCATTGGGTGAATGCCCCGTGTTTGCTGGGTAATTAAATTGCCAACGGATGTTTCCAAAAGTTGTAATCTATTGGATTGTTGCCTTCACTCATTCGAACGCTCAAAAAGATATAACAGAGCTAAAACAAAAACATTCCATTTGCGCCGGAATGGGCCTTTAACATATATAAAACAAAATATTTCCCAGTCAGTTAAAATCAGAAATTGTTCTCAAAAACTCTTCAAGTGTTTCATTATATTTTTTCTTTGAGATTGGTTTGCTGATGCTTCAAGTAAAACATACCACCACGCGCTAAATAAATATAATAAATACAATTTTAATCACCCCCCACCCCCCACTTGAAGCTGTGTCTCGCTACCGCGACCCATAGCTTTTAGTGGGCGAAAATTATTTATACTTGTTTAATTTGGGACCAAATATTTGCAAATCTTGATTCATAAAAACCTATTTCATTCCGAATATCAGTGATTTTATCGACTATAGCGAAAACCCAATATTTGATCATTACCAAAACATACCAGCGCGAAGGCGAGCGCGAAGGGCAACAAGAAAACGGTTACAATTTTTTCGCCCGGTTTTCGCGCGCCGGTTTTTGTGTGGGAAATCCAAGCAAACGAAGTCACGAAAATCCGGCATTGGAACAGGGGAAATGCCTCATATATAGGGCCTACTAGCCGTGAATCATTTTTAGTTTAAATCCATTAACCCTTAAAGCGCTGAAATTTGTTATGAAAACCTTGGAGCCAAAGGGTTTCTTTTAATTTGAAATAATCATAAATGTCTTAGTTAGATCTTTCTGATTCATTTGAATACCTATGTTATGGGTCTACGGCCATTATAAATATTTTTACTCATACTGTGCGGGGATCGACTTTAGACGTCAGAGTCTGACGTCTACAGACGTCAGATTCTGACGTCTAAGGTCAATCCCCGCGCTGTAAGGATTAAAATTACAATTTTTTTACTTACCAGGTTGACAGACAAACGCTCTCTTTGAACTGACATGCATAGCTGACTATACGTAAGAGAGAGACATCTATTTATTTCCAATTTCCCTGACGGCCTGCTTAAGAATTGGTTGAGGAAATTTTATCTTGCGCCCACAAAATAATAGGCTTATCTCGTCCCCACGCAAAACCATTCCATACTTTCGAAATACTATTTCGTTCCCGCGAAAAAATATTTTGCGTCAATTTTGTGTCTACGAATATCTTGTGCCCGCAAATGCTCACTTCCTGCTCATCCAATACAATTCCGTGCCCATGAAATGTTATCTATCGCCCACGAAATAATATTCTGTGTTCATTTCGTGTCCAAGAAATAATATTTCTTACACGCCAATTTTCATTTTGTGTCCGCTAATCGTGCTCGCTTATTAGCCTACTATTTCTTTGCGAAGAGCTCAAATTGTGTGCCCACACAACACTATTTCGAGGCGACAATTTTATTAGGACCGGTCGGTATCATATTAAGTTTATTTTGCCTGAGTTTGTGTCCTATCTAGGGGAAAGAGGGCTACTGTGTCTAGGAAAAGCTTCACATTTCTGTACACCATGCAGTCCTTATGAACATGTGCAATATGGCGTTTCAGGTCCTTAGGTTAAGTACTTTTGTCTTTAACAAGTCTTCAGAAAAAAAACATAGTCACGATTATATTTGTGGTTAAGAGCTTAAAGGGTTTTGGTTGGAATAATGTTGGTCCAGCGTCGCAGACGGTGGCCTAGCATTACATCAGCATTGGGCCAATGTATCGTGTTATCTGGTGTTTCTTGCGCCGGGATGTTAAAGCGTCACCAGCATAATGCAGCCGTCAGGAAATACGGTACAATCATCCGATGCCGTTTCAATGACGGGCCAGTGTCGAAGACTCTCGGTCAACATTGAAACAGCATTGGTTGAATGCCACGTGTTTGCACAAAGTATACAACAGACCCGGTGATAGATTAGTGTTGGGCCAGCGTCGTAGACCGGCATTAAACCAGCAATGGGCTGCAACGCTGGCCCAACATTGAACCGGAATTTGGTGGGTAGGCCTACATCCTCTGTACCAGGTACATCGTAGGCAAGTATTGAATGTATGTTGGCCAGCACCGGCGATGGAAGGGAACAAACTAAAGCCGGTATTTGGAGTTCAGAAACTGCTTTTATTTTTTATTATTTTTTTTTATTTCTCAAGGCATTTCTTTGTGTCGACGAGTTACTATTATTTATCGTGGGTTACATGAAATATGTACCCACGAAAAACTTTTTCTACTCAGATTTGGCCGATACCATTTATACGATGTCTTAAAAAAATGACTATAAATATGTTGAAGGCAATGTTAAAGGTGATCTATCACCCCTTATATGGTATCAATAATTATGTCCATATATGGGGTGATTGGCTATCATGTGACTCTCTCAGAGGATCACATGATGGCCAATCACCCCATATAAGTAAACACTTGTGCCCCATCTTGTGGCAACTTTGATTTATTTGTCACAAATATATTCATAATATATAAGGGGTGATAGATCACCTTTACCTTTCCGGTAAATCTGCTACTTGTATGCGAGATTAATCCTTATATTAATCCGCTACATTACACAATTTAAATTACTACCCACATGAAGTTGCATGTGTTCCGCTGCCGAGATCCACAACTTCCAGTAGGTACAAATTGCTTATATTTGTACAATTTGAATTTAAATATATGCCAATCGCGCACATTTGAAGCGACACAAGCTGGCTAAAATCATCACAAAATAATTTATTTAATTTTGGCTTCTTAAAATGACCATACAATATGTGAACATGTCTATAGACTAGAATTGCGGAATTTTGGGTTGCTGTGGCAACGTAGCAAATGTGCCGAAAACCTCGTTTATCAGTTATTCTTGTATTTCGTATTTTGGACTTGCATGTCCGACATTAAATTTTGTCCTTATTTATTGCTCAACTGTTAACTGCGCGACATAAAAACTTACGCAACTCTAGTCTATGAGCAATATTTTTTGATGGTTTTGGCCTTTTTGTGTCGCTTTAATTAATGCTCATTGCTCGTGCAAATCACCTTTTTTGCAAGGAAGGAGAGACAATGAAATTAGATTGATGTTTTATTGCTAACCGCCGCCATAGGATTGGGGGTGGGTGCGGACACTAGGTACGCCCAAGCCACCCGTTAACTCTTTCAGTGTGGGGATCGACTTTAGGCGTCAGAATCTGATGTCCACAGACGTCAGATTCTGACGTCTAAAGTCGTTCCCCACGCTGGGCCAGCGTCACAGCCGGTGTACCAGAATTAAGCCGGCGTTGGGTCGATGTCTCGTGTTTGTTGGATTTTCTGGATGATTACCTCACCTGTATCTACTGAGTAACGCTGGGACCATTCTGCTTGCTATCATATATACACCAGAGTGTCAATGACACAGAAGCTCATCCTTAATCAGGGCAAGTTGATTACGAAATAAAATTTCTGAAAACCGTGAGGAAGTCCTATGCACAGGCCCGAGCTCTTTCAAACAAACCAAACAGAATTGAAATAATCGAATAAGAATTGAGGGAGGAAAAGCATTTCTTCTGAATTGTGGACATAGTGCCCTAATTGGGTGTTAATTAGGTCATAAATTAATTAAAAATTGAAATTTCTGAAATCCGTGAGGAAATTTAATGCACATTCCCGAGCTCTTTCAAACAAACCAAACATAATTAAAATCGGATAAAAAATGAGGGAGAAGCATTTCTTGTGAATTGTGGACAGACGACAGACAACAGACGACAGACCCAACACGATGGCATAAGCTCATCTTAGGCCTAAATGCCGGATGAGGTAAATTGTGACTTTTCAAGTAACAATAATATTTGGACGAAGTTTTGTTAGATTTTTCATAAATTTCGATGGATTGTTTTTTTAGTATGACAGATTAATTGGCATTTTGATGGATGTTTTTTTTTGGCAGCCATTTTGAATTGGAATTTTAAACGTCAAACTTTGGACTTCAAATTTCTGAGATTAGAAGTCCCCACTGAGCTTTTGTACGTTCAATATACTATTGAAAAGCCTGAACTATTTTACATATTTCAAAATAAACGTGAAAAAAATTATCCAAAACTGCTCAAAAATTAAGATTGTTTAGTAATCCAGTGTAATTTTGTGGATTTATGGTTTTGAGCATGCATATACAAATGTTATGTAGGTCTGCTATAGATCTCTTGATGCAGATATTTTTCTTAAAATTATTTATAAGAAAAAAATGGGAAAATTGATTTTTCCTTTAAAATTTGTACGGCTCGCGTACAAAAGCTCTAATAACTTTTTTCGCAGGGAATTTTGCTAAGCAGACAATTCAAACTGACCGTTTAAATAGCATTTAAACAAGAGGCCTCAAGTCCTATATTATCCCCCCGCCATTAATTAGGTCAAGAGTTTTTGCGATCACAAATATTTAAAAAGTCGACTTGTGGTGCCCATTTTAAATTTCAGTAAAATCACCTGTAACATCACCTTCACATTATTTCTGACGTCGATTTTCAGGTTTTTGCACCCACAAAAAATTATGAAGTTCATGCATGGAGGCCATCTTGAATTTCTGTAAAACCCTGAAAAAAATGACATGCACATCTTCATATCGCGGGGAATGTGATTGTAAAATTTGAATAATTTACGACATAAGTTTTAAAGTTTTTGCGCCCACAAAAAAATGAAATTGATCAGTGCACCTGCACATCTCCATAATGTGATTCTACAATTTGAATAATTTCTGACGTTAAGTTTTAAAGTTTTTTGCGCCCCCAAAAAAATTCTGGCGGCTATTTTGATTATCGGTAGCATCTTAAAACAAGAGTGTCAATGACACATAAACTCATCCTTAATTAGGGCAAGTTGATTACGAATTAAAATTTCTGAAATCCGTGAGGCAGTTCTTTGCACAACCACGAGTTTTTTAAATAAACTAAACAAAATTAAAATCGGATAAGAATTGAGGGAGGAGAAACATTTCTTTTGAATTGTGGACAGAGTGCCCTAATTAGGTCTTAATTAGGTCAAAGCTAGGTAATAATTAAAATTTGTGAAATTCGTGAGGAAGTTTAATGCACAGGTACGAGCTCTTTCAAACAAAATTATAATCGGAAAAGAATTGAGAGAGAAGAAGCATTTCTTGTGAATTTTGGACAGAGTGCTCTAGTTAGATCTTAATTAGGTCAGAAGTTAATTAATAATTACAATTTCTGAAATCCGTGAGGAAATTTAATGCACAGGGGGCCGAGCTCTTTCAAACAAACCAAACAAAATTGAAATCAGATGAGAATCGAGGGAGGAGAAGCATTTCCTATGAATTGTGGACAGTGTGCCCTAATTAGGTCTTAATTTGGTCATAAGTTAATTAATAATTAAATTTTCTAAAATCCATTAGGGTGGTTAATGCACAGGGCCGAGCTCTTTCAAACAAAATTAAAATCGGATAAGAATTGAGGGAGGTGAAGCATTTCTCGAGAATTGTGGCCCAAGTGTCCTAATTAGGTCTTAATTAGGTCACATGTTAATTACAATTTCTGAAATCCGTGAGGAAGTTTAATGCACAGGCACGAGCTTTTTCAAACAAAATTGAAATCGGATAATAACTGAGGGAGTAGAAGCATTTCTTGTGAATTATGGACAGACGACAGACGCAACACGATGGCATAAGCTCATCTTAGACCCAAGGGCCGGATGAGCTAAAAATCACTTGCACATCCACATGTTGCTAGGAATGTGATAAAATTAAAAAAAAAATGACCAAACTAATTTTTTGAGTTTTTGCGCCCACCAAAAAATTAAAGTTGATCCGTGACGGCCATTTTGAATTTCAGTAAAACCTTGAAAAAGTCACCTGCACATCTCCATATGGTGGGAATTGTGATAGTAAAATTTGAATAATTTCTGACTTTAAGCTTTAGGTTTTTATGCCCACACAATTTTGTGGAGTTGACCTTTGGCGGCCATTTTAAATTTTGGTAGCATCTGTAAAAAGTCACTTGCACATCCCCATGTTGAAAGGAATGTCATGGCAAAATTTCAACAAAAATTGACCAGAAGTTTTTCAGTTTTTGCGCCCACAAGAAAACGTGACGCGGGATAAAAAGTACAGGAAGCCGTGTCCACCACTCCAAAATTTTCAGTCGCTGCTATATCGGAAATTCAACGATAAAATGATGTGTTAATTTGAAACTATAGAAGAAGTACCTATAGTTTCAGATTACTACCGGGGGTAATCTCAAAATGTTACACTGTCACGCCTCAAAATAAAATAGTTGTATCTTTAAGAGTATATTTTGAGACACAAAAATGTTTGTTTTCGTTTTCAATAATTTGCTATTAAAAATATAATAGAACAAGAGGCCCAGGGGCCTTGAAACTTGTCAACAGCATTGCAAAATATCAGCTACAGGTGTGTCAGAGAATGTATATCTATGCTCTAAATTGCATTATCACGAAAATAAAATATGTATAGGCCGGTAGTATATATTTATATCTCATCCATCATTGGAATTTATATTATATGTTCAATGCCCATCATACATTTTGCTGATTTAACACACATTCTGAAGTAGGCCCACTGCACATAATAAAAAAAAATGCTTGACAAAAAATCATTTTTACAGGACTACAATATAAAAATTATGTACATACAAGAGTAGATGTGCAATTATTATTTATTCTGGGTCTTTTAATAGGCTCCAGTTAGCCAGGAATTTTCACGAAGTCTTTATTCTTCAATATCAATTCTTCTGCCTTAAATAGGCCTAACAAAATCGTCACGGAGTTGTAAAATATCAACTTTTAATGTTTCTTACTCCGCCGTGAAATCTACAGCAGCCCTAATCCATCATTATCACATGTAACCGTAATGCACTTTTACTACACCCTCTTCCGTAATGCAAATTACGAAAATCACAATACTAATAGTAGATCGACCCAAGGATAAAGACCCATGAAGGCTTTCTCAACTCACACGATCTTTGATGCAATGTTACTGTAATGTTATCAGGCAAACGTCGAGTCAAGTGTTAATTGGCTTTTTCAAATGTAATGAAATGAAATGAATGGGGTTTTACGCCACATTTGTTCACATATAGGCTAAACTAGGCCAGAAGAATCTCATGAGGAAAGTGATATGAATGAGGTGACACTGCTCTCCAGACACATGATTCAAAATTGAGCCATGTTGGTCTGCGGTCAAGCACGTTGTCTCTCGGTCATGTGGGCTGCCCACAATATTCAATCTTTACGATTGAGCAGGGAGGAAACATTTTGTTCTTTGAAACTTGGAATGCCAAAACAGGAGACGAATCTGCGATCTCTGACTTTCCAAGCAGGCACCAGGGCCCCCGCCCTTTGGTATTGTTGTTACATATATACAAACACATTACCTGATTACTGATATCAAGATGATGTGCTATGTATTCTTGCTGGTATCTATAAGCTGATTAGCAAAACGGTTCCAATTATTGATTTTTATGACATTGATGATGTACTATATTGGTGTAAATATATATATTTTTCATATTTGTCGGTAAAACTCACTTATGTAGCACAGAAGCAATTGACAATGTAGGACTATATAATGATGTGGTCATTCGTGCATATAATACAGCTGCTTTAGTTATTAGGGGATGACAATATTATATCATCAAGTGAATTTAAAACATCAAAATAAGATTTAACTTTAATGGTTGTCTTAAACTCAATATTATTTATAGCTAATATATTGGATACTTTATGCTTTGGCACAAGATAACATCCAAAGAACTTTAATTTAAGCTTATAAGATACCCATGTTATGTTTCGGAATGAGATAAAACCGAATGATATGTGTTTTTTTCTGACTAAATGTTTCACATATATAATACATTTTTTTCAATGTGTTGTACTTCCACTAGGCCTATAGGGCACATACCGGGATAGTTTCACCCTTCCATCCGTCCACCCGGTGTCCGCCTTTTAGTCAGAAGGCCCGTTAGTCAGAAGGCCCATTAGTCAGAAGGCCCATTAGTCAGAAGGCCCGTTAGTCAGAAAACCAGTAAGGATGATTAGTCAGAAGGCCCGATTGTCAAAAGGCCCGTTAGTCAGAAAAGACGTATTCATGAATGACTGGTCAGAAGGCCCGTTTGTCAGAAGGCCCGTTAGTCAGAAAGTCAGATAATTACCTCATCAAAATCATCTCATTTGTGAACAACCCTATGACCAATTAGTTGTCTTTATTTATTTACTTGTGCCAGTAACAACGTCTAGCACTGTCATAAGGGTTGCGTTATTAATAGGCCACTCATTTTGTTTTTGAACCTAATTTTGCTGACGTAATTCCCAGCTTCAAATGAATGAAAACTACCCATAATAATTGGATCAAGTGGTTATTGCCAAGCTGTCTGTAAATAACAGTCAATTTTCTACATATAGGAACAAGATAGTATAATAATAATACATGTAATTGCATATGGTATGCAGCAATATACACTCCATGTCTTTGAACAGGTTGTAACAATGTAGATATGAACAAGCAATACCATCAGCATACTGCTTCAAACGCGAATAGGCCTACCTAAATTTTGAAACTTACTGGGAAAAAATGGTCGTGATAACAAGATACTGCTAATATTTTATAATGAGATTCAAATTTTACGCTGGTCTTAATTAGCACGGTAATAATATATACTGCAATCACATTATATAATAGTTCTCCCGTGCTTAGGTAAACTTCACTTTCTCGAAGTTTAAACAAGCATTTCCATACAAAAGAGTCGACAAATAATGCTAGTTATCAGAATATTTGGACAAACAACTTATTATTTATTCTGAGCAAAACGATACATTTATGAACGCTTGACATAAATTAAACAGATGGCTACAAACTCCAATTGAAAAATCTTGTGGGGTTTTCTCATGACACACTTTTCACACCTATTTCAGTAAAGTTATATGCAAAAAAGCATAGTGCTAAAAAAAGCGCACTCATTGATAAAAATAACCCAGCCAAGCAACCAACCAGTCACCAATAATGCTAGTTTTCAATATAAATGTACAAACTACGAACCATCGTGATTTTTTTTCAAGATCATATCCAAATCATACCGACTTATTACCAACTAATAGTCGAACGTATATACTAATGTTCCAGAGACGCAACATTTGATCTATATGGATTTTACGCTCAATTGTGCAATTTGTTTGCGTATAATTTTTTCACAATTTAATTTTCATGGCTATTTTTCTCTTTCAAACAATTTATTAAATTACTGATTTTTTTGAAAACTCGTATGGACTCCGTCAGCATTTTTTAAGTATCCTTGAGTAATTATTTTATGCACAACTCTCAATATTGCTTTATCAATAGCTGGACAACAAACGTTTCAATTAATATAATATAGTCCATACCCCTTCTCCACATAAACCAGATATCAAATACAGCGTCCCCTAGAATTGTTCAATGCCCAATGAACAAATTCTGACTAAAGAGCCTTCTGACAAAAAAGCTTACCTGATTTTCTGACTATCGGGCCTTCTGACTAACAGGCCTTCTGACTAACGGGCCTTCTGACTAATGGGCCTTCTCACCAACGGGCCTTTTGACTAAAGGGCCTTCTGACTAGCGGGCCTTCTGACTAAAACGTATCACCGTTCACCCCAACCCCACAACATGACACATAATTAATTTCATCAACGGTTTGCACCGTTTTTAACATATTACAGTCTCCTAATTTATCATTAATTTTGCAGAAAATGAACAAACTACTATTTTACCCCAATCTTTAAAGGGTTCTTAAGTAGGTTTTGTACAGGCTTTGGCATTTAAGTATTGTTTATTCTGACGCACTATATGTCCGAGAATATCATGCCATTGAGATTTTTCATGCACAGATTATGCTAATTAAATCTGTAATTAGCATCAATAAGCTCTACCACCAACCACCGTGTCTGTGCCATTGTCTTTGTGCGTGTACTCGGTATGCTAATTAATAACTAATTTTGGCCCTAATTAAGGGGCTATATCATTAATTGGTACATGCTGAGGCCCCTAAAATTGTCTTCTTAGGATCCTGACGGTCTGTTCTACACATGATATACTTCATATCTTTTGTACTCACTGTGCTAAATAAAAGTTAGCTGAAAATGTCATGCTAAATCGGTTGTTGAAATATTTATAAAACGATTTTTTTGGAAAAATGGCGAAAAAAATGGGGGATCCATCGTTGCATCCTGTTATCCATGGTTGCATCGTGTAGTAACGATTCGTGTTATAACGGCTAATTACTGACACTCTATTTACTTTATTCAAACACACATTTTAGCGCTGAAATGGTTTAACATTCAACGTTTGCAAGTAGACCCTATCGACTTCCGTCATCAGTCACGTGTTGTGCCAACACCCTTTATGAGTGTTATTGGAGTCGATCACATAGCTTTAGTGCTACTCATTGTCTTCCTGTCGGATCTCTTCTTGGGGGCAGTGTCATCACCTTCCTGAGTTGTTGCCGCTAGGCCTACACCTAATTTACTAACCCCCTAAACCGCTAAGCGCGACGGCGCTCTAATCCGTTTAAACATCAAGATTTCTAAATTACTTAGTCTTAAATTACAAATTAAACAAATACGAGTAGTTTTCTCTCACTTAAAGTTGCGGGTCAAGGTAGTGAGACACAACTTTTAAGTGTGTGAAAATTTAAATTATTTTATTCAGCGGTTTAAGGGTTATTATATTAGTCATCATCAACACATTTTCTACAATATTTGCTGTACAAAATAAATTCGTAGGACTATTAATATTTGTCATATATTTGTACATTTTTTGTACATTTTTTGCTGTTCATTTTAATGGCACATAGTCTAAGTCTATATAGACATCTACACCAGGTTCAAGGTAGAGGTTAACCTTTGAAAATACATTGATAAATCGGATATAACAGGTCTGGCGAAGTTTTGGCGAGGTTACTTAGCCCCCTGTGGCAAGATTACCAAAGCTGTGGCGAGGCAACTCAGCCTTCTGTGGCGAGATTACCTGTGGCGAGGTTAACCCTAACAATGTTGAGAGATATTGGCAATGGTACTAAATCTGACATTCCACCGATTTATCAGGTGACAGTCCAATATTTCGTTGGAATCAGCAACATTTCAACTATATGCTTTTAGTAGCTCGTTTTCTGCCATACTTCATTTAAATTGTATTGGTAAGCAATAGGCCTATATGTTTTGGATCATGGGATGACGAACCTTAACTCTGTTCTAATAACGCTGAATACTAAATTAAATCTTGAAACTAATGCAGCGATACACAGCTCACAATTTGACAGTGTGGGCCGTAATGGGATTTTATTGGCGGCACCACCAACAGTAAATACGCCATATAAATAATATTTTTCCTGCTTGGAAAAATAGGCGTCTTACATTGGGAACTGGAATTTAAAAAGATTCACTGGTAATGACTTGGTAGTTAATTCCACAGAAAATATATTATATATTTTTTATATGGTTAGTTCAGCAGGCGATCTAGCCGGGGCCTAGAACTTGTCTTGAAAAATCTTATGGCCACTCAAAGTAACTTGTTGCTCAAAAACATGCACAGATAAAATGATGTCGGGCCATTTTTAATTTTTTTGTGGGGATCCGGCAAGTAGGCCTACTCTTTATAAGTAAGGCACTGCATATTCTTTACATGTAGGCTAATTAAGTAGCTAAGCGTGTGTTTTGCCAGAGTGTTCAATGCTCAAAAGATGGTGTCGGCCAGAGCTCATTAGGACACGAAATCGTCGTGCATTCACTCAAAATGCCTGGTTGTAAAACTATAATATGATGATATAGCCCAGGAACGTTAAATTAATGACAATAATATTTTTAAAAAATGTACGGCCTCTATTTCACCATACTTTGTCCCTTTTTCATGAAAGATGGTCATAATGAAAGGGTTTAAACCTAACTACATGAACGGGCATTGCAATAAAAGTTGGTATTCGGTCATATTTCAGGCCAGAAGTGTATAAATTATATCAATTTCCATTGTCTTCAATCGCTAAGTCCAAAAATCTATTTATAATAATACGAAATTTGACATTTTTGGAGATAAATATCTTGTGCAGATACTGTCTATTGAAAGTGTTGTTACAAACAAGGAGGCAGTGACATCAGCGCAAAGGAAGTAGGCCTATATACTTGCTTTACAAGTGAGCAAATACAGCCTTTTGGCAGCGCTATGGCAGGAAGAGCCAGTTAAAAAGCAGTAAATATCTAGTGTACCAGGGAGCCGATAATGCCTTTTGACTTTGCACAGGCAGAACAGATGTTAAACGGAAGTTAACGACAGACGTTTTCTCTGAAAGTCAGACTAAAAACTTCAAGTTGAAAATTGGACGACAAATTGGTAGGCCCTAATGGAGACGTATTTTGACAAAAGTTACACAGCAAACTTACCGTTTCGCAACAAAAGTTTCACCATAGGGTCATTCCATGCCAAATCATCAGATTTTTGGACTTTTTCTGCACTTAATTTCAGCATTTCCTCAAATTTTCACCACATATTGCCCATTTTTCAAAATGCACAAATATAGTATTAGGGGGCTATACCATAATTAGTTACGGAGATATAATGGTTTTAGTGCAGGTGGTAGCTTTCGATATTGCGTTAAAATTCGGTACGTCAAATTTTGGGCCGTTTTTGAAACGTCATATTTCTGGAAATATAATAGATAAGACTCGTGAAATTTTTTGTGGTCATTCACATCAGCTCAGGGATGTGAAAGAATATACTTATGTTATGCAGTGATACTTCTTGCCCAATCATGGTTCCCACAAAAATCTGACAACTGAATTCAAGGACTTTTCAAGGATTTTTCAAGGACTAAATGTATGATTTCCAGGACTCAAATGCCACTATTTTCTGTCAAATATACTAGCTAGTAGGGGAGCCACCATTCAATTACTGGGCGGAGGGGTGGCTGCAGTTTTTTAACTAAACAAATTATTTTTTTTCACTTCCTATCTGCACAACTTTATTTTTTTAACACTCTGCCTCAAGCAAAATATTCATTTAATCTTGTCCACAAAGTTCGATCCCAAACGAGCCTTAGTATTGATGGTTAAGGAGCCCAGCGAAGCAAGTCTCCACAAATTGAAAGGGTCGCTTAATTATGCCGAGCGAAACGTGGCTCAATTTTTTTTTAAGGACCAATAAATATTTATTTACAATATGTCCTTCAGACAATTATTTATACACTGTATCACAAAAATTCACTAGCCTGTAAATATTTATTTAAAAAAACTCCAGCCCCCACCCCCCTTGGTAATTAAATCCTGGTCCCCTAAGAAAAAATATGTACTGAACTGGTGATTTCTGATGAGCCATCTGTTTGATCAAAGATTTCTTAATACATAACACCTTATAATTTTATTTATTCATATGGCCCCTTTCAGAATTCCAGTTTTTCAAGGACCTGTATAATGCATAAAACATGAAGAAAAATAGCAAACTGGTCACTGGAAGACTGCCATAGAAAACCAAATTCCATGGACCAAAGGAATTCCAGAACTTTTCCAGGACATTTTAATCAGAATTCCACTGTTCCAGGACAATCTGATTTTTTTTGTTTTTTCCAGGACTTTTCCAGGACAGCCATAATTTTCCAGGTTCACCATCTTGAACTTGGTGGAAATTTATTTTTTGTCTGATGCATCCAAGACTTACATTACGGGTACTGGGAGGGATATCAGATTATATGTATAGGGCCTATATCAGAATATGTATTTTGTTTCTGGCCGAAAGTAAGGCCTTGCAGACCCATTGGGGTGCATGAACAATGCATGTCATCCTGTTTTTCGTCAGATTTGTCATGAATATTACCAATGATTCGAATATTACCATCAGCTACTGGCTGAATCTCAACAGGAGGTTGGTTATTAGTGAAAATAATGACCCCAAAAGCAGGCTCATCCCCAGACACTCCAATGCCTTTTCTTCAGTGGGTGTGAAGAAGTGATGGTTCCTGGAGCCAGCCTTTGTTTTTTTACCTGTTAAAATCTCTCATCCTGCAATGTAGCATGGGTTTTTTACACCTTCACTTTTCACAAAGAGTATTTTCACATTCTTTGTGTGTGTTACCATTTGTACAAGTCTATTGGTGTCAGGATGTTGCCAGTAGTCACAGCCTGCATACTATAGCCTTTGTATATTGTCTCTTTATGTCTCTCCTGACTAAATAATGATACATCTTTGGATATCACAGAAAATATTTTCACATTTGCATGTGTACTACATGATAAAAGCCAGTCGGTATCAGGATAAATTGCTGTACACTATCAAAATTTAACCAGCCAGAAGTAACGTGTGTTCTGTGCACAGAACTCCTCTGGTGTATGCATACCAGACATACTGTACTAGTTAACTGCACATCGCATCATGTATGAATGTGTACAAACACAGAGCCAGCGTATAGAGCACCAAATATGTGCAGTTGAAGACGCATGACTACTTCATTACTACAGTCAATATGGACCATTTCATAAAGACTGAGAGTACCATGTGAAACCAGCAGAATTATAGCTATAGTGGATCTAGTCAATTTGAAATGACCCCCAAAACTAAGGCCGAATGTCCTATTTATGAATGAAATGTGCCTGTCTACCTGCTTTATGAAGGGAGTGACGTCACATTAGTAGACAAATCTCCTGCCTAGACCAAGGTAATAAGGTGGCCTGGGGGCAGTCTCAGCCCCAATCACAAAAACTGACCAAATAGTACCTTTCCATGTTTTCATCTGGTATAACAGTGAATGATTGTTGAAACTATACATGTATAAATGTATGATGGGAATTTTTCAGACTTTATTCTGGGTGCCACTTCAGTGCATCCTTGGCATTATAATCTGATAATATCCCTCCTACTACCCGTAATGGAGGGCTTTATTCCTCGGATGCAGCAAATAAAAAAAGTCCACGTAATTCAAGATGGGAAGAAACAATAAAAACACAGTCTGGTCTATCTGTGTTGTTTTTTCTATTAGTTACCAAGTACCAACATAGAAAGGGAGAGCATGTTCACCATAAGTATGTCAAATATACATTCGCGAGTGCTTCAAATGTTTGATATTTGGCCCTTTCATTTAACCCTGAAGGAATAGAATAAAGAAAATTAAATTTGGTACACTTCCTTTACATACATGTGGCTTTATAAGAGCTGAGTTTCATGATCTTTAAAGAATGCCCACATGGGATTCTGGGCATTGAAAAAATGTCCGAAAACGTTTTCTTTTATATTTAGAAGGGAGTAGCAACCCACTCAAGAGGTCCAATTACTCATTTAAATCATAGCCATGTCTGCATGCTTCAGATACCAGAAAAGTGGAGGGGTTTCAGTAAATATAAGTACACTTTTCTGTGCTGTCAATATGGCTTTTCATTATGGAAGATTTAATATTTTTGAGATTTTAGACTGCACTGAGCAAAAAGCATGACTGCATAACATAAGTATTTTAATTTCCCTGAACTGATGTGAATGACCACACAAAATTTCATGAGTCTATGATATTTCCAGAGAAATGACCTTTCAAAAATGGCCCAAAATTTGACGCTCGGAATTTTCGGGCAAAATTGAACGTCACCACCTGCACTAAAAGCACCATATCTCAGTAACTAACCATGTTACAGCCCTGAAATTTCAGATTTTTTACAATTCAATGAATAACCAACATTTTGTGAAAAATTAGGAGAAATCCAAGACGAAGTGCGGGAGACCCCTGATGATTTAGCATGGAATGACCCCATAGTGCCTTTGAATGAGAACAATATATTTAATTCGGTGTAAAAAAACTTGACTACCATGAAGGTCTAACCGCATTGATGATCTATCTGACTGAGGTCTACTGTAGATTGTTTTCAATGGGAATACAAACAAAAAATACATGCAAATGTTTTGTTAGCCATGAACAAACATTTGGAATAACATGCAATTACAATGTATATTAACATTGTAAATGATGTATTTACTTCTATCTGATTTCAATCAGAAGAAAGAATGAATGGGGTTTCAGACTACCTTTGTGCACATATAGGCTAAACCGGGCCTCCCCGGTTTAGCCTATGTGTGCACAAAGATGGCCAAAACCACATATATTTAGCACATATAGGCAGATGAGATGACACTGTCTGTGGGCCCATATTCTCGTATACGATATATCGTAGGCTTCGGTTTGGTCGAGATATCGATCTCGACCAATCCGTAACTTGTACAAGAATACGGGCCCAGAGGAGTAAAACAGTAATTGACCAAATTTAAAAGAATGTATATCACTTTATTGAGTCATTAAATACAAGAACAATATATTTAATAATAAATACATTGTCTAAATTAGACAACCAAATTCCTACACCTATGATGTACATAACTTTATAACGCATACAGTCTCTGCAGTCACAAATTGACCAGACATCGAGTACAGTGTTTGCAATTTTTTTTTTGAGACATCGATTGTCTAAGTAAACACAATTAATTTCACAATGCTACATCAAAGTTGGTTCACGACGCTGTCCAAACGTTGATGTAACATTTGTCGATGACATGTTTTCTGGGGTAGTTTGTACTGAACGTCAGGGTTGTGGGTGGGGGTAGGAGGGGTGTCCGGAACATCCCTGGAATAAACTCTGGACGTATATCCTAATTGAAAGGTATGTCCAACTACAACCCCTGATTTAGTCGTACATAAATGTAACAAACAACAAGCATGGACAATAACGCCCAGTCAGCAAAAAGCTTGGAAATGATATATACCGTACATACGCCAGAACATATTCTGACAGTTCAAATGCTAAATGAAGATCATATTGAAGTTCTATGAATCCAAGAATGTCCGGTACGGTCTCGTTGATATGACAACGTCAGAGATGCTAGATAAACAGTGGGACGTTAGTGTAGGCACAACGCTGTCTCATTGCTTGACTAATCTGCCCGACGGTAGAGGCTAGTCATAAATCAAAATTAGCTTTTCGGATATTAGACGGAATTATCAACGGATAGCTAACTTTCATTTTGGACAAACATTCACAGTTGGACAGACTGTAGTGATTGTGATTGCGTGAATACGCTAACATTTCGTCACCTTGAAAATTCAGAGAATCACATGTATGGCGCAAATTTGAGCATCAAAGCTGCCTAATGACAGCAGCACTGGTAGGTTACAGGTCCTACACACCATAGGCACACGCAGGTTGAATCCATTTATTAACCCCTAAAGCGCTGAATTATTTTTAATAAACCAAGAGACCAAAGGGTTTTTTCAATTTGAAATCATTATAAATGTCTTTAATTAGCTATTTCCGCCTCATTTGAATATGAATATGTTATGGGTCTACGGCTATTATAAATATTTCACTCTTTCAGCGCGCGGATCAACTTCACATCTTTAGACGTCATAATGTGACGTCCACAGATATCAGATTCTGGACCTCTAAAGTCAGTCCCCGCACTGAAAGGGTTGAGCACGAATATAATCGTTTTAAATCTGTTTTATTAGCCGATCAAATCACTGTTATTGTGAATAAAATAAGTGTTTAAACATCAAGATTTGCAAATTTAGTTCCCTCATTAAATATTGTTAATTGTCACTCACTTGAAGTTGTGGGTCAGAAGGTCAATACCAAGACAAAAAAACAAGCATAGATATAGAGTATGACTTCGAGTGTATGAAAATTCAAATAATACAATTTAGCGCTTTCAAGGTTAATGATATTGATTCAATGTTGATGCAACATTTCGTGCTTGGCGAGAAAAATAGCACCACTGTCTTTCAAATCAGACCTAATCATGAACACAAATGTTGAAATTGAGCTCAATAATGAAAGTTACCATTAACAATTTAACTACAGTAAAACAGTTCCATATGGAGCAACGGTAGCTAAAGGTTGTGGCACATTTGACCAACAGAGTCAGTGTTATGGGGCTTATTCAGAACAGTGAGCTAGACATCACATTAATATTCGTGTCAGCTTTAAGCTTGTACTAAATAGTTAAGAGTTAAAACTTTAAATTGGATACATTTTACTTGGGATTATTTCAATTTTTATTTGACCCAGTAAAACAAATTAAAACTGTTAGATAACTATATTCTATTAATAGAAGCTGTTAACTATAATCTTCTTTGTTTGTAGCACAATGCCATACTACTGTTGATACATAAATAATAATAATATATATTAAAGGGACTGGCCCAGGCTAAAATCATCAACAAGTCTGTGATTTTATTTTGGCTTCCTAATATGACCATATGATACATACATGTCCATAGACTAGAACTGCAAAATTTGTTTATTTTTTCTGCTGCGCATTCACCAGTTAGGCTAGATATAGAGACGAAATTCCTGATATTCTAATTATTGACCACCATGTCAAAAATAGGAAATGCAGGAATCTCGTCTCTATATCTAGCCTAGCTGGTGAATGCCCAGCACAAAAATTATAAAAAATTGCAGTTCTATTCTATGTACATGTTTACATCATATGGTCATATTAAGAACCCGAAATAAAATCACCGATTTTTTGATGATTTTAGCCTGGGCCAGTCCCTTTAACATGTACAAAATAAAGAGGCAGTATATATCGCAATGATCTGCACTTCACCGTACAACCATAGCCTCAGTCAGTACAGAGTGTATATATATATATATATTATGAGAAGCCTCCAAGAAAAAGTCAGCTTAGCTACAGAATTATCTGAAATTAACAGTTTAATGTTCATCATTCAATACAAAAGTGACCAGAAATTCACAATCATATTTATATCACACATGTTAGTCAATGTCAGAGCTACAGAGTGTTACAAGAATGCCATTATTATAAATTGAAACAATCCAATAAAAAATAAAAAGAGAATTATACAATCATATCTTATATATAAAAACTTACAATCTTCTAATAACCTAATACTCACTTGCTGGTCAATCTTATCTATACAAATTGTTACAGAGTACATATTCTAATGCTCGCTTCTGAGACCATATGGCAGTGTTCAAGATTTAAATATCATTTCATTCCTACGGCCAAAAAGTAGTATATCTGCCGCTTTATAAATCAGTAGTAACCTGTTTAATTAATCCAAAATTGTGAATAACCAAACGAGTATCTTTCATAGTGGGAAAAAGGTTCAAATAAAATGAATACTAGCTGTGCTATATAACTTCATCAGAAAATATTTTATTAAAGAAAGCAAATTTTGTAATTTAAAAAGTAAGATAGATAGGTTGAAGATGAGTAAAACTAAGCCCACATACTCAGCAGACACCAGACATCGTGGTTTATTGTTGGGCCGGCGTTGTAGAAGGCGGGCCAACATTGAACCTACATCGGTTTAACATCTCATATATTCTGGGTATGAGATACATTACCTAGTTACTGGTTACACATTAACATTAATAGAAAATATTTGTTTCCTAGCAGTGGATACTAAGTTAATGTTCATATGCCACAAAATTAGTTTTTTAGGGGAGGGGTGGGGGGGTGAGTAATATATAAAGAGATATTTTACTTCTCTGGTCATATATTCATATCATAGAAGCATCAGCATTGATCAATGTTAATTATTATACTAAAATATACTAAATTATTACTGAATAGAAAAAAAAGATTAAACAATATTTGAAAAAAATACTTGACGTTTTTACATATATAAATCACACAATAATCAAGTTTAGTTATAATGAAATATCATTGCGAATTGTAATAACGGAGCTGTGCACAACAAAGGCAAATTAATGTATGCATATCTACAGTTTTGGAATAAATTTTTGGTGCTGTCTCATAATGAAAGGATGAAATAACCATGGATGTTATAATGCATTGATTTACAGCTGTTTTGATTAGCTTGAAAAAAATTTGTTAATAATTTAAATTATTGTGTGTGGAACATAAAGTATAACATTATAGGACATCACATTTTTTTGACTAGTTTCCCCATACCAAATACATAACAACTATACCTACATTCCCCCATATCACTGCACCTTCTCTCATATACCCAGTAAACATAACACATTTGTATAACATTTGTACAATGTTGGACCGACGTAGAAGATGTTGTGCTGACAATGTAATATGTATACAAATAAGAGCCAATCCCCCTGTACATAATCAAATGTATTCAAATTAACGGCCCCTGCGTTTATTAGAATAAATACAGTACATGCATAACACTTCATTTCAACCAATACACTGCTAATTTCACTTGAATTTTTTTAAGTTGTCCCATGTCATTGAAAAAAAGCTTGAGAGGCTGGTGAAAAGGGCACGATAAGCGTTCACAAAACTGGCCCAACAACAACAATAGATGACAGGAGCCGATTATATGTGAAAACAAAGACCAACATGAGGGAAGTACGAGTCAATTTGGAAATTTTTGGTGAGCTGAGGCACTGTAACTTAAAGCAATTACGATAGCAAAAACTCCTCTGTGCTGCAAAGCTAAAATGCAGCAACTACTTACTGCCATTTGGCTTTGTACAGTAGTGCAGCTTACAACACATCAAAAACAAAGTCTGCACCCTACGGCTACAAACATAAATATTATATTAACATAATTTTTTACCATGATTAATCTTCAGTTGAAGTTGTTTTGTCCCCACTATTATTTTCAGCGACAGGATAACTTCGAATGAAACAAGGCAAAGAGATAAAGTTGAAAAATTATCATTTGTTCACTTCACATCTGTCTGCGTATAATCTGCAAACATTTGATTTATGTAAACACTGTAATAAGGAAATTGCAAAGAATACAACAAATGACATAGAAGTAAAATGTTCTGATATAAATATACCAGCAAAAAGAAACTGATAGGAAATTAAAATGATTAATCTTATTAGTGTGCAGTGCTTAGTACAAAATACATTACAATACATAACAATATATACATGTATTATTATCATGAGTTATGACTAAGCTTTTTGTACTTTTACAGTAATTGATAACCTACCGGTAATTACAATTTTACATCATTGAAAATATTTTCATAACGAGAAAAGTTGGTGACGGGAATAGGCATTAGTATCTAATCATAGTTTTAACACCTTTATGGCAGATTTGTTTCGGGATATTTCTAAACAAGCTTTAATCCGTCTGCCATTATAAATAACACCTTGATATTAGCCCAGAAGGTTATGCATATTACGGTAGGGTATATAATTTATGTCTTGTACAGTTTTGTTATCTTTTACCAATATGAATTGACAGTTATTAACATTATCTTTTAACCCTTTAGCTGCCAAATTATTCAATTTGAATTTTCACCCACTTGAAGTGGTGTCTCGCTGACGCAATCCACAACTTCGAGTGAGAGAAAATTATTCAGATCTGACAAGAAGGAGGTCGACTTTTTTCAAATCTTGCTGGTTGATGTTACATTTTATCTTTAACATGTTTAAAGGGTGGTACTTAATGTGCTAATAAAAAATGAAAACCTGAATATACGTGGTTAAAGTAATGCAACCTAACATTTTGCATCTACTGTTATCAATCATTATTTCAGCCACGTCAAATTGAAGCTATCTCCCTACTGGAACCTTACTTTTGGTTTGTATAAATTACCCATATAATCTTTGCTATTTTGCTATGGCATACATTGAAAATAAGCTTTTTCGTATTTCACGGTTGGGTGAGTGAATATGCTGTGGCTGAAACTTTTTTGATTTATTTTCCAACCAAACGTATCAGAGCGTGTTACATATCAGATTTGGGAGGAGAATAAAACCTTACCTATCACCCTTGTGATTTTTATTCATTGCAAAGTTCTAAAGAAACCTTTTTTTAGGCTGGACCAAAAAAAAACAGTTTTTTATCCACTGTGAAATCCAAAACAAACGTTGTTTAAGGCTTGCCTCACCCCATCCTATGACTTTTTAGGGGCTGTGAAATCTAGAACCAATACATTTTTAAGGCCTAGTAGTCTACATTATTTTTATGTCTTTACATCTTTGATCCACATTATTCTTTACTCTTATTTGGCAATGTATTATGTATACATGTTTGTCAGACATGATTGAAATATCATAAAAATTATTTTTAAAGAATGCCAACAACAATTTTAGAATAATGCATAACATCTACATCTTCCTACAACAATCCCATTCAAATAGAAAAGTAATTCAATGTTTTATGGGTCATGAAAAAATCCCTTTGATTCTCTAGCGAGTATATATAGAGAGTATAACTGTGAGAAAGGTCACGTCCACAACATATAAATAACAATCAATGGAATGTCTGCGATTATCGTGAGCGAGAAGAATCGGTGGGATTCCAATGGTGATACTCATGCAAGTGAAATTGTTTGAATAGTTATCATTATTGTGTGTTAATTATAATTGTCGCTGAATTATCTCAGGCCTACCAAATTAGATAAAGTAGTTTTTTTCAGATAATTATATTAATCTTAACCCTTTAACCGCCAAATTATTCAATTGGAATTTTCACCCACTTGAAGTTGTGTCTCGCTGACGCGATCCACAACTTCAAGTGAGTGAAAATTATGCAGATTTGACAAAATGGAGATCAACTCACATTATGGCTTTAACATGTTTAAAAGGCGATACTGAATGTGGTAATAATTATGTGAAAAAGCGAATATATTCGGCACTGTCGGCTAAAGGGTTAAGTAATCAGTTTGTACATACTTGTGTAATGTATCAGGAAGCCTTACAGAACTATATCTGAATCTAATGCCTTTTATTATCGCGGAGATGAAATTAGCCTATGGCAAATATTTTGAGAGATAATGAAAATGATACCGAATGAGAGCATATTAGGTTTTAACCCTTACAATTATTTTTGTTTAAACCATGAAGCCTGAAGGCTTTTTTTCAATTTCAAATTATCAAAAATGTCTTAGTTAGTTCTTTCCGGCTCATTTGAATATCTACGTCATGGGTCTACAGCCATTGTAAATACCGGTAGTTGTATTCTTTCAGTGCAGGGATCATCTTTATGCGCAGAATCTGATGTCTACAAATGTCAGATTCTGACGTATAAAGACGATCCCAGCACTGAAAGGGTTTAAGTTGTGTTCTAGTGACACTTCCAGCCGTACAGCGACTTTTAGAATTCAAAAGAAAATAAGGTATACATAATCTATTCAAATAAATAATAAACTTTTGTAAACCGATTGGTAAATGATAATTTTAGTTGGCAAAAAATATTCAATGTGGGTATTTTATCACGGAAGCGAAACTTGTTGAAAATCTTATCAAGACAGCTATGAATATACACACAGGAAGCAGCGTAGCCTAATATATAAAAATGACAATATGTTTAGTGACAATTTACAATTGGTAAAAGAAATTTAAATACAAGTACAAGTATACCAGCATTGCACAGCCGTGCAGTTGAAGGATGTAACGTTTTTTCTCACCCTACCAATAGTGTACCACATTCCTCGAAGCTGGTACAGAGTATCAAAGCTGGCCCATTATAGGCCCTACAGGCAAATGGTCAAACGTTTCTCATGTTTTCATGCAAAGTAAAATGCGGAAAACACAAAAACTGACAGGATTGACTGTGTCACTTTTGAGAATATGGCAGGATGCTCAATGTCGAGGACTTTCTAGTGTTGAATGTGGTGAGGCAGATTCAACACTGTTTGAAGGCAACGGCTGATCAATGTTCTCATATCCAGCTGGTTTACCTGCAAATATGGTGAAGAAAATTATAATTAGACCTTACAACGCTGAATTATTTTTGTTTGAACCATGGAGGCTAAAGGTTTCTTTCTATTTTAAATCATCATAAATGCCTAAGCTAGATTTTTCCGCTTCATTTGAATACCTATGCTATGGGACTACAGACATTAGAAATATTGTAATTCTCTCAGTGCGGGGACAGTTTTTAATACGTCATAATCTGACGTCTACAGACGTCAGATTCTGACGTATTAAAAACGGTCCCTGCACTGAAAGGGTTGAAACAAATTTCCTAAACCCTGGTGTTTACACTGCCCCCACGTAGACACTGCTATGCCGCATGCTACAGTGTGCAGATGGACTGACGTCACAGTTCACCCATTCTCCTTTTCAGCGTATCGTAATGAGCTTGTGATTGACCAGTTTAAAACGTTATCCTGCTAAACGTTCTCTTACTGTCTGTCACATATGTGTCAACCAGCCACTGAAAATTAGGTTCGTCAAAAGTGGGGTGTTTCTCTGGCATAATTTGAAATGCCTCGTTTCAGTGTGTGGTCGGAGACAGAACACTGAGAATCAGTGTACTAGGTGTTTAGAACACAAATATTCATTGAACTCTCTAATATTTAATAATCATATTTTTTGTTTCATTAGGCACCCATTTCAAGTCATTTTCGTCCACCACATGTCGAAAATTACGCCAGGATTTCACAGCTTGTAGTGGGTGAAGAAGACAAAGTAGACTTGAAAGGGTTAATATGCAGTATAACAACACCTCCCACAACTGATATCTGTATTGAGTGGCATGTCAAATTGTGTCAGAAAAGCGGTAGTATGTCAATTATTAAACCTTATCCTGCTAAGTTAATCTATTTAAATTTTCACCCACTTGAAGTTGCGTCTCGCTACCGCGATCCACAACTTCAAGTGGGTGAAAATTACTCATATTTGTTTAATTTGAGAACTATCATTTGCAAATCCTGATGTTTAAACACACATTTTGTTCCCAATATCAGTGATTTGATTGACAAATAAAATAAATCAACAAGAGCACACTCGACAATAGCCCGCCGCCATTATTGAACTTGAAGTCATTATTGCGGCCACAAGGTCAAATTATTGACGTAAAATGCGAAAAATGACAATAAAACAGCCATTTTGAATTTTTTCCAGCCATTGCTGAACTTGTCCTAGAACTGGTTATTAGTAACATGCATAACAGATTTGAAAAGGATACGTGAACAAGTTTTCAAGTTATCGCGCCCACAAGGTCAAATTATTGACGTAGAATGCGAAAAATCACAATAAATCGGCCATTTTGAATTTTTTTTCGGCCATTATTGACCTTGTCCGAGAACTGGTCATCAGTAACATGCATAACAAATTTGGGAAGGAAAACTAAAAAACTTTTCAAGGTATCGCACCCACAAGTAACTGTTAACGCCGAGGCCAACGCCGCCGAACTTCAATTGCAATAGCCCACCTATTTTAATTAAAATTAATAGGCGGGCTAAAAATGACAATATTCGTGATCAGCAGGATAAGGGTTAATAAAAAGCTAATTCTAGAACACGTAACACTTTTTTTCTTTTCAAGGTCAAATTACGGTGAAATTTTTTTTCTGTTTCACTCTGTTCTTTTATAAAAATATGTGTTACTTACTTTGTCCTCCAAAACCTGGCATGCCTGGAAATCCGAAATCACTGTACTGTCCACCGCGATCCTGATAAATTCTGTACAGAATAAATGAGCTGAACGGACGCACAAGTAGGTTAAGAATGCACATACTGCTTCAGGTTAAGGATTATAGTCTGTTGAAAAAATTATATATTTTTTGGGTAATCTAGGAAAAGCAAATTATTCATCGTAAAAAAGTTATAAATAATAGTCAGCTTCTCTTCTTGTTGTTAGCAGTTCTGTGTTGATGGCGGTACTTGATGGTGTGACCACACATGTACCACACATAAGATACAGCGGTAAACCATACATAACAGAGGTTAGGCCTATCAACACCACACACATAGACAAAAGACAAGCAGAAACCAAGAACAGTAGAACCTGCTATAAGCAGCCACTGTACCTAAGGATCCAATGAGTGGAGTCGATCCATCGGTACCAACTGCCAATCTACCAATACCATGTATACTGGGAATACATGTATGCTTATACACATAATTTTTCAAAACACCTTCAGGGTGTCCAACACTAAGAGATTCGTCATCCAACCTATATGTAGCAGATAGCTCACCACTCCAGCTCATAAAAAATTGCCAGATTTAGGATGGCATACATAGCAGATGGCATACGTAGCAGAAAGATAAACCTGGCAACAACACATCAAACAAGACGGCACTATAAACAGGATTCCCAGCTTACACGATGCCTTTACCCAATGCTGTTTCAACAATGAAACAACATCGGGTGAATGCACTATTTTTGCTGGGTAGCAATCCAACATTAATGGGAGACTTGGAACATAATTGAGTGATGTCTGACAAACACCATAGCAGTGCAATCTTTGCCAGAGCACGTTTGGGAAGTGCTCTGCACAGAGATATAAGACTGTAAAGATGCATTGCGAAAAGAGAATAAATGACATTTAAAATAATTAATCAATCAAATAATGTTTTCACATTATATTGTTAATATCAAGCTAATATTAATAATTGGGCCTATATTTGTGAACCATGATTTTTTAATCTCTCTCATCGGATTTATATTACTGCGTGTCATTCCCTATCAAATCATCACATTTACAATGAAGCCCATCCGCTTGGATCTCAGTTTTTATTTAAAAAAAAAATACAAATTATGTCCCAGTATTATAAATGAAGAAATCCACAATTTTAGCAATCTTAAACAAGTAATTTTTAAGACATGGCTATTTCAGTGAGGGTGGGGTAAAGTCGCTTTTGGCTCTGAAATTGTGGCCGTCCGATTTGAGGATTTTGTGGTTATTGACAATCACACAGAGAACTGATCCCACTGAATAATTCAATGAAAAACATCACTTTGCAGCATCTGTAAGTGTTAAAATATCAGAAAAAATGCAAACTGTCATAGCGAATGACCAGGTCTAGATACCATAAAATTACACTTCTAATGGTTTGAGGATTGTGACTGTCTGTTGTCAATTTTTTTTTGAAATAATATACTATTAGTTCTACTACTAGTTAATATACTTTTAGTTGTGAACTGATGGGCAGGCAATACTGCAGAAAAAGCTAAAACAAACAAATCTTTAAATTACCAAAACCCATTGTGGGCATTTAATAATATGTTTCAAAATCATATCATACAAAGGAAAAGGTATGTAAAGATGATGGGCGCAAAATATGGAAATCTGTTTGCAATTCCTTCATGGCCCAAATTAAGATGTAATTTTTTTATATTTTAGCAGTCATGAGTATTTTAAGCAAGGGTTCATCTGTACATTGACATTGAGCTTCTGGATAATGTTCTTTGTCTATCTTATTCAGTTAGTATTCTGCCGTGCAAAGCCAAAGGGAAGTATCTGCTTACTTTAAAAGTAAGCAGATACTGCCTTTAGGCTTTGCAGAGCAGTATTTTCTTCTGTTTGATGTGCTTGGAGCACAGTATGTTCATTAGTGGCACCCGGCAATTGTTTTGCCGTGCAGGTCACTTGTGAGACCTTGCAGGACCATGTGTGTGCATGAATTTTGAATTTCACCTAATATCATCTTCCTCGGCTGACTGGTCCCGGATCAGCCTCATCCACCGTTTCCTGCCATACACACACACCACAAATTATCCTATATCACATTCCTACATGTTCGGGCCTGCATGAATCTGAAACAGTCCTTCGAGGAACTTCAGTTAGGATATGTTAGCCTGACTATCTTCCTTGCTTTATGATATGAAGACTTTCCCATTGTGAATGGCCAGTGATAGGGATCAAAGTGTGTAGGGGTGTGGCCAGTCACTGTTGTCTGAAGTTTAGCCTTGGCAGCCTCGCGCTTCACTGTGCCAACCGCACCATCACAAGCCCTTAACATCTGGAGGGAAAACCCCAACAAAAATTAGACATTGAGCCAATGTCGGTTTAATGTTGTCCCAGCATCGCAGATGATGGGCCAACATTAAACTAACATTGGCTTAGCGTCTTGTGTTTTCTGGGGCAACACTTCTTGGGACCAATGCACCGGTATTGTGTCATGACAAAGGTACTTTTTTGGCACTAGTCATGACCAAAATACTTGTGATGGTGTGGATGATAGCACAGTGACGCCACGCAAGCCTGCCAAGGCTAACCTTCAGGCAACAGGGTCATTCCATGTCAAATAAATCAGTCCCCAGGTGACCCCCTTAGGCTTAGAATTATTTTTTTTTCTACCGTTAACAATAACTTAAAATAGGATAGGATGTTCTAGGTTTGTAACCAACACTGTTGCTGTCAAAAAGGCATGTGGTATGCATGAAAATGAAGAATTCAACCCACGAAAACGCTGCTCGGGGATGAGCATGTATTTGAGAGGGGATTATGTACACGGGTGTGTGTATGTTGGACTAGAATCGTAGCGCTCAGGCAATACGACGCCAGGGTCGGTGGTTCGATCCCCAGGCTGGGCTGTTTCAACACTGTGACGTACTTACCTACTTTTAAACCGAAGAAAATTCCACTGAAATTTGTAAGACATTTTGGGTTGGTGGTTATGAATAAAGGATACCCCAAAGAGAAGCGGTATGTGTGAACACTAACATTTCCAACATTTGTACCTGAAACATAATTAAAAAATAATCTCTTACATGTACATGGTATAATTTAGATATCAGGCCACACTGTTTATGATCGAACTTTACATCAGCATGCACACAGCAAATATGGCATTATTTTTAATATTAATAGCTGATAGCTGAGATTTTACTTCATTTTGAGTAAATTAATCCAGCTCTGGCTTTATTTTCATTGCCCTTATTCATTTTGATAAAAAATTGGTTCGAAGTTATTTTTTTCATCGCCCTCAATAACTTTTCCAGAAATAGGTCCAAAGTTTCCATTTTGTATCTCCCACCATCATTACATTTCATCTTTTTTGATCTAAAACAGGCATTAGTCATAGTGGCCTGAGAATGCAGATTCCCTTGCTGGCAGCAATGTTCCTTTTTGAAATCAAACATAAAATATATGCAACCATCATCAAGTACCCAGCAAACACCAGACATTCACCCAATGTCGGATGAATGTTGGGCCGGCCTATTTGTATACATCGTCGCCTCGGAGCTAAAGGGTCCTATCTGACACTCGTTAGAGTGGCAGATAGGATCCTGTAGTTCCGAGTTTATCGTATTTTAGCTGTAAAATCTGAAAATGAAATCGATGTTATGGATGGTATAATTAAACCCTTTAACCGCCAACTTATTCAATCTGAATTTTCACTCACTTAAAGTTGTGTCCGCTGACGCGATCCACAACTTCAAGTGAGTGAAAATTATTCAGATTTGACAAAATGGAGGTCAACTGTTTTCAAATATTGCTGATTGGTGTCACATATTATCTTTGACATGTTTAAAAGGTGGTACTTAATGTGCTAATAAAAAACGAAAACCCGAATATATGCGCCACCGGCGGTTAAAGAGTGAAGTAAAAAACTAAGAGTTGGCAAAATGGGCACAGTAGATCCCAACTGCTGCCTCACTACAGTGTGAACGCAAACTGACATATAATTATTTGTACTATTTATTGACTCCAATATTTATTTTCCTTCTAAACAGTAATCAAAAGAAGGTTGAACATGTTGAATGTTATCTGATCTAGAAAACTGACGATACAACCATACCTCCTCAGATGAGAAGAGGTGGCCATAACAATTTTTTGGAGTTCTGTATTTTTGCATAAACTCACCTTCATAAATTTTATGACCCACTGGCTGAAAAATTCCCAAGAAAATGATGTCCATGATGATGGCAGCCGCATTCAGCACAGCAAACTAAAAAAAATTATGGTTGTAAATAAAGCTTGTCATATAAAGACACTACTGTACTTTAGTTTAAGCTTTTAACAGAACTCATGTTTACACAATCGTGTAAATACATTTCAGTAATATACACATAGGTAGCTTATTTCAAACAAGGAGTTATTCTGGAGTCAGTAGTGTCAAGTGTTTGGAGACTGAGAGGCATATATGATTAATCACTTAAAAAACAACATAAATGTATATCATTGACAATGTAATGTTTGTCTTTGGTACACTATAGCACATGTGCAACCTTGCAAAAAAAAATGGAAACAAAGGAAGAAAAGTGGGAAAATATTTTCTTTCAAAGGCGATAGGCCTATCTATTTTCCTCCCAAAAGCTAAAATATTTCCACTCTTTTCCCACTTTTTTGCCATTTTCTTTCTACAAGGTTGCACATAACACCTACTGTACATGTAAAGGATTATTTTACTGAGCGATCTCGAGCTATAAATATTGAATTTGCATTTAGCATGTTTTTTTCTGCAGCTTTTCTAAACAATTCTTAAAAGTTGGATGTTTTTCCCATTTATTGACATGTTTTTGGTAAAAAAATAACTATTTTCTTGAGCAAATCTTGATAATTTTTTATACCAGTACATGAAAGTGCTTTAGGTATTAACCCTCTAAGCGCTACATTAAAAACAAAATATTTACCCAATTGAAGTGGCCGGCCCCGATGGCTCATTCGCATCGACTGGGGCTTGTAAACTGGAGGTACCAGGTTAGAATCCTGGTCGGACCAGATATTTGTCGTCGTGGTTGTGCATGTATATACATGCACTGCTCCAAACTGTTCAAAGGAACAGAGTGTACACTGTGCACTATAAAGAACCCCCGGTCATTCGAAATAATAGTAGGGCATAGACCCGGCTTCAGGCTTCCTTCTGTCGCGATATTGCCTCATTGTGGAGAAAGCGACGTAAAGCAATATATATTCACATTCATATTCACCCACTTGAATTTGTGTCTCGCTACCTCGACCCACAACTTCAAGTGGGTGAAAATTACTTATATTTGCTTACCTTAAGACCAAACATTTCCAAATCGTGAAGTTTAAACTAGTGATCTGACGGATTGATTGGTGTTTAGTCCACAAATTAGGATGATCGATTATACATATAATTATTAATCAATTACGTACAGCTGAAAAATAGCTAATGTACATACCCGGTTTATATGTTCTCGTTTTGGCTATACCAAACATTTAAAAATGATCATCAATTATATAAAAATCACTAGTTTTTCATTTTGAAAAAAAAAAAATTCAATTTGAATTTTCACCCACTTGAAGTTGTGTCTCGCTGACGCGATCCACAACTTCAAGTGAGTGAAAATTCTTCAGATTTCATAGTATCGATTCTGTCCTAGTCAGTACTTCATTCTGCCGTACCGCTAAAATAGACTGGGAATGGGTATGTTTTTAAAATACATTTAAAATACATGAAAAGCTAAATTTCAGTTTGGAGACACCTCAATATGGTATCTAGGAATGCTGAAGAAAATATTTTAAGTGATTTCTTGCTTGTACTAGAAATGTTTAGCGACATCATAAGTTTCTAGTTTGACACCCTGACTATTACTTGCTTAAGTGACTTCAGTCAACAGTATTTCAATCCAGCGAAAAATGCCGTCACTTTTCGGCAAATAGATATTTATTTTGGATAAAACTCAGATTTGTTCTGTTTTGATAGCTTCTGTATCAGTTATGATTTATGCAACGCACTCTAGTTTTTAAAGGATGTGTTTATGCTTCTTCCCTATTGGAATTGTATTTTGTGGTGGCTTGAATCTGAAATCTGCTACCAAATATTTCTGTGCAACTATCGGAAATATATAGGCCTGCTGGGGCCTAACAGATTGATCAAATAATAAAATTATTGATTTATTTTTCAGCAGCCCTATTCCCATAAAATAAGATTTGTATGCTGGCATTGATATGTCAGTGGCGTGCGGTGATGACTGTGACACAGGAAAATAAAATTGATTCTATTTTCCTTGCTGTTACGAAATACTAGACGCTAAACCGCAGTAGTTGCTTTAACGTTGGTGTAGTTTATACAGCAGGCCTACAGCAAGACCACTGCCACTGAATCTGAGGTGAACAATCTTCGCTGCTTTTTCAGTCAATGCCATGGGTTGAATGCCAATTGTCTTGGAATTTTACACAATTTTTTGGTACTGCGACGACTACACAGACAGAGTGGTGAAATTAATCCTTAGAATGTGTCTATGTTTCAATGGACATTGATTTAGGCCTACTATTTGTTTCTATAATAGGCCTATTACTCTCGCCTGCTGCGAGTTTTTCTCCATTGCGGCCCAGCGCTGGATTGACATTGGTACAACAGTGAGCAGCCGATTTGTGACAGCACTGGCCGCTGCTACAGCTCTCACACCTACAGCCAGCGTTGCCCCGATGCCGGCCTAGCGCTGTCTACGCAGAACCGACATTGGTACAATACAGAGTTTTTGTCCACAGTGCTACTGCTACCAAGGTCACGAGCCGTGGTCACGCGTGACGTCACCGAACCTTGCAAACACTGATCACGTGAAGTCCAGAAAGTTATTGTTCACAGTCATGACAGTGCTAGGTACTGCTGAGCTCCAGGTGCTATCACTGAGCACTGAATCGGCCAATTACCGTTGAGTACTGAGGGAATCCCCTACACACACTGATCAAGTGAACTGTAGACACAGCCAAGCAGTGATGGCTGCCATTGTATTACGCCTTCAGTAGGTGAAATGAGACAAAACTTTAACAGGGATTATCTCAAAATCTAAGCAAAAATCTCAAAATATGAGAACGTGTTGCAATGAAACAAGTTATTTTTAACGTTAGACATGTTAGATATGTTCTCAGCTCAACGAATTTAAAGTCATTGTCGTGGAATAAATCGACACTAAAATACATTAAGCCCAGACAACTACAACAGTAGAGCAAAGCTCTACTAAAAATATTGTAAGGCCGCAATATCAGCCACCTTTGGAGATACAACATTTTACTTGCGACATTTTGTATACTACTTTTCCACAAGCTTTTCACAGAGCTAAGTGGAATTGAGCTGCGTCACTTAATTGGTTCAAAAGTTACACATTTAAAGAATGATTCAACTGCAAGACGCGCTTGCCTGGGACGGTCAAGTGTAGGCTAACAGTAGCCTATTGAGTACAGATTGACGGCATTAATAAAGCCACTGAACTGATTGCAAGATACTACTTAAACGGGACATTGATCCAATGCTGTTTTAATGCTAGGTCAACGTCTGCGACGCTGGCCCAACATTGAACCAACATTGAATAAATGTACAATGTTTGAGAGAAAGTCCGCCTGCCCAGCAAACACAAGACATTTGTATAACATTTATACAACGTCGGCCAAACGTCTTCGACGTTGGTCCAACATTGCATAAAGTCATACAAATGTTTTGTGTTTACTGGGCATGTCAATACAAGCTTGGGTCAAGCAGTTTCAACATCCCCGCAGTAATACAGTCAGCTTGTTTGCAAGCAAGCGACCAAGTAGAGGTAAGGGCCAAGATCTTTGAATTATAAACTCATAGATGTCGCTCAAGTATATATGAACTTGCTGTGATTTGAGAACTTGCTCTTAATGAGGCTTTAGGTATGAAACGCATATTTAGTATTATTATGGAATAGGGACTTGGCCTACCCACGGGCACTATTGCCTTCTGGGAGACCCTTGTCCCGTGAATTTTAACAGTTGACTACACCTTTAAACAATCTTTTTAGGCTTCTAGGCTCCTAAGGCCGTAAGGGGTTACAGATAGGCATAGACGTGTATATGGACGCCTTTATGCACAACTCAGCCAACCCATAAAAAATCGAAAATGAGTTATGTGTGCCAAGTGATAGACATTATGCATAGCCTTTATTTAAAAATTAACCAGAAGTCCAAATTACACCTATCACAAAAAAACATGTAAAATCTTAAGATTGATTCATGCACAACTGGACCAAACCAGATATTCGTTCCTTCCATTAGACCTCATAGTCCATGTGATTTCACGTGAGATATAAAAGTTACACGTATCTTACTAAAGACATTCCACAGCTAGATCTATTGAAGATGTAGACAATCTGTATTGTGCTTATTGATGTTTTTTGTACACATTTGTTTAATTGACATAATTGTGCATTGGTCCACTTGTGCATATAAATCAACATTTTGAAATGAATTAATGCACAACTGGACCAACCCACACCTTTGTTTTTCACATCATCCTCACAGTCCTGTGATTTAACCTAAGCTATAGAAAGTTTTAATATTATAGAAATTTCAGAATAGATCTACAGAAGACTTGGAGAGTCTGTATTTGTGCTTATTATTGCAAATTCTCTACATATATTTCTATTTGTTTAATTTGCAAGAAATGTGGGTTGGTCCAGTTGTGCACTTGTAATCAAAATGGTCATTCTTATTTATGCACAACTGGACCACAGTTTATTTGAGGCATTGAGGCTCGAAAACGGAATAATTTGAATATGTGAGTATTTCCCATGAATAGAGAATGTGAATGTCTTGTGTTAGTTTAACTCAATATTTTGCTCATTCGCTTTCTTAAATTTATAGCAGACCATAAACTTTAACTGCATTTATCTCAAAATGAATTTTTTGGGGTTGGTCCAGTTGTGCATGAAGGAATCCATATTAAGATGGGCCTTGGGAGGAAGTATTATCAGTAAAAAAAAAGATTGCAATAAACAGATAAACTCCAAAATTGATGGAGAGAATGGGGCAATTTAGCACAATGCTGTTATATGGATCCTAATCGCCAATCCCGATCGTCATCAAAATTTTCAAGTGACCTGCGCCAGGTTGTGCGAGGCTGCAGTTAATTGCAGCTTGATCGGTTGATTACCTTAGCGAATATCATGACATTAACCCTTTAGGCCCCCACGATGCATTGAAGCACCATTTGACATCACTGAAGACAGCTTTAAATTCCCTACAAATAAGGAGTTTTAGAAAAAAAATTTATTAAAACTATTTTGCCAATACATGGCAATTTTCTTCAATTTTTCACTCAAGTCATCTTTATCCACTAGAAGTCGAGAATTGCAACAGCAATTCGCGGCTTGTAGTAGATGAAGATGACAATGGTAAATATAGGTCTGAAAGGTTTAATTACTTAATAGCTAATAAATAAACTGATTAATTAGCAAATTAAGATTTTCTTAGTTAGATTATCAACCACAGAATACATTATATTTTAAAATGTTTAATTTTTCAGTCTTTTGTTCATCTTCTGTTCATCAGAAAACTGAGAAATTAAATATAGATACTTAGATATTTATTGACGACTGTAAGTCTATGCAGACTTATGCGTCATTAAAATGAACATTATGTACATGACTAAATACAACACGACTAGTTCAGTAAAATCACATGAAAATTGATATAAGTTAAGTACCTGTTAAGTTAACTTAAAATCAAACAACATTATAAACTAAAACAAGCACAGGTTAAATAAATTATGCATCAGAACTATTTAACCCGTAGAACACTGACCTATTCAATTAAAATTTTCAGTCACCTGAAGTTATGTCTCGCTACAGCGATCCACAACTTAAAGTGACTGAAACTTTGTGTTATTTGTAAAATCTAAGGCCAAACATATCAATATTTCAAAATTGAACGCACATTTTACTTTTAACAACTGGTTATACAGGTGCCAATAAAAACACAGAATGTCTCCTGTGGTCGACATCAGTGTTCTAAGAGTTAAAATAACCTAAAGTTAAACAGCATTGTCGTGATACTTTTAAGTTTCCCGCACCAAAACCAGAGATAAAATAGCTACTGCATATATAGCAAAAAAACCCTCTGGAAAGCGTAGAAACTGAGTAATTACATAATGAGTGAGAGTATGTATAAATAATTACATAATGAGTGAGAGTATATATATAAATAGAAAAGAATAACTAGTTATATTTAACATGTCTTAAAAACAATCTAACAAATGCATTGACTGTCGTCAGCTCGAAACACTAAGAACACGTATGCTAGATTCAATATGCAGTGATCACTGATGATGGAACCAGTTATAGCAAAAAGCTGAACCTGGGTTACTGTCGCAGCCCCCCCGATAACAGATTCTACTAAACCGGCCTAATCAATAGATAGCACATGAATATTCTAGAATAAAAGAAAATTTAAACAATCAATCAAGATACTATATTCATTTCAAAGGTCAAAAGACCTAGATGCAAGACCAAGACCATATTTAGCATACTACTAAGGTGTGAACTAAGGTCTCAAGGGATTGCTGCTCAGTTAGTTTCAAGCTACACTCCAAGCAGAAGCCTTCGCTTATCATCAAAAAAACGTTCTTTATCGCGCAAAACAAAACTCTTACAGTACAAAGGCAGAAGTTTTTTTCAGTGCAGCGCCAAAACTGTGGAATGAGCTCCCGGACTTACTGTGGGAGTGTGAATCCCTAATATAAGTTCTTTCCCGTAACATTTATCTTTAATTGTTTGTGAAGAGTGCAGAGCATCCTATGTGCACTATAGAAAAACTTATTATTATTAACCCTAAGAGCACTGAGCTGTTCAATTTTCGGTCACTTGAAGTTGTGTCTCCCAGTAGCGAGATACACAACTTCAAGTGACTAAAAATTTAGGTGATTTGTGAAATTGAAGTCCCAGCATTTATCAGTGGTTCAAGATTGAAGGTATATTTTTCTTTTAACAACGGGTCATCAGGGGCTATCCTGATGCCAATAAAAACACACAATGTCCACTGTAGTCGACATCAGTGCTCTAGAGGTTGATAATTATTACCTGTTACTTACCATCAGAACAGGATCCATACTGTCAGGATTTGATATCGCCCAAACACCAAATGTAAGAATGACAAAGTTCATATAGACATAAGCTGGTGGTAGAAAACCCTCTGTCATTGCAGCCCTGGATGGGAATACAAAACAATAATAATTACATACCCATATACAGGATATATATAATATACTTCGCTGTCAGATTGGTGTCAGTGTGGGAACTGACTGTTGGCATCAGAATCTGACAATATAAAAATTTTGAATAAAAAATGTTGCTCAACCCGGATTTTTTTAGACTTTAACATGTTTAACCAGTGCTGTTAAATCATAGTGTTACATGTAATTGGGTATCTGGGCAACTTTCCTGAAAAATTCAGCTTTCTATATTTTTTTCCAAGTGGAAATCTAATACTCCTGCACTAATAGATAGCCTACACAGAATCAGATGTCACTAAAGCGGATAACGTCAAACACCTGCAGTTTTTTAGTAAAAAACAAAGGGGAAGAAGAAATTAGGAAGAATTTAATGCCATCGATGATCATGGTACAGAGCTCTCACATAAAAAAAAATATTCAGGATATATAACTGGAAAAGAAGCTCTCCATTATGGCATTAGCATTGCAGCACAGAGCAATTAGGAATGTAACCTTGTAAAACAGGTGTTATATTGCATGAGCCCCAGGTAACACCCAGAAATATACAATTATAAACACATTAAATTTCAAATTAGCTTTTGATTGAGATTTAATCAGTGCGTTTTTCAAATAATTTCTCTGCCTGCCACATACCCCACAAAAATACCTCCACAAGGTAATGCTGTACCCCAGCATGCACAGACGATAAAACAGGGTTGGGCCAACATCACAGACGGTGTGTATAGCAGTAAACATGACTCAATAAACCAATATAGACTCAACATCTCAGGCTTGTTGGGTTTTTCAGGCTTGGTAATATAGTTAAATGTTGGGCTAACCCTTCAGGGTTATGAGACCAAAGCAGCGTTGGCGCTGGCCGCTCGCCACGTCGCCAAATGCGAAGATATTTGCCATGTGGCGAAAGATTTGTGATGTCTTTAGCCACAGTGGCGAAGACAAAAACGAGATGCTTCCACAATACTTATGAATCTTGAGCCGTTTTTTCTGACATAAACATGTCTTTATTTGATTTTTCAAATTCTCAATCGATCTTGCCAGCATCTTTTAATTTTGCCGATCTATAAATATGGCAATAATAGCCTATACTATAGACTATATTGAACACAAACTATGTTTGTTTACATTCTCAACAAAAAAACAAAATGGCGGACGACGACGGCGTAGGCCTATTCCTGTGATCTGTCCACTTGATAATATGATGTTGTTATATACACACTGAATACTGATGATGTGATGTTTATAATGTCACTGTATCACAACCTTTGTTGTTAATATGTAGCTGCATTCAATAATTTGTGTTTTACACTTTATTACAATCTGACCATTGGAATTGATTAATCGCTTTACCTATCACTGACACTGACAGTGACCTAGCCTCAACAGACGAAAAAACTTTTGGTAGAACATTCATGAATAAGCAGTCATTCAAATACATTAAAAGCTAGTTTAACACCACGCTGGGACAAAACTCGTTTTTGTACAAAACTAAGCGATTAGTCTGGTCGGCCGCTCAGCACATTCCCTTTGTCTGATACTCCATTAAAGAGGAATGCGAAGTCATCAAGCAAAGTGATTATGTGTCAAGAACAGGAAACGTTTAACACAGGGTGAGATGGTCAGTGTGAAAAACTGACTCCACACTGCTGCTGCAGTCATGACATCCTTGCCTACCTGGCTACTACCACTGTTACTTGATTTCTCCAGGCTGGATCTTTTTGTCAAGAAAAGACAAAAAACCCTTTTTTTAGGGGGGGGGGGGTTCTAGTTACATGGTACTCCAAAATAGGTTAGGTATGAGGGGACTTTTTTATAATTTCACTTTAAAAAACCCCACCAAATTGCCCTACAAGGCTGTTCATACAAAAAAACACTCCTAAAACAAGACTACATAAGTCCAGGAGCTCCCGCGACGAATTAGAATTTGATTTAAGCAATTTTGTGTAGGGTTTTTAATGTAGTACTAGGCTAGGTCAAAAATCAAGACGCAAGACAACTAGGTCTAAGAAGCTCAGTCTAAGAGTAAGATAAGAACTAGACAGTTTTTGTCAGAGATTGCAAACCTCCATTAAAATTAATGATCCTAATCAGTATCCCAGTAATGGTCTACCTATCTGGCATGGTTTACCCGATATCAGGCCAATCGAGGTAACTAATAGCTGATTTACGGTCATTTTGAATTCGATATAAACTAGTTAAAAACTTAGGGTGCATCCCTCCCCCGAAACCTCATATTTTGTTTTATAGTAATAGACTAACATCTAACACAGTTTGCAAAATATTGGGCATGTGAAAGTAAATAATGGCCGATAGGGGGCCATTTTGAATTTGATCGAGTCTGAATTTTTCAAGATGCATCCTCAGCTGAAATGTCACATTTCATTCTATAGTAATGGTCTAGCCATCTAACACGGTTTACCAAATATCACCCATGTGAAAGTGAATAATGGCCGATAGGAGGCCATTTTGAATTTGATCAAGTCAAAATTTTTCAAGATGCATCCTCTCCTGAAATCTCACATTTCGTTTTATAGTAATGGTCTAGCCATCTAGTACGGTTACTAAAAACCGGCTATGTGAAAGTAAATAATGGCCGATAGGCGGCCATTTTGAACTTGATCGAGTCAATTTTTTTCAAGATGCAACCTCTCTTGTAATCTCACATTTTGTTTTATAGTAATGGCCCAGCTATCTAACACGGTTTACCAAATATCAGCAATGTGAAAGTAAATAGTGGCCGATAGGCGGCCATTTTGAATTCGATTGAGTCGAAAGTTTTTTAAAGGCATCCTCTCTCTAAACGTCACATTTTGTTTTATAGTAATGGTCTAGCTATCTAGCACGGTTTACCTGATATCAGGCCTATCGAGGTAAATAATGCTGATTGTCGGCCATTTTGAATTCGTAAATTAAAAATTTTCAGGGTGCATCCTCCCCCGAAAACTCACACTTTGTTTTATAGTAATCAGGTAATGGTCTAGCCATCTAGCACGGTTTACCAAATATCAGCCATGTGTAAATGAATAATGGCCGAAAAGGCGGCCATTTTAAATTTGATCAAGTCAATTTTTTTCAAGATGCATCCTCATCTGAAATCTCACATTTCGTTTTACAGTAATGGTCTAGCCATCTAGCACGGTTGACCAAATAACGGCCATGTGAAAGTGAATAATGGCCGATCAGCGGCCATTTTGAATTTTATCGAGTCTAATTTTTTCAAGATGCATCCTCTCCTGAAATCACACATTTTGTTTTATAGTAATGGTCTAGCCATCTAGCACGGTTTACCAAATAACGGCCATGTGAAAGTGAATAATGGCCGATAAGCGGCCATTTTGAATTTTATAGAGTCGAATTTTTTTAAGATGCATCCTCTCCTGAAATCACACATTTTGTTTTATAGTAATGGTCTAGCCATCTAGCACGGTTTACCAAATAACGGCCATGTGAAAGTGAATAATGGCCGATAAGCGGCCATTTTGAATTTTATCGAGTCAAATTTTTTCAAGATGCATCCTCTCCTGAAATCACACATTTTGTTTTATAGTAATGGTCTAGCCATCTAGCACGGTTTACCAAATAACGGCCATGTGAAAGTGAATAATGGCCGATTGGCGGCCATTTTGAACTTTGACAAAATGAATTTTTTCAAAATACATCCTCTCCTGAAGCCTTACAATTTGTTTTATAGTAATGGTTTCGATTTCTTGAGCGGTTTTCATGATATTCCACAATATCAGGCCTGTCGAGGTGAATAATGGCTGATAGGCGGCCATTTTGAATTTTATCAACTTCAAATTTTTCAGGATGCATCCTCTCCTGAAACCTTACAATTTATTTGATATTAATGGTGTAGCTATCTTGAGCGGTTTTCATGATATTCCGCAATATCAGGCCTGTCAAGGTGAATAATGGCCGATAGGCGGCCATTTTTTATTTTATCGACTTGAAATTTTTCAAGATGCATCCTCTCCTGAAACCTCACAATTTGTTTTATAGTAATGGTGTAGCTATCTTGAGCGGTTTTCATGATATTCCGCAAAATCTTTCAGTCGGATTTACCGATGTTATAAATTAGGTCAAAGTGCTGGGTCAACTTCAAGGTCAAGGTCCAAAAACCTGAAAAGGCACAACTAGGGACCTTAGAGAACATGTATGTGCAATATGACTGTCATCGGCCCAGTACTTTTCGAGATCTGCTCCGGAAACGAAGTGCGCGTCAAAACGTCTAAATAGGTCATAGTTCTGAACCAGAAGTAGGTCAAAGTTCAAATACCCCAAAAGGCACAACTAGACCCCCTAGGGGTGTTGTGTGTAAAATTTGAAGACAATCGGACAAGTACTTTCAGAGATATGCTCCGGAAACGAATTGTTTACGGACGGCCCAACGGCCCAACGGCCCAACGGCCCAACGGCCCAACGGCCCAACGGCCCAACGCCGTCACATCATCATTTTCTCCGCTGCAACCTTGCGTATTGAATTCAGATTAAAAATATTTTAACCCGTCCATTAGCCACCTGGAAGTAACCCACATACCAAAAATTGTTATCCTAGCTTATTTTCTCACAAAGTTATAGGCAAAAGAAGAGGCCAAAAAAAAACGGAGGTAGAATCCATAGCTCCCTTCGCTCACCTACGGTGACGGCGGGAGCTAAAAATTGTGAAGGGACGTTCTCAAATAAAATCATTTTCTACTATTTTTTTTAAATTATCATAAAAATCTAAGGTTAGGGATTCAAATTGTCGGTCAGCCAAAAATATTGGCTGACAACCCGAAATGTAGGGCATGGTTGTCCGCTGGATAATTTTTATTAAAACATAATTTTGAATGCAGCAACCTTCCTAAACTGTCATGCATTTTGATTACCATGATTACAGTTGAATAATAAACGAAGTCAAACAAGTTACTATTAATTTGCAAACGTTCGTCAGTTCTTGAAAAAATTTCATAAAATTTGTGGTTATTCGCCAAATGAAAACTAAATCATAAACTGTTTCAAATTAAGTACTATCTTTCTGTGGTAAATGCAAAATCAATAGGCCCACTAGACCAGGTCAATTATCACCAATATTTTGGATACTGGGTACATGATTACATTGTGGCTACAAGAAAGAAAATGTGGCTAAAACTTTTCAGAGGTTTTAGCCACAGTGGCTAAGACATTTTTCATCCTACCGCCAACACTGCCAAAGAATAAAAAAACATGGGGAAATGATTTACGTTTTACCACTAAGCCTTCCTCCCCCCTTAACTACATACATTTCTTTACAGATTTGCACTGATCTCACTATTCTTAAAGTGACAAAAAAAATAACTTAAAAGTTCCAAGGAGGTGAAAATGAGTCACATTTGTTTAAATTGATACCATACATTTGCAAACATTCATTTCATTCTCTGAGACTGTGATTTAACCCTTCCAGGCCTGCATTTACCATTGTCATCTTCATCTACTACAAGCCGCGAATTGCTGTCGCAATTCTCGACTTGTGATGGATGAAGCTGATTTGATGTGGTTTAAAAATTGAAGAAAATTGCCATGAATTGGTACACCAGTTTCATGGAAATTATCATTATAAAATCCTTATTTGTTAGAAAATTAGGTCTGTATACAGGGATTTAGAACGATGCTTTAATGCATCATGAGGGTGTTTTAAAGGGTTGAACAAACAGATAATAAAAGGTATTGTAAACAACCATAGTCGTGCTCAGCGGTGTAAGGATTGATGTTGGCCATTTAGTTTACTGGTAATCCACCCGACGCGGCCAACACCAACCCATGTTGGTTTATTGTTGGTTGGACTAACCAATCATCCAATTACATAACTACTCTGTTAGTAACTGATGTTAGCCCATTAATTGCTTTCTAAAAAAATTGTAACATGAGTTTTAGGTGTCCCAAATTATGCACACTGCCCATAATTTCTATTAACGAGTCAATTACAGTAAGTGATAATTATTTATGTACAAATGAACGTTATGTTACTTTTACTTGTGTCTTAAATTAGTACTTGCTAAATATGAACATGACACAAGTTTACATATATCTGATAACTGATACTATTCCCTTGGGCTACACTTATAAATCAGTGTTCCATCTACAGTGATCTAGCCATTTCTAACATTGTGAGCACTGCACAATTCTGCCCATCATGAATGCCATGTTGATGTTACCCTTAATGAGCACCGATTTGGTATCCTTCAATATTATCAGAAGCAGTACTCCAGGTTACCATCTGGTCTAATTGAGAATTCACCCCCTCATTTTGTATATGATGCATACCCATTTTATTGCGAGTACACTGATACATCGGCATGCCTACATGTGTTTTGTTCTCGTGTTACTTGATTGAGCTTGTATTGTCATAACAATTAGAGCTTCAAAAACAATAATTTTATGATGACATTAATAACCACATTTGTTTGAAAAATAAAATGTGACATGATATGTCATGTTTGTTGATAGTTCACATTTTCATCACACAAGATTATGTTTATGGTACTCTAATAATAATGACTAATTACGTTCTTAACTTACCATATTGTTAAAATGAAATGAATCCCAACAATCACCTGCAAAAAATAACAATTTTGTAGTAACATTCATGTGCTTAATAGACAAGGAAAATAGTGAAGACAAATATATGTATGTACAAGTTTCATGATTTAAAATGCTTAACATGGCTGAATAAACATAATCTTTATATTCAATCTGTTCAGTCAATCTATATAATATTAATTAGCACTGGAAACAGAAATCATTTTCAACTCAGCATTAAACGTTTGTCCTTAAATTGTCTGGGCAAACTTTATAATTTGAACAAGCGGACCATCATGATTAGATTCATGGCTTGCCTGAGCAAAATGAATCTTCCAGTATAATCTACAGAGACACACAATTTCAAGTGGATAAACATTACTTACATTTAAAAATTATGTGCAAATTGAATCAAAACATATGCCAATCTAAGAATACTGTAATCTGGTAATATCCTTTTATTTTATGTAGAATTATTTTTTTGCACATCTCGCGCCAGGACTGGTTGTTGGTGTGCTGCAGTCAGCAAACGACTCAATGTCATGAGGAGTCAACAATACAAATCAGTGGAAGCGTTTCTTAGGGCATTTGTTTTTCTAATTAAGTGACAGTAAGTTACCCACAGATATGAAAACATTACACAAATATGTGCACAGTTTTTTAGTATTCCCACAATCAAACAGATGCTATACAATCCTTTTTAAAATATTATAATTAACCCTTACAGCGCGGGGATAGACTTCAGTCGTCAGAATCTGACATCTGTAGACCTGGGGTCGAGTGCACCATTGGGGATAACTGCAACCCCAGAGGTAACTCTGGGGGTGAATCAGAAATTAAATTAACCCGAGTGCATCACACACAAAAAGCAATAAAAACTACCTCTGGGGTCCAGGGAAGTTGAGAGGTGAAATCTGCACCTGCTAGACAGGTGGTGTAAATCTGCTAACCACGGAGGTGGAGGCGTGATCTGTGTTTCCTTGGAACTCAACATTTAAAGCCCCGCTTGCGCGCAATGTTACCAATAACGTTGTACTGCAACTGCATATTTCATCAATAGGCCTATCTGGCATTTTTTGTTGTTGTAAAAAATCAACTTGATACCACTCAACTGCGCTGCAATCTCCTTAATAATTTGTTTGAAGCTTGCAGTGCTCACGCAATTGCCAGTTTCAAATGAATGAAAAATACATATACGTTTAAAGCTGCATAACTGTTTTGCTTATTTCATTCAAAATAATATCCATGAAGAATGGTGTTTTAATTTTTAATTTTACTCCCCCGGTTACTGAGTTATTAAGGATTTGAGTTTGTTGTTTTTTTAATATTGCTGCCCCACCAAAACAAACCTGATCACAGCAGAGTAAGACACACTGTCTATATAATCAGGACATTTAAAGTACCAAGTGGCAGATAACGATCATCATTGAAAAAAAGTGGAAATTTTTTAATATTATTCTTATTTTTTAAGTGGTCATAGATACAATTCACAGTAAAAAGTGTAATATCTCATGTCATTTGGACATGTCTAGGAGTTATTACTTTTTGTGATATGGGTGATATATGCATATAATATGTCATATGTTTAATTTAGGTACCGGTATGGAGAATGTCACTCACTTGAAAAATAGGACTCTTCAGTATGGTGCTTTTAAGTGTGGGCCAGCATCTGAGCCATTGGCCCACCATTAAGACGCTCTCCCCAGTCCGTGGGAAATTTTTGGCGGAATTAGCGCTAAATTTCAGTGATGTGTATCATCTTTTTCGCTCTTTTGATTTTTCGTGATTTTCTTGAAAAACATTTGTATTTTTTTATTTGGTATCTCATGGGCATTTCAAAATATTGTCAAAATGCTACTAGACAATATCAGACTTTATTTTATTTTATCGTAAATCATCACATACGGTGATATAAATCGCGCTATGTGGTAAAATAAAATAATACTCAAAACATCGTACTTTACTTTTGTTGGAACATTTTATACAGGTTGAACTATTATCTAAGCTTCTGAAAGGATGTCTAAAATAATTATCAGTGAATCTATATTGACCCCTGCTTACAACAGCATCATCAGATTATCATCAGATTGTGGTTCAATACTTTTGATGCTTACTGTAACACAACAATACACCCCTTATAGTGGCAAAAGGCCTGTCACTGAGTAGCCCTTCACAAAAACAATTTTAATTTACATAAATATAGTTGTCATTATAATTGTCTTATAATATTTTTAGATTATCGAGTTTGCCTCATGGGAATGTAATTGGTGTTTGACAAAATAAAAACGCGATAAAATAAAAACGCCACATAGGATTTAAAATCGCCGAATGGAAAATGTGCAGCTGTATGTATGCTTCCACGTGGTGTTGACGGTATGAACCAGCAATCTATACACTCTTCCACAAATTCAATTGAACCCAAGGGGTGAGTAGAGTAAATTTACATTTTTACAAATATATGGAACTTTAAACTATCAGACGTTTTAGAAGGTATGCAATATGAAGTGCAATGATCATAATAGTTCATTAAACGTCTTTAGTAAACATCAAATTACTTGATTATAGCTATAATAAGGAAGAAAAAACTGGTGAAAATTGGCAAAAATGTCTTGTTTTTTCCACCCACAGAAATGAGGGCGCACTCAATAATACTACCGCTAGACGACATCACCGATGTTATCAGTAAGGGCGCTAGTATTTATACTATCGACATCTAAAAAGAGGTTGCTCTCCTACCTGTTAAAAGCACCGCCCTTACTGACAGCTAGGGCTAAAAGCATCGCTCCACTGACTGATCAGCTGAAAATACGACTACATTATAATATAGTCTATTTAACCCTTTAAGCCCTCACGATGCATTGAAACATCATTTTACATCCCTGAAATATAATTAATTTCCCAACAACTAGGGGTTTTAAAATGAAAATTTCCATGAAACTGGTTTACCAATACATGGAAATTTTCATTATTTTTCAACAACTTCAAATCATCTTCATCCACTACAAGTCGAGAATTGCGACAGCAATTCGCGGCTTGTAGTAGATGAAGATGACTATGGTAAACTCAGGCCTGAAAAGGTTAAGTAAAACGCCCTATGTGATCAATATTTTTCAGCACATTGTTATTATCACTGTCCATCAAAGTATAAATTTAAATAATTCATGTCATCTGAACACCAGACAAAGGTGAGAAAATTAGCAGCATTTATCTATTTCTTTTTTCAAAATATTTTAATTATTTTTTGTCTTCATCCTTAACCCTAGCCTGAATTTACCATAGTCATCTTCATCCACTACAAGTCGCGAATTGCTGTCGCAATTCTTGACTTGTAGTAGATGAAGATGAATTGATGTGGTTTAAAAATTAAAGAAAATTACCACGTATTAGTAAACCAGTTTCATGGAAATTTTCGTTCTAAAACCCTTAGTTGTGGGAAAATTAAGTCTGTTTTCAGGGATGTAAAATGATGCTTTAATGCATCTTGAGGGCTTAAAGGGTTAATCACTGTTAATTGCCGCACATGTGTGTATCATGTGTATTGAAGAATTAATTTGTAGCCTTGATTTTACATTATGTAAGACCAACAACTATAGATGAAGCTCTTGGTAAAACAATACGTGCAGCCTGTGAACTTAATTGTTTGCAACTTTGCTCTACTGTTTCATAACAATTGGACTAAACCCTTTAAGCCCTCACGATGCATTAAAGCATCATTTCACATCCATGAAAACAGAATTAATTTTCCTACAACAAAGGGTTTTAGAATGGAAATTTCCATTAAACGGGTTTACCAATACATGTTAATTTTCCTTAATTTTTATACAGTAGTCCCCCTCTGATACGACTTTCATACTGCCAGAGAACCAAAGTCGCATCCAAGGGGTAGTCGTATCTGGGAGGGGTGAAAAAAACTCTAGAAAAAACGTAAAATGGGCCAAATTTGATGTTTAAGACAGCACCCTTTAAACACCTCCATTTTCGTTGTGACACGATCAGCGCAGTTGACAGCATGTTGATTGCCTGTTTTAACGGTAGGACGTAATTTAGAAGTACTGGAAGTGGTTTGTGTTATCATAAACATTGAGGCAGTGTTCTTTCCACATTTCAATATAGGCCTATGCTTTATAGTACAAAACATGTGACACTAACTGTGACGGCTACTTTCAATTGATGTCGACGTCAGAAGTTAAGACTACAGGTTGAATACTAGTTGAGTCCTAGTTTTCAATTCTGGCCCAGCATTAAAACAATGTACCCTATTATCCCTAATAAACGTGCCAGGTAGGGAGACGGAGTTGGGTCTCTTTTATTATATATGTGCACTGAGATTATTGGACAATACCACCCTGTTTTATTATTTTATAGCGCTTGGGTGATATTTAACAGCGGCGCGATATTTATGGCTGAAATGCTGATCAATCTGTATGACTCAATGATCACTGAGACAGTACAATGACCACGCAGTCATTACTTATGTTGTAAGCAAAACTGACACTCTGCCATCATTTTGACACAAAATGTACCGCTATAGTAGAGCCTACTTAATCCAGGTGCAGACATCAGGTATGAAAAATAGCTGTGCCAAATCAAAGCTGTGCACGCTATAGCTCTGTGAATGTGTCACACACATTACACTCTAACTCAACCAGAAACACTCGGATTGATCGCTAATACATTACATCTCATTGAAATATTCAATGGCAAACAGGCGAGGCAGGCGTCTTCCATGTTAACCAAGATTGAAGTTAAACAGACCGACAAGACTAGCACAGATATTATCTTCACGTGTATACACTCTAAGGCACTGTAATGCAAGTGGCTGTGAATATGGTGGCGTGAGACGCTGGTGCAGGGTTGTTCTAATGCTGGGCCACCACCGTCAATGGCGGCATCGGTTTGGCGTCTCGTGGCGGCGTACCCTGTTTACGTCTATTCCCCATGATGATTGATAGACTTTTATACCCTGCCTCATTTTCCCAATCAATAACTTCGCGAGTTTAGGAGCTCTCATTATCTAATTTATATCATTATTTTCAGCATTGAATAAGGTTTCTGGTGATATTTATTACATGTCCGTGTGACCATAATTGAAAAAGTTAGCTATTTAAAGTCGGATGTTTATCACAACTAGCCGACACACTGACACCGTTGACATCCCCTGCTAATTAGTGGTGTAATGCACCTGGTAAAGCAAAGGGTGCACTGGATGTTAACTGCACCTTATGTAAATAAATATACAATGAAATCCCATTTAAACATATTTTTAAATTAATAACAGAAAAAGTATTTAAGATACAGTAAAAATAGTTATATCACCGGAAAGCATTTTTCAGCCACTACAATCTGAAATGCGTCCCACACGATGTGACTAGAATATTAAAGTCGTTATACATTTAGTCAGCTGGAAACATTAAAAAATCGTCTCTTGTCAGTGCAGGGTCGACAGACATCTGCAGACGTGACACAGTCAGTGAACAGCTATTTTCAAAAAGTCGTATCTTTAGAAGGATATCGCTACCTGCATACGGTGATTTAAAGCCACCAGTACACATCTGCGCAGTGTATTGACCATGATTGTGTCAACGCTGGCTCACTTCCTACGACGCTGTACCAGCATTAAGCCGTCAGTGGCTGAGCATACGTATCTACTGGGCTGTATTTGATGGTATGTACACACAATATCTTCAGACCGGCAGCTCATGCCAGGCTGACAGTGCCACTGAGCAGCTAATTTCAAAAAGTCGTATCTTTAGAGGGAGGTCGCTAGGTAGTGCCATGATTTGAAGGTCGCATGTCGTGGGAGAGGGGAAGTCGCATTTAAGGGGTGCTTAACAGTGTAAAGCACGTCGGTGCTCAGGAAAAAAGTCGCATAATAGGAGAAGTCGGATCTGAAGGAGGTCGCATCTGGAGGGACTACTGTACCACAACAAATCATCTTTATCCACTACAAGTCGGGAATTGCGACAGCAATTCGCGGCTTGTAGTGGATGAAGATGACAATGGTAAATTCAGGCCTGAAAGGGTTAAGTTATAGATAGTATGATATAATGTTAGTTTTTAATTTTAGCGGATGCCTATTGTGGTAATGCAGCCCGTCCGTCCGGCCGTCTGTTTGTCCGCCATTTTTAGCACTATCAGTTAGGCAGCCTAGAAGGGTAACATTGTCTTGGCTGATAATTGTTTTTTCTCTACTGATTATTCATCACTAGCATCTTTTTGATGACATCTCGGCGGATGTGGGTTTCTATCCATTAAGGATTTTTTTCAAAACGAAAAATTCAAAATGGCTGCCATGATATCACTAAAGTTATTATATCTTCTATAAGTATTCTACTTGTATTTGTTTTAAAGGTTTCTACCCTTCAAAAAGTATCTTTTTTGCTACTATTTAGAATAATATACATGTAACTATTTTACATCTGGTTTTGGAGAGGGAATCATCTATTTTATATATTATGTATATTAAAATTATCATATCCACTTTAACTTGAAATCAAAGCAAAATAAATAAATATAAATAGCTTGGGTGAGTTCCAAAATGGTGCGTATCAGGCAAAAACTAGGTCACGGCGGCCAAAATGACTAACTTTGGGCAATTATGTGTTTAATATGCGTAGGCTTAATACCTGCCGGATAGTTAGACTATTACTATAAAACAAAATGTGCGGTTTCAGGGAGGGACATGCCCCAAATTTTTTAAAATTTAAATAAGATTCAAAATGGCCAAATTGCGGCCTTTATTGACATCAATATGCATTACACTAGAAAACGTAGCAGATAGTTAGATCAATACTATAAACAAAATGTGCGGTTTCAGGGATTGATATGCTGACAAATTACCACACGATAAAATTGAAAATGGCATATTTGTGGCCATTATTGACTTTAATATGAGTAATAACTGGAAAACCGTGTCAGATAGCCATACTCTTATAAAACAACGTATGGAATACAGAAACAGTAAAATATACCACATATGCACACATCAGAAATTTGAGCATAACATCTGGCCTCTGAGGGGGTCATGGAAGATTAATTTTTTTTATGGATTCTCATCCTTATAGCTATAAAACTTCCATTTTTACCCTCAGCATAGGGGAAGTGCAGGGTAGGCAAACAGAACTTCACCCAGGTTTTACCCTGGGTAAACTAGTGCAGCCTTCCCCAGGTATCTCATTTCTTTGAGATTCCCACATAGTTCTGTGTCCAAACGGTCTTAATGATTTCCTCCATAACTTCCTCATAGGGCAGTGGACAGTGAAATTAAAGGCAAGAGCTGGCATCATTTTTTGTTATTGCGAGAAATCTAATGATGGGAACCCCCAGAACAGGTGATAAAAGTGCCATTCAAAACAAATAACTTTTTAAATTCTACAATGATGGCTTCATTTCTACTAGTAATAGTGAGCAAAAAAAACAAACAAACAAAAATAAGCCTTTTATTGCAGTGTATCACAAGTTCACATAAATCCTGAAAAAACACAGAAAAAACACCAAAATGACGTCTTCTGACATACCTACCGTAGCATTTATGTATCAAAATGGTATGGGAAGCTTGGTTAGGAATGTAGTGTATGTCTTTAGAATTCATATCAGGAGATCTCGATAGCCATAAAATCCTCAAAACTTAGTGTGTTGTATTTAATGTTTTTCTTGAGTTCAGCTTTCGTTTTTTCAGGGGCAAAATATAATTTATTTTAGTCATGTAAATTCAGTGAGAAAATAAAGGTTGTGGTAGGGCTTTTCATTAAAAAATTCTAGTAACGTTAAAATAAACAAAAATGCATTTAAAGCTCATACATTTGTCTAGAATTCATCCCAGATGCTTTCAGAAGCCAACATATAAAAAAAAACTGAGTGGCTAATCGTACGGCAAAGTTATAATGGGAGTCAATGGGAGCCCGTCACTTCGTAAACGAGGCTGCCCATTGAGTTATATTATAAAGAATCACGTACGATTAGCTACTAACAAAAAAAATCGGGGGGTTTACCAAGTTTACACTAAGACTAAGTCTAAGTTACAGCGACCCCATTATCCCTAGCTGGATTATCGAGCTCCTGGTGTCAGTGAGACTGAGACAGTGACTGAGTTTCTGAGTCTGGGATAGCGCAATATGATCGGCCTCGCTGCGCTCGCATAGCCATAGGCCGTTGACGTTGTAACACACGGCTAAGTCTGCGACTGAGAGTGAGCAGACTGCAGCAGTGCAGAGCCAGAGACAGACGTCAAACTCACAGACACACTCACAGACACAGTCACACAGTGACAGAGAAGGAGTCAGACTCAGGGACAGGGTGACGAGTCGACTGCGTCAATTTCATTAAATTATGAAGTAAACCTTTTTCAATCAATTAGGTCGGTTATAATTTTATATACCTTTAATGTCAGTTGTGATGCCTGCACCATTTTTAAACGAAGACACTTGAATTATTATGCAGAAATATATAAAACAAGTTATTATTTTTATTAAGTGAGTCTTGATTCTGAGAGCGTCGGTCATGTGCCTGTGGGTTCCGGTAATGTGACCTCAGGTCAAAGTTCATATTTCCGGCAAAACACTAATTTCGGACCACTATTAACTCGCTCATCTTTTGTACTCATAGCCCTACCATATAAAGGGGCTTACAACTCTCATAATAGAGAATTTCACTTGTAAGAATAGGCTATCCATTGATCCAGTAGTATGTTTTTATTATCAAAAAATCAATTGAGCAAGGTTTTTTCACGATCAGAGAACATATATTATTATAATCTTATCACACTCATCAACTAACTCCACTCTCCTATGCAATAGGCGTACTCTCTGAGGGTCCGGGTCGTTATTCCGACAGGTCGTTATTCCGACAGGTCGATATTCCGACAGGTCGTTATTCCGACAGGTCGATATTCCGACAAACAGGTCGTTATTCCGACAGGTCGTTATTCCGACCGGTCGATAGTCCGACAAACATGTCGCTATTCCGACAGGTCGATAGTCCGACAAACAGGTCGCTATTCCGACAGGTCGATAGTCCGACAAACAGGTCGATATTCCAAAAGGTCTATATTCTGACAGGTCGTTAATATTCCGACATAAAAATAATAGTGATGAGATCAACCACTATTAACAGCTACTGTGGTGACAAATAGCGCTGAAGACCTAGATATCTAAAATAGGCCTACTAAGGTTGTTATCTTTTAACTCTTTTCGTGCTGCATCATTCTTTGACATGTATTATTCATTCGAAGCTTGCATTTGTGATGCAAATGTTAACATCAAATAGGCGTTTAAAAGTGGACCAGTTAAGACTAATAATTTACAATCGGTGCTTTATTTGAGATCTGAACGCATTTGCCCGCACTGAAAGGCTTAACCTTCTCTACCCTGAGTTCCTGGGAGCCATTTGGGGGGGGGGGGGGGGAGGTGTTTTGGAGAGTAGTGTATATAGACCCACACTTCTTTGTACAGCTGTGATATATAGATGCGTTCAGATCCATTGCCAACCAATTGCATAACTAAATTTATGTCAACGTATTTGATATCAAAAATTGTTTTTACAATTGCAGATGTATACAGTTACTGTATATATTTATGTATATTCCAGCCTAATAAATGAATACATTTAATTATTGTTCCCACACATTCCCCTGATTTTTCCCTGACTGCTCAGAAAATACATCACCAACTATTAAATTGAGCAAAATATTATTGAGCGACCTCCATAGTGCCCTAACGCCGTCCAAAATGCTGGTACAAATTAGCAATCTCATCAACATCAGTACTGAAACTAATAATACTTAAGTTATAATAATTAATACTTACTATTAGTTATAATAATACTCGAGGTAAAAGTATACAGTCAGTATGAATACCCTTCAAAACTAATATTGATCATCTTAGAATTTCTTAACTTTGCCCTCCCTATGAGGATGGATGTATTAGCAGTGATGGGACAATTGAAGTTTTATAGCTGTGTTGCGTAAAATCTAAGACGGTTCTATGAAATTTTAATTATGTTGTTGTGCCTTGAGTCACAATTATATTATTATATATAAATAAAAACACATCTCTATAGGTCCAATATACACGCAACCAACTTCAACATATTTGATAAATCGTGATATCAAACAACAAATACTATGATATTCTTATTATACATACTATTACTTATTATCTTGCTCATGTTCGTGGCGCCAGGATAGCTCATTGGTCGCGTGGTGGACTCGAGAGTCCGGGGGTACCTGGTTCGAGTCCCACTGCGGCCGAAATCTTTCCTTGGTGTACACATTATGCAGCGACCCAAACTGTTCAAATTTGTGGTATAATGATAGCAACCGAACGTATAACCGATTCGCGCTTCCTAAAAAAACGTACACAAAAAAAAGAAATAAAAATGTCAAAGTTGACATGTGAACTGTCAATAAAACCTTTAAAAAAAACTTTTGTCATGGCTGGAAACGGGCTCTTACAAACAAATGGAATAATAAGCTCCTAATTTCGACGTCTGACTTTAACTCTTTTGCTTGGATAGTACGATTTTTAGAATATTCACTGCCCTAATATATATTTAAAATCGTTTATGAAAACCGTAGAAAAATGTTATTAAGTGTTATTAGTTGGCAAGTTATGACGTGGACTTGTTATGAACAGCGGCCATTTTGAATTTATCTAATATGGCTGATACACAGGAACTCCAAAGACTGGCTCAGGTAGCAAATCTTATGGATAGGTCGTTATCAATGACTGATACAGACGATTGTGTTGCTGATCTGCGTCGTTTAAATCGGTATCATGTCGTATATATATTGACGAAATAACTTTCACATATATATGTTTGTGTTTTAAATAATTCCCAAATCATTTGTCAAATAAAGCGCCCACGGCGAGAGTTCAGCTTGGCTCCAGCGATAAATCAAAAGTATTATGCCCTTGGCCATACGTGGTCCAAATCTGGTGATTTTGGGACGATTTGAACAATTCGGGGGTAAATATGAGTTAACATGGTTAAGCCCCTTGACTTATTTGAATACTTATGCTATGGGTCTAACGCCATTATAAATATTTTTAAATCTTTCAGTGCTGATACTGACTTTAGACGTCAGATTCTGACGTATAACATGTATAAAGTCGGTCTCAGCGCTGAATTTTTTGTCTTATTATTGGATCACATGTATCAGACAAATTAATTTGGCATCACATGTTCTTATGCAGATACATAGTGTCACTGGTTAAAATAGCGATTTTACCATTTTTGTATGAAAAAAACACGCAAAATGCTATATTCTGAGAAAATGCAGCGTCTGAGGCATTTAAGAAAATGGAATTTCAGAATCAGCATGAAATTCTGAGTTAGAAACACTCTTTAATTGAACCTTTTGGGCCCAGACACGTAATTAAAAGTGGTTTATCTCACAGACTAATTCCCATTACAATTTACATCAAGGAACTGTCGGAATAACGACCTGTTGGAATATCGACCTTTCGGAATATAGACCTGTCGGAATATAGACCTGTTGGAATAACGATTTGTCGGAATATCTACCTGTCGGAATAACGACCAGTCGGAATATAGACCTGTCGGAATATAGACCTGTCGGAATAACGACCTGTCGGTATAACGACCTGTCGGAATAACGACCTGTCGGAATATAGACCTGTCGGAATAACGACCTGTCGGAATATCGACCTGTCGGAATAACGAACTGACCCCCTCTCTGAGGCCTACTAATAATTTTATATTCGAAAAGCAGCTCTAATTAATACACTTAAAATCGTCGCCTGTACTGAATATTGTTAAATATAAACTAACTGTTATGTATATTTACGAAGTTTAAAAAAATAGTTTGTAGAATTTGAGCACCGCTGAACCACTGATGACGGTAACTTGATTTAACGCAGTCCCAATATGCCAGATGAAGTTTATTTTGGTAGGCCTACATTGCTAGCATCTTTAGTGTAGGACTATTAAAATTCAGAGTAAGAGCCCTGTAAAATTTTGATGCAAGAGACAGTATTACTTCCATAGTGGGAAACGATAGTTAGAAGGATCTCACCCTCCACTATGTTCCGGGTTAGAACGCAGCATGTATCTGAAACTTAAAGACCGACGTCCGCTTGGTGACACCATGACCTCCATGCAAGAGACGTGATGAAAATGCCGTCGTAAAATGCTCCATCTGTAATCACGGAGATGGGATACCCTGGCTGATAAGCAGCCAACAAGACACGTGTCGGGATCGCGGCAGCACTGACAGTATCATATAGCAGGGAGTTTACACCTCCCTACATCCAGCAAGTACACAGGGAAGAAATAGGCAATGTTGTAACTCGACTGTAACTCTATTAGCTACATATCTGTGCAGTACTCTGGGCGGTTTATTCAGGACATATAGGCCGGTCATAGTGAGCACGAGTAACTGACGCAAAGCTAGATCGATGTTGGCCTACCGTTTAGGTGGTTGGTCCAGGATTGAAACAACCTCGGGTCAATGCTTTTTGTTTTCTGGGGTATTAGCTATAAAACTAAAAAAAAGTACACATATTTATACTTTATTTATTATAAACATGATCGACATGTAGCAAATAATCAAATCAGGTCCTATATCCTGATTATTCTATTAGTTTTCAGATGTTCACTTAACGTCATTAACAGTTTAGCATACGGTACTTCAATGTACTATTGTACGGTAATAGTAGTAAACGTATACTCGTTTTTATATTCAGATTTTATTATTACATTGTACTTTTTGTCTGAGCGTAATTTTAAATTTTTAGCATTATATTAAAGCCTGTCGGGCGGACAAAAGCACCAAATTTGGTACACAGCTTCTCTAGGGGCAACTGATGAGCTTTAGTCGTTATCTTTCTTATTTTTGCTCAGATTTTCCATAAAATCCCAAATGGCCAAATCGCATTTCACTGTAAATGAACATTATTTTCTCCATGTAGTACATGTACCGGTACCGTAACATAACCATAAGAAGCTTTTGTGAGTCATGTAATTTGAAAAAAGCTATTTGAAAAAACAGCATGTAAATTGTTGTATTACTTCCGGACAAAATAATTGCAATTAGTTTTGTCCGAACCATGATAACTTGAGCATTGAACACGGTGGAACATCTATCTACTTTTTGTAATAATAAGGAGACAAATATCAAGAATAATAAAGTTATTAAAATGTAGGTTATCAAAATTCAATAAGCTAAAATAATAACATTATATCTAAAGCCCTGAAATCCATGCCTCCGGATTGACTAGAAATCTTGAATCTGCTTATATTCTATCGAAAATTATATCAGTTTAATCTTGGTCAAAACAGCGGTCATTTTGGATTTGTGTTGTTCACACCAACACTTAAAAAAATTAGAATGCTCATAGGCTAATGCTAATTAGGGGGTCCTTTTAGCAGAAATGTATAAAGACATTTCTGGTTTTAGTCGTTAATGGTACATGGCGCATTAATGTTTATACAGATAGTGAGATTTGAAATGTCAATGTGTTAGTCTATATATTAGCAGTTCGTATATGTACGTGAATAAAGAGGGGAGTTTTGCATACGCCATGCCAAGTCTGTCACAAGTTTGTTCGTACTTGCCATGAGTACACTGTGCGTGAATATGGTGTGGGGGTAGTAGTAGTAAAAATGAAATGAAATGAATCGGGCTTTAGGCCACCTTTGTGCACATATAGGCTAAACTGGGCCAGGAGAACCTCCTGAGGATGGTGAGATGATTGAGATGACACTGTCCTCCAGACACAGGATTCGAAATTCGAGCCCTGGCGTTCTGAGGCCGAGCACGCTACCTCTCGGTCACGGAGGCTCCCCACAATAATAACTTTCACACGTGGAAACACCGCTGCCTTTCACGCCGAGACCGGGAACCGAACCCCGGACTCTGGCGTGAAAGGCAGCGGTGCTAACCACTACCCTAGGGCCCCCGCCCGGGTAGTAGTAGTAGTAGTAAATCTTTATTAATGTCTCATCCAGTTTACATTATAAATACAGATCATACATAAATGACAGATTACCAACGTAGTGACTGGTCACTCAATGTGAGTTTGTAAAATGGGTTGGTATCCAGCAAATACAAGACGTCGACCCACTGCCGATGTAATGCTGGCCCACCATCTATAACGCTGGCCCAACACCGAAACAGCACCGGGCGAACGTATCCGTGTTCGCTGGTTAGTTACGCAGCAAACACGGGACATCGATCCAATGTATGTTCAATGCTAGTCCACTGTCTACAACAAGGTCCCAACATTAAATCACCATAAGATCAACGTCCCACGCACGCTGCTTACCACCACGCTATACACAAGGGGCATTGCATTTGGGTTACAATAGTCCAGTCAATTGACCCAACCTAGAACAAATTGCAACAGAATTATTTTGTATGGCAAGGTATTCAGAAAACATGCAGGGATTCAAGAAAAAAACTACAAAGATATAAGTGAGGTAACATTTTCAAAACACCCTTTGAAATCGACCTCCCATTTAACGCATAAATATTTCAGGGAGAATTTTTTGCCTGGCTTTAAAACTGTCTTTTTATATAATGCAAGCCCACATCACTATATAAGTTTATTTCGCCATATCCAATATCTAGAACACTTTACTGAGAGCATTGCAGTCAATTAACACATTGAACTCTAGACGACAGTTGACCACCTTAGTTGATTAAAAATATAAAAAGACCCACCACAAATTGCATGAGTTATATTTTCTTTACCAATCAGCTCAGAATCATCAATAGAAAATCTGCTAAAAGCCAATCGGTTTAAGGATACCTAATTTACATGAATCCAAGTGTTTTCCTAATATTTAAAATCTGATAGCAGGTTTTGGCACACTTTAAATGCATAGCATTATTAGTCTTATCGATATCATCTACCGACATCAAATCTGCTGATATACGACGCATATTTAAATAATAATTCTCTGACACCAGTATACATTGTACAGTGTAATAAAACATGAATTTCATTTACAATTTTATCAGGACAAGTATCTTACTAAATCTTTCAGACGCAGGCACGTTAAAATATTTTCCGAGTTCAATGTTTATTGGGGCAACGCCACATCGGAACCTGACATTGCACTGCGTATTTGTGGTGCTTTAATCTGTAAAATAACATACATATCTGGTGAATACTGTTTTTCAAACAATCTATAACCACTCTGTAATATGATCATATAAAAAGCTATTATAAATACTTGGGATACGCTATGTGGACACCACTTGTGAGGGTATTACGCATTATGTGTGTAAATTATAATTCGTGGAAGTCACTTTGACATGAGTGATTCGTATTTGTAAACACTCACATTAGCTACATCAGGGCTTCAAAGGTTTTTTCTGCTTATACTAATTCAATAATTTGATTTTTTACGATTGATTGTAATTTTCGATTTGACCACTGTATGCATGGAATATATAAAACATACACTTAAAATGATCAAGGTCTGCACATTGTGTGACCTTCGTGCAGTATCACAGGAGTATATTTATCTGTTTATCGTGGTGATTTTAAATTTTATCTCCAGATGACTTTGAAACGTAAATAAATCAGTGTATTTAAATCAGTTGAGATGAGGCATTACATTAGTTTTCGGTGCCTATTACTTACATTACTTTAAATATAACGTAACCACTCCAAGTGAATGAGAATATCATTATTCGAATATTCGATAATGATATATGACATTACATATGGCATTACACTCAAGACCATTATTTCCACAATTAAATATTCACGCTTATCATTGATTAAAATATCTAATTTCAGATGGGATTTTGTTTGTCTTGACCTCTAGGTAACTTTGAAATGCAAAAAAGAATAATTCAAATAAAAGAGCAGATTCCAAGTAGTCTAGATCTAGATATTGTATTAAATATTATTTTGGAACTTGAAATGTGGTCACTGGTGAAAGTATATCATTTGCATGGTGGTTAGTGACAGCCATTTGGTCTATTGACCTCTAAATGACATTGAAAACAAAGCAATATAGCTGGACCATGAATATAGAATAAATGTAAGGTCTCACACATGGCTAACCCAGGACCAATTTCGGAGAAATAAGAATAAAATGGCCGACTGGCGGCCATTTTTTAGTTTTTTTTAGTTGTTTTCCGTCTAGAAAATCTTGCATGATAGCTAAAGCGGTAATATAAAATAAACCTTGAGAACGTTTGCTGACTTATATATTTGTCTGGTGTAGCAGAGCAATTTGCTACACAATTTAGGGCATATGCTACATAATAATATGTTGGTGTGGCAGTTTTGTGTATGAAGAATAGTAGATTAGCACATGCAGGCTGCTATGAACTGCTGCACACTGTTTTTTAAACAAAGTATCCCCTGCCTGGATGTCTCGTGTCTGTTGGTAGGTCCGTATTTGTTCCAGAAACCAGAGGGAAGTACAGAAATAAATGAATGAATGAATGAATGAATGAATGAATGAATGAATGAATGAATAAATGAATGAATGAATGAATGAATGAATGAATGAATGAATGAATGAATGAATGAATGAATGAATGAATGAATGAATGAATAAATGAATGGGAATTTAGGTCATTTTTCAACACACAATGTCAAGGGAACACTGTCCTCCAGATACATGATGATTCAAACTCTAACCTTGTCAGTGGAGGCCAAGCACGCTACTCTAGATCGTGTAGGCTTCTCAAAATAAAGAATGATTTATCTAGGGTAAGAAACATTTAGTTTTCTTTAAAATCTAGATACCTAAAAATGAAATGAATGGGGTTTTGTGCCATCTTTGTCCACATGTAGGCTAAACTGGGCCAGGGAACCTCCTGAGGATGGTGAGGTGAATGAGATCACCCTACCCTCCAGACACAGAACACGAAATTCGAGCCCTGGTAGTGTGAGGCCGAGCATGCTACCTCTCAGTCATGGAGGCTCTATAGTGAATATTCACGAGTGAGCGGGGAAGAAACATTATTTTGTTTCTTTGAAACTTGAATGCCAGAGCGTGGCTCGAACCCACGATCTCCCGAGTTTGCAAGCAGGCAGCTTTTTCCACTGCACCAGGGCCACCGCCCTGCATACCTAAAGTGTAAGAAAAAACGACATGTTCGTAGTGTTTGACATCATGATAGTATATATTAATGTCTAGGGAAACTCACGCAGGGTCAGCCCGAAATTATTTATTTCAAAAATACTCCAGCCCAACCCCCACCCCCCTAAAGGCTCGGGCTTGATGTGGTGACTTGTGCTGAGATGAGCCCATCTCGCCTTCCCAACGATGCCGTATGCATATATTCTCACTCTAGTGTGGAAACAACTAAGTCTGCCTCTGTCAGGATGCAATTCGGTTACGTTATACCAATACCGGCGAACAGTTGTCAGTGTGCGAAAAGTGTTGAGCGGCGATACACTGATACACACTAGTCATGCACGGTGTGTGTGAGATGAGCAGCAGCCTGCACAGTATCACGCTGTCAACACGCCTGTCACCAACAGGTCACAGGGGCCAGTTAATAAATCTAACATGCCAGGTTTACCACGGAAACTGCGAAGAGTGTATCTCGGCCTTTAACCAGGGGTCTGGCCGGACGAATGGTCGCCAACTGGTGGCTTCGTCACGAAGCGCCAGCATGTATTCGTATGGAAGCTCATTAGAGTAATCTGAAACGTAAGATACTCACATCATCACAAATGGTTAAAATGGCCGAAATATTTTTCGGGAGGTGTTTTAAAAATGCTCTTAAATGATAAATAACTGATGAAAAGTTTCAAAATCAGCTGAGTGGATGCATAAATGGTCACTAAGTTAGGTAAACTCAATTAAGATGTATTTTGAGGGCGTTAATAAGGGTTAAATCGATCGCGTGTCGCCGGGGACACGCTATCTTACGGTTCAGATATGGAATGAATGCTAACCCGTAACACGTTGTGGAGGGTGGCGTTTGCTAACTAGAAACGATAACTTAATGTAGAAAATTGAGCAGGATGACGGTAACTATTGTAATACAATGAAGTGATGAAGACGGTAACTTGTATTTTAAGATGATGTTAACTTTCTTCGATATTTTTTTTGCAGCGCCAAAATATATGATATTTTTGTTGTAAAGAAACATCTGATACGAATGATATAATAAGTCATTACCAGATATTTAAAATGCTATTATTTCCTCCTTACTGCCATGTAAATAACTCGGCCTGTCCATATATACGTCATCTCGGCCGAATGGTGTTTAGTTTTTTTTTCTTAGCTGACCAATAACCTTTCTGGCCAACCAATAACAAAATTAATAATTTAGGAGTTGGTGGTGTAGGCCCCTACTAATTCCAGAGCGACAACGACCAGCAAGCACAACACGTTAACCTAATGTGTTATAATGTTAGTTTACGTCTACAATGGTCAGCCAACATTAAAACACCATTGGGACAATGTGTCTAATTACTCATGGAGGTTTGTCCCGGCATAAACATGGCAAAACATAACAGAATTAAATACAGTAGGCCTACATACGGTACCGTAAGTAATATATATATAATAATTATTTAATATGTTTTGACACAGGGTGTAATGATTGGTGCAACTGATTATCTTGCACCTGGCCATACTATTATGCATAGCCCTACAATGCTATTAGGTTAACAGCTATTATTATTTTAGACATGCATGAGTGAAATTAAATCTCGTCCCTATTTCCTTTTAACTGGTAAATGCGCAACACAACAACAAACAACTTACGCAATTCTAGTCTTTGGACATGTTGACATAATTATTATGGACATGTATATAAAGTAACCAAAATAAAAGTGATGATAGTGGCCTGATTGCGTCGCTCTAACTGTGAGTTATATTTGCCTCCCAAATTGTCAGACAACGACAAGGCGTCATTATTAAAAAAAAACATGATCGAGGAAGGATGAAAATCCATGCTATTCAAAGGAGCTAAGAGTAGGCCTACATATGTGTTGATGTTAACAGAACTATTATAATGTGGGTTCGGAACAAGATTCAATCTGGCTACTCTGATGTATAATTTCATTGAACGTCCCTGTTAATTTTGGTTTTAATGCATTTTTGGACACTTTTATGTATCTTGTGTGAAAAACTGGGTATTTCTATTTTTTGTAAAATTGGAAATGGCCGCCATCTTTGTTTTTAAAATGGACGCCAAAATATTTTAGATTTTAGGATCTATGTATTTGCATTCATAAAACAAGAGCACACTCGATAATAGCCCGCCGCCGAATTATGATAAAGAAAGTAAAGACGAATGTCATCACGTAAATAACAACCCAAGATATAAATGGTATGTTAAATAAGATAGATACATGTATAATATGATATACTATATAATACTTGCATAGACTACAATCAGATCTATAAAAAACCAGCCGCTTTTCAAGTTATCGCGCCCACAAGGTCAAATTATGGACGTAAAATAAATGTTAAAAATGGCAATAAGTCGACCATTTTGATTTTTTTACCGGCCATTATTGAGCTTGTCCAAGAACTGCTTATTAGTAGCATGCATAACAAACTTGAAGAGGATACTTGTGAAAATGTTGAAGTTATCGCGCCTACAAGGTCAAATTATTGACGTAAAATGAGAAAAATCACACTAAATCGGCCATTTTGAATTTTTTTTCAGCCATTATTAAACTTGTCCAAGAACTACTTATTAGTAACATGCATAACAAATTTGAAAAGGGTATGTGAAAAACTTTTCAAGTTATCGCGCCCACAAGGTCAAATTATTGACGTAAAATGAGAAAAATCGCAATAAATCGGCCATTTTGAATTTTTTTTCAGCCATTATTGAACTTGTCCAAGAACTACTTATTAGTAACATGCATAACAAATTTGAAGAGAATATGTAAAAAACTTTTTAAGTTATCGCGCCCACAGGGTCAAATTATTGACGTAAAATGAGAAAAATCACAATAAATCCGCAATTTTTTTTTTTCGGCTATTATTGAACTTCTCCAAGAACTACTTATTAGTAATATGCATAACCAATTTGAAGAGGATATGTGAAAAACTTTTCAACTTATCGTGCCCACAAGGTCAAATTATTGACGTAAAATGTGAAAAATCGCAATAAATCGGCCACTTTTTTTTTTCGGCCATTATTGAACTTGTCCGAGAACTGGTCATTAGTAACATGCATAACAAATTTGAAAAGGATATGTGAAAAACTTTTCAAGTTATCGCGCCCCCAAGGTCAAATTATTGACGTAAAAGGTGAAAAATCGCAATAAGTCGGCCATTTTGAATTTTTTTTTCAGCCATTATTAAACTTGTCCGAAAAGTGGTCATTAGTAACATGCAAAACAAATTTGGGAAGGGAACATGAAAAACTTTTCAAGTTATCGCGCCCACAAGTAAATGTTAACGCCGACGCCGACGCCGACGCTGACGCCGACGCCGACGCCGACGCCGATGACGCCGAACTTCAATTGCAATAGCCCACCTTTTTTAATTAAAATTTAAAGGCGGGCTAAAAATGATTTTTTAAATGTATGGTTAAGCCAGGGAGGTTTTATTCTCAATTAAAAAAGAAAGAATTTGCAATGGCAACCTAAACACGACTCAATCCAAACAAATGCGAGATATACATCCAATGCTGGCTTAACGCCGATCCACTATCTGCGACGCTGGTACGGTCCAACATTATATCAACCTTGGGTCAATGTTTTCTGTATGCCAGGATAGTGTAGGCCCTGGGTGAAAGAGACATGCAAGAATACATCCAGGACTGTACACACTTAGTACTTTTCTGTGAAACATAAAAAACGTTTATTAATCAGCTATCCAGGTGTCTGTAACATAAGATAAGATCATGCCTGTGATATTGGGTCTATTTTAATAACATTCCTTATAGTTGCATTGATATATTAGATGAACAAATCAAGATGTGAGAGTTACTGTCTCCAAGACGATACTAGTAACTTACCGTCATCAGGATTAGTTACCGTACTACATTATGCGCTCTACCAAGCTCAAGCTATAATGACCAAGAAAAACATTACCTAATAGTATTTGTTCTGATCATGAATACTACATCGATTAATTTGTGCATATTTGTGTGGCCTTTTGGACCAAACAGGACAAAAGATTAATGGACTGTCGGACCAATAGACTGTCGGACCAGTCGACTGCGGCCCTACATGGCTCTACGAAGTTTGTCACTGTTGCCATTCATCTTGCTGCTATTCGGTGGACTGTCGGACTAATGGACTGTCGGACCAATGGGTTGTCGGACCAATGGACTGTCGGACCAATGGACTGTATGGCTCTTGAAAGTTTGTCACTGTTGCCATTCATCCTGCTGCTATTCAGTGGACGTTCGCACCAACATGACCAATGGACTGTCGGACTAATGGACTGTATATGGCTCTTCGAAGTTTGTCACTGCTGCCATTCATCCTGCTGCTATTCAGTAGATCTGTCGGACCATTGGACTGTGGGACCATTTTTCAACATGGCGGCCATTTCCAGCATGAAAATCACTTTGTTGATAGTTTTCTCCAAACTTGTGCATTTTAATGATCTTGGTATCAAATCATACAGTTTTGACCATGCAGAATCTGAATTTCGACCTCCGGAAATCAAAAAAAGTTTAATTTACAAAATATTAGACAAAGAGTTAAAATACATCATGTTGGTTAGCATGAAATGTAGTCTCGATCTAAGACAGAAGTAGCATAGACTAGACATATACTTAAAAAAGTAACTACTTGGAAGTAATATACTGTAATGCAGTAATGAACATAACATTTTCAGTCAGATTACAAGATCATAACGTCAACCCTGGTAATAATTGCCCTGGCAGTACGACTCAACCTCACACCTGCAACTGCATAGTGAGGTGCAAGCCAGACCAAAGCGGTGCCATTCACACCATCCGTGACATTCTGATTTGCAGCCACAGTTAGTCAGCTTCTGGAATCTCTCCGCAATAGTGGACGGTCTCTCTGGAAGATCTGCCAAATATTGTCTTTTCGTCCATACCCAGTCTGCAGAACACGCTATGTCTGGCTGGAATACTGTTGACTCCTTATGATACCCGTCTGGTGGCAGCTCCTTGCAAACATCTCCAGTTTTGCATCTTCGACGCCCTCAGCTGTGCTGGACCTGTCATACATTCGGACACAAACCTACATAAGATCTCCATGCCATCGTCAATTACTGTTCATGGTAACTGACTTAATTTGTGGAAAAAATCAGTTATCTCATCACATACATCACATCTTCTTTCCTTTGTCGCAGAAGGTAGATACAACATCAAATCCCGTGATTGGTGAAGGCGTGAATGCCCCTGCTCTGTGGCCCAGTGGAGTCGCACAGTTCATGGTCAAGAATCCATCTCCAGTGCTGGCTTGTCATACTGACTGCTATGAAAAGAATTTCAGTGTCACTGGTTTTTGCCACCAGGACTTCCTCAGGGCTTCTTGCTTTTGTCGCATGACTGGTATGTACGAAGCTCATCGTGTCCGCCTCCTCGTGAGTACAGAGGAAAATTCATCTAGATTGATCATGTGGTTGCTGGTGAAATTTTCTTTTGATATCAATGATCATATTATCCTCTCAATGTTTCTGAAAAAAATGCGCCAGTTTGATGGAAGTTTGCACTTGTTTGACACCCTTCATGAATCATCTCACTAACGTCCTTGCTTAAGTTGACTTGGCTTCAATTTTCACACTATTTGACCTGTATACGTCGAACACAATGTCCTTCCTATTATGCTTGGCAGAGTGGGCCTATATTGTGGAGAGAACATCAAATGTGACATATTCTTCAAATGTCTTTGAGCTCCTTGGTGACTTGGTGCTCATGATGGCTGCATGGTATGCTCAGTACCTTCTTTTGTTGTACAAGTTGTCTCCTACTGCGTGATCAAGCACGTGACTTCAGGACCAGTGACCACCCATCTTCTGAGTGCGGCAGGATCCCCAGTGACACTATATGCTCCACAATCAGCCATGAACACTGCGTTCGCTTGCTCAAGAGCCTGGCCAATAATTATTGATGAGACTGTCGGCTCGATTTATGCACAATAACATTTCAGTTCAGAACGCCTGAGCCATCTGAGGTTGTTTCTCTTAAATCATATTGTCCCGCCGCAGTAGTCAGGATAGCCTTTATAAAGAGCTGCATCCTGTTACTTGGTACATCTGCCGGGTGCTAGTGCATTGTACCTCCTCAGTGCTTCCTCTGTCTTTGTCAAGCTTTGTATGATCCAGAACAAAGGACCCCGAGGGCATAGAAGAGAAGTACTGCACGTTCGTCGCAATCATGGTATAACAGCCATAGTTGAGAGAATTGGTAGGCCTCTGGGTGTGATCTTCATTATTTTTCTCTTGAAAAATACAGCACTTCTTCCAGTCAGTGTGGAATGTATACACGTTTTCGCTGGTGCAGTTTTCGCCATCTTTAGGCCACTATGTTTCTCTTCTCTGTTTTAGATGAGCGCGCGCATTAGATTTAGGCCGCACATTAGATTGTTGCCGATTTCCAAAACAGTCAATTTCGGGATAGTAACGTTAGCATTTTTGGTCTGTGAAGCTTCTACAATTCAAGCCTGTTAAGTGCCCCGTTCGTACCTCTGCCATTTCCATAGAAAATAAAATAATGTATCTCAGACTCATTACAGCGAATGCAATGCTTTGCACCACTCGTTACCTTTTTTTTTTAAAAAAGCTCAAAAGTTTTATGTATTTGGTCGCCCTCATTAACTTTTCTAGAAATTTGTCCAATGTTTTTTTTTATTTGGTCGCCCTCATTAATTTTTCATAAATAGGTTCTATGTTTTTTCCTTATATGTTTTTTCCCGCCCGCCCTCCCTCATTAGATTTTAGATTTTCTTCTGATCTAAAACAGAAAAATTAAACATAGTAGCCTTATGGACAGTTTATTCAAGGTCATCCTTTTACCACCTTCAGGTATGGGATACGACAAAAGTCCCATTTTCCTTGGCTCTGCTCTCGGTCACACCTTGTCTATTCAGGCGCGGAAATCTAACAACATCTAATTTAACTGGTCCACTATAGCTGACAGATCCGAGCTCATTAGACAGCATTTCTGAGCTGATTAGTTTAGAGCTGATGCTAAACCCCATGCTGAGTCCCACAACAGTGACGTCACCATGGATGTGCCATGACATTACTCTTGTGTCAAGCATAATCTATCAATTACCAAGAGCTTGTATTTCACCAAGACCAGGTTCCATTTCAAGGACCAGTGCCAGGAATCCACCCAGAAAATGTGGATGACTCAAAAAAAAACGGGTACTATATCTACTACACAACCCTATTCTGCAACTGCCGCGAAAGTTGTGGCAAAACTACTCCGAAAAATGATTTATTGCTGGAAAAGGCAGCCATCTTGAAAAATGGCCGCCATCTTGGATATTCGTTCTCGCAAAATAGCCAAAAATATATGATTTGACACCAAAATCATTCGAATATGACAATTATTTGGGGTTTATTTGATACTCAAAATGGCGGCCATCTTGAAAAATATCGGCCATCTTAACAATTTTTTTTCAAAAAAGTAGCCCACAGGGAGTATTCATGCCAATTTTGATGCTTGTATCCAGATTTTAAAGATTCGCCAGAAAAAACCCTGCTCATAGCTGCCCCACTATGCATTGTAGGTCACCGCGTATATTTGCCATGTTCAGGCTACTTTGCAAGTATGACTTTAAAAGTAGGACGGTATACCCGTCATGCTATTCCATAGGTTGCACTAATATATGTTAGACCTCAAGTGGTTGAGCAAATGTTGTTTTGGTTGGGTTAAATTTGGTCATGCGCCACTTTTGAAGTTTTTTTAACCCTATCAGACCCATAAAATGGCCTTGACCTTTGACCTTGACTTCCAAATAATTTTAAAATGTCATAAGCTTATTTATGGCATTTGGTTTAATAAACATCGACTGCAAGATCATCAAATTTGAACAAGTAGGCACAGATATATGTCATTTTATAGATTTAAGCCTAGCGATTGGCGGCCATCTTGGAAATATGCAAATTAAAAAATTGCCACATGGTGAAATCTAGTATTCCGGTGGAAATGATGACTCTAGCCTCTACTTAACACAAATCAATCAAAATATAAACTTTTGTATGAATTTCTAGGTTATATCACCATTCTGCCTGACTATGTAGAGAGTTTTTCGTTTGATTCGTGATGCACTCACACTGGACATTCATATTTCAGAAGGTGATATTGTAATCGGTGGTTTAACGCTGCTAGAGCATAGAAGCCAAAATGGCAGCCAACGATCTTATTAGTGTTTAATTAACTTTTGAACTCATTAACTGGGAAACATTTGTAGGCCTAATGCCAGCTTTCCTTATGATTTTGTCCTGCCAAACTCATTTCCATTGTCAAATTACAATTTGACGGTCTTCCCATTGTTAAAATCCAAGATTGCGGACATTATCCATTTATATTAATTGTTCAAAATCGTCGGCGTAAAACCGTTAAAGCTGATTAGTCTGTGGCTTTGGGTTGTTGGAGCATGACAACCAAGATCAGTCATCAGTCATAGTCCACATTTACCTTAGATATGCGTAATTACAACTCTAATACTTGCCATGTGAATGTCTCAGCTGGATTACATTTTAGATCTTCTTTCTATCAAAAGGTTTTTTCCAATTTAAAATGTGCCACTTACAGTCTTAAATGCTAGGTTTTCTTCATGGGTTTTCTATAGAGAAATAATCTGTGTGTCTGATACTAAGTCTGATAGGCCTACTAAGTCATGTTTCCATCTTCTTCATAATTAGTTTAGTCTAGCATTGGATTAGGAACTAATATAAGAAGACGCTATATGTCTTCCAGAACGATTTGTTTGTAATATAAATGCACTTATTACACATAAATATGTATTATCTTTTTTGTTTTTTGTTTGTTTATGGTTAGCAAAACACATCATCGGATCATATAATCGGTATTTATATATGTATCAAGTGGGTTGTGTATAATTAAAGCGTAGTTATGTATATTTCCACAGTGGTGGTATTATTATAATATAATGATCTGTCAAAAACTTATCATTAAGCAGTCAGTGTATATTTATCTTACATAGATGCGGTACATGCATGATCAATTATGAAGAAACAATTTGGTTTTGTGAGCTTAAGCCCTGGAATAAAATTTGGTAGAGAATTGAAATAAACTTGGAATAATCTAAAATACAAATGTTACAAATGTATCAAATACAGATGGTGAAGATGGTGACTTCGTATTACCAAAAACAAAATCATATAAATGTACTTCACAAAGTCGCAACTAGTGCTCGTTTATGGGCTAATGGGCTATGATAGAATATGCTGATATTAATAATGGGCATTAAACTGATGGTGATTCTTGTACCAAGGAGTGTCCACGAAGTGCTCTACCAGTGTTCTACCATGTACTTTGTCTCATGAAGTGGCGACCAAACTTCAATGATACTCACCACTCTAAGAAATGTTTGATAATTCACTGTAACTACATTTTTAGTGACATGACAGTAGGCCTACATTGTAATAGTGCAGCAGCAGAGCAGGTCAATTGTTGGGTACACAGCCACAAAAAGTAGCATTATGTGTTATATACCGAGTTAAAGCTTAGCATCTCTGGATTCAGAAAAGTGATAGTGCTAAAGCCGCAGCTTAGAGGGATTTTTGTAATCTGACCTTGAAGTAGGGTACTGTTTATTCCTTAAAATGCATTTTTTGCGATATTCCAGTATAAAAAAAACCTAAGCAATTTGTCACAACTCCTTAATGTAACATTATATTTCACATGAAATCACAAATCTGATGACACACAATTATGTTATGATTTCAGCCCCACAGGTTTTTTTTTAATTTATTTTCTATTTGTTCTTAAATTTAGATTCATCTTTGAAAACCACATGGTTTTGAAAAAAAAACGAAATGTGAATGTCTTCCAAGCTGTGCCTTTTTCATTATTGGCCGGCAGTTTGTAATTTACCAGTTGCTGGTGTCGTACCAAGAAATCGATATATTAGCTAGCATAGAATACCTTAAAACAAAAAATTGTCTATTTGTATGCCGTTATTCCCGTATTTCAAGCGACTCAGGACTGACATGTGTAGTCTAGTTGAATTGAGTATATTTGCGAGGGTTCCCGTGCACCCTCGGAAATATACTTCTATTTGGTGTATCGAGCTTGACCAGCTGCAAGCTGGAAATATGTCTCACATGTCATTTCAATGCAAATGTGTACCGCCATTATCGAAAAATGTATATTTAATTATAGCTCGGTCAATATCACAGATAACCATTTAATAATGGTGTCTACACCCATATTTTGAGGGTCAAATAAGACAATAAAACTATTTTAGAGTGGTCTGATGTGCTTCAGAACATTTAGTATGCAAATTAGCGCCGCCATTACCGAAAAATATATATCTTTTTATAGCTTGGTCAATAGCACAGATCACGCAATAAAAATTGTATCTACACCCATGTTTTCAGGGTCAATAAAGACAATAAAACCATGCTTGTGTGATCTGATGTGTTGCAGTAAAATAGGTTGCAACTTAGTGCCGTCATACACAAAAAAATGATTTTACTTGTAAGGTCGCTCAATACGCCTATCGTTGTTAACTGAATAGTTAAAAGATTCTTTGGTAAACATTTTTTCACAATAAATACAAATGCAAGCAATAACCACAATGATCGACCACGCCAAAAATCCACACTTTTATTCCAAGATGTAGGAGATCGGTCTGATCGCTGTCCATTTTAATCTGATCCTCGTCATTTTCAAACTAATCTGGGGTTGTCAGGGTAAACACATGGGCCAAGTATGGGAATAAAAATGACAAGTTAGTCCCGCGCACAAACAAAAAACTAACATGTCCAAGCAACAGTAATTTTGAATCTGGTCTGCATTATTTTCATACTCGTTTAAAAAGTATGCTAAAAATTCGCAAGTCGATTGGAATAGTAGGAAAGAAAATAAATGTTTGAAAGGCGGCCAATCTGAATTTGATCCTTGACAATTTTTTCAAATGTGTTCGGAGAGATCGCAAGGTGAACATTAGAGAAAGTATTATCTCTCCAAGAGTGGTGGACGGACGCACGGCGAAAACAAGACTTGTACGAAAATTTGGCCGGGCATTTTTACCATCTGGCATATTTACCAATGACACTTTTACCATCTGGCATTTTTACCATCTGGCATTTTTACCATCTGGCATATTTACCAATGGCATTTTTACCATCTGGCATTTTTACCATCTGACATTTTTACCATCTGGCATATTTACCAATGGCATTTTTACCATCTGGCATTTTTAGCCCGCCTTTCAATTTTAATTAAAAAAGGTGGGCTATTGCAATTGAAGTTCGGCGTCGTCGGCGTCGGCGTCGGCGTCGGCGTCGGCGTCGGCGTCAGCGTCGGCGTCGGCGTTAACATTCACTTGTGGGCGCGATAACTTGAAAAGTTTTACATGTTTCCTTCCCAAATTTGTTTTGCATGTTACTAATGACCACTTCTCGGACAAGTTCAATAATGGCTGGAAAAAATTTCAAAATGGCCGACTTATTGCGATTTTTCACCTTTTACGTCAATAATTTGACCTTGTGGGCGCGATAACTTGAAAAGTTTTTTACGTATCCTTTTCAAATTTGTTATGCATGTTACTAATGACCAGTTCTCGGACAAGTTCAATAATGGCCGAAAAAAAAAAAAAATGGCCGATTTATTGCGATTTTTCACATTTTACGTCAATAATTTGACCTTGTGGGCGCGATAACTTGAAAAGTTTTTCACATATCCTTTTCAAATTTGTTATGCATGTTACTAATGACCAGTTCTCGGACAAGTTCAATAATGGCTGAAAAAAAAAAAAAATGGCCGATTTATTGTGATTTTTCTCATTTTACGTCAATAATTTGACCTTGTGGGCGCGATAACTTGAAAATTTTTTCACATATCCTCTTCAAATTTGTTATGCATGTTACTAATAAGTAGTTCTTGGACAACTTCAATAATGGCTGAAAAAAAATTTAAAATGGCCGATTTATTGCGATTTTTCTCATTTTACGTCAATAATTTGACCTTGTAGGCACGATAACTTCAACATTTTCACAAGTATCCTCTTCAAGTTTGTTATGCATGTTACTAATAAGCAGTTCTTGGACAAGCTCAATAATGGCCGGTAAAAAAATCAAAATGGTCGACTTATTGCGATTTTTCACATTTATTTTACGTCCATAATTTGACCTTGTGGGCGCTATAACTTGAAAAGCGGCTGGTTTAACATACCATTTATATCTCGGGTTGTTATTTACGTGATGACATCCGTCTTTACTTTCTTTATCATAATTCGGCGGCGGGCTATTATCGAGTGTGCTCTTGTTACCAATGTAATTTTTACCATCTGACATTTTTACCACTGGCATTTTTACCATCAGGCATATTTACCAATGGTATTTTTACCATCTGGCATATTTACTAATGACACATGTTTTTAGATAAACATGACCTTTATTTAACCTTTTAATTTAGAATAGTTACCGCCAACACATAAAAAAAAGCGTTTTTTATTCATCTGAACTATAAAATAAAAAACAACACTTGTTTATGGAAATCCAAAAAAAAGCCTAGGTAATACGATATATTAGGCTACAAGGTATTTGAAACTCTGCTTAAGCACATTATATTCTAACATGCTTTGATGTCCTTAGTATTTAGAATGACGTCATTATTTTAATTGTAAATATGTAAAATGATGTCCATCTTGGATTTTACGATAAAATATAGGTCAGCCGATGAAAAATAAACATCGGAAATGTGTGTTTCTGCCACCGAGTCATAAAAATACCATAAGTTTAGCAATACTGAGCGACAATTGCAAAAAAAGATCCTTAATTAACATTTTGATACCTTTTTTTTACTCATAGGAAGGTGCATGTCGCGGCCATTTTGATTTTTTTCATATAAATGTACTTGTCAGTAACGTTTAGATTTGGTCCACTAACCTACCACAATTAAATCATAAATTATCGTCAACTTGTGTAGCGGTATACTTATAATAACAGTAAATATATAAAAAACGAGGGACATATTGTATTTATAGGTCGAATAAAGGTAATTCTTTCGCATACACTAGAAAAAGTCATAAAAAAGAAATCTTGCAGAAACCATAAACTGTGCTTTAATGTTTTAGACACCATAGAAAATACGGGGGTTTCTTCACATTATGGCAGCCATTTTATGCTTTGCTAATTTGTAGGTGAAGGTCACCAAATATAGAAAGTTATTCGACAGATTCCAATTCACCACACGCATATTATGTAGAAACAAGAGGATAAAAAAGTATACACAAAAATTTTAATTTCCGCCCATGCTAAATTTAATAAACGTATTTTCATGGAAGGCTTCAATTTTATTTCATAAAAAACATATATGACATGCATAAATTTAAAATAATAGCACTCATTTTTAGGCATACACACACCTGGCTTCAGAAAATATAGGCCAGATATGGATATGTCCAATAATTACTTTTTTTTAACTCGTTTCCTTTCACCGTGTTTAATCGTTTGTTTTGCTGTTCATTTTAATTATTTTATGATAAAAAAACATGCTTGAGCGTATGTGGAGTGACGACTACTTATTCTATTGCAATGTGTGATATATAATTAGAACGATAATTTAATTATATGTTACTATGGTATATCGCAAGTGCAGATTCGTTTATCAAACATCAACGACAGACGTTTGCGTAACCCTACCCTCAAATTTTAGACAGGCTCGGGGTACCCCCCATATACGTAGTCAAAAAAATATTTCCCAAAGTTGCAGTCTGGGCAACAAAGCAGAAAATGTTCATTGACCTATTGGGAGCATGAAACAATAAAAAAAAACATTACACGATCAAAAGATCTACATCTGCCCAACAAACTACCACTTTAAATAAAATACTTGCATTTAAGAGACAAATATTTATTGAACATAGCTATATCTATATATATATGTTTCTGTAATATATGCTTCAGCCTTCAGGTGATGTTTAACTATTGATACGCCCTCCTCTACACATGCTGATTGATGCCACCTCATATACGGATCCAAGGCTGTGCGATATGTTGAACAATTCCAAGCATTACAGAATCTTGGGGGTGATATTGGTGATATCAAAAGGTGGTTTATCAATTTGCCTTTGCATTGCTTGAGACAAAAATGACTCTGTGAAGACAACACATTTCTGAGGTACAAAGAAAAGTCATGTCATACGAAGCTGAATAATAGACTAGCTGATATTTTTCGTAGAAGGCTATGGTTGATGGCATTGTGACAAACACAAGTATGCCTCGGCTTGCTGCACCAGACACTAGTCTTGGTGTTGTTAGAATTATATATGGGTTTTACTAACTAGCTAAAAAATACAAATTAACTTTATTATCTTTTACCTGTGGATATATTAAACTTGAAAAAGTATGCCAAAATTGAAATTTATTTATCTAAATAATCCAATCCTGATTTTTATCACTGGGGAAGTTCTCACATGGATAGTTCACATAAGAGACTCTGAGCTTCAGGGGTAGGGCCTACCATTGTAAGCCTCCCATTTGACATGCGTTGTTGCAGAAAATCCCACCCCTCAATATTTTTTCTTAGTCTTACTTTGTGCCCTGACACCTATTTACAGAGGAAACGGTACCAGATTAGCTTACACCGCTCCCAATTCCTTTTCTGGTTACACCATTCATCAAAACTAACTCCCATACTATAGGCTACTGATATATATTTAACGTAGTTAGGAGAATACCCCATCTTGACATTTGACTTCATACACCCTCTATGTGACAGGTCATGGTTTCCCATAGAGCACATAGGTAGGCCTATATCAAAATCAAACAAACACAAGATACAAACACAACATACCATTAGCACCAAGGTATATTAAGTGATATACATTTCCTCAAAATTTCAAAGAAGCTCATGTAAGACCACTACTGAAAAAAACATCTCTTCCTAAAAACAAGCTGAAAAATTACAGGCCTGTATCCAACTAAAATTTTATTTCCAAAATCTTAGAAAAGATAGTAGCCAATAGGCTGCAAGCTCATATAATAAATAACTATCTATGTAATCCATTACAATCGGCCTACAGGAAACATCATTCTACAGAATCGGCTCTACTGAAAGCAGTATGGACAAAGGTGAAGTTACGGCTCTAACCTTGCTGAATTGTCGGCCGCTTTCGACACCATTGACCATGCTACATTAACAGATAGACTTTCTGATTGGTATGGAATATCTGGCCGGGCACAAATATGGTTTTCTTCTTATTTGCAAAATAGGCACCAGTCCGTAAAAATTAAAGACACTTTTTCAGATAAAGTCACACTCTCATATGGAGTTCCACAGGGCTCTGTGCTAGGACCAGTGCTTTTTACTTTATACACTACACCATTCAGCGCTATTATCTGTAGTTGTGACATAAACCACCATCTTTATGCCGATGATACTCAAATTTACAAACGCTAAGGAATCTCTTGAGAAGTTGCAACATTATTTAATGGGTGTGTCGGCCTGGATGACAGGATCTAAGCTGAAGCTTAATCCTAGCAAAACAGAATTTCTTCTTATTGTGACCAAACTTCAGCGAGAAACAACGATTGCAAGATAATTTATATTACAGAGTGGAATAGAACAGTTTTAAAGAGCAATGATTGAATTTTGTATGGAGCATATACAATCAAGCCATTTTATAGTCAATTCATAAATAGTATAATGAAGCCTAGCTATCGATATTCCTTTATAAAATTTGTCACAAAAAATCTACCCGTTGTACGTGATAAAAGGTTTCAACCTAAACCTTGTAATGAACGTTCATGTAGCACAAGTGAAGTTCTATTAGACGAATATCATTTTCTTCTCCAATGCACTAAGCACCACGATTTACGATTGAAATGTATTACACTGTACTATTGGGAAAGACTATCAATGCACAAATTTCTTGAATTAATGTCATCCCAGCATAATGTAGTAATCATCAACTGATCATGCTTGCTGCTTTTGTACATATCGGGTTTTAAAGAGAAAATGTTTAATATTACATATTTGTACTGCTCACCCTCGCTTGCAAGCATCATACTTATTGTATATTTTTATACTTATGTAGCACACAGACCAATGGTCTATGCTGAATGAATGAATAAACAAACAATCTATTAAATGACTCGTGTCTGTACACCAGTGGCCGACCACTCAATGGGTCTTTGGTTCATTGTTTCTCGCTAGGTGACGTGTCGCTCTTGTTTCTTGTAATGAACACCTCGATGACTGTTGGAAAGAGTGACGATGTCACCTGCTGATCAGAAAGCAATACTGTGATTTCACCGTCAAACTGGACAACAAAGCACACATTTACACTTTCGCATTGCTTTATTGATGACATAATATCAATATCTTTGCTTACGGTATTTTGCATATAAATATAAAAGACGCAGAAAAGTTCAGATTTAGGCTCTATAAACAGCAAACTATAAACAAAATATATTCTACTTCCCTTGCACACATAATCTTACATAAGAAAGGACATTAATTAGCTTTCATTTAGAGCTCCTATCTTACCTACACTAAGGCTGGAATCAAATGACAGTATAGACTGATCAACGGAGCCCTATTATTCTATGCGAAGCTTTGCACAGCGGCCTTGCTTTAGCGAAGATAAAAGTCCTGCATATATGGGCAAAGCCCGCGACTTCAAGATTTTTCCGCAAGCTACATATCAAAAATCAACTTCTCTCTAGACCTATTGTTGCAATTTTGTTTTAAAATATATAAATTATTATTTTTTGTCCTAAAAATTGAGATACCAAGTCTAAAACATCAATTTTAATCATTTTTTTAAATGAACAATTAAAAGCACCAAAAACACACACAGAATATTTTACATTTTTTATAGTTTAACATTTCCCAAAATATCTGATAATATGTATTGAGCCTTTTGGTACAAATACTATAAAAAATAAAGACATGCACAATGAAATATCTTAATGTAATTTCAATGTTGCTAAGTTGAAATGGTCCTAATACATTGCATTATATGGGATATAAAGGTTGTTAAAAAAATTAGTGTTTTTTTATTTTATTTTTTCCTGATAAGAACAGTAGTACATGTTCAATAACCATTCAATCTTGTTTAAAATAAACCTGGGCAATAAAATAAATTATGTGTATCATTGCTATCAGACCTATTGTATCTACTATTTCACTATACTTCACCAGGCGCAAAATCATAATCAGAAGTAAAAGTAACCTACTCTGTATTTATGTGTATAATGGAAGTTATTACACTGCTACATATAATAATCGATGTGTTTTTTGGCTAATTTTAATTTTAATTTTTTTTATAACGATATATACTAAATTTCTGTCATTTCGTGCCTGTTGGATAATATTTCAAATAAAAATGTAAAATAAGTCACTAAAATACGTTATATAACTAACCAAATTCATGTTATGATAATGTAATGATATTTGTTGTCACTATGTCCAGTAAATAGTTGTATTAAACAAAGTGCGGGTGTTTTGTACTTTTGATACGAAACAGAATGCCCTATTACAACATTGTTTAGTGAAGAGCAAAATACGTTACCTAAATACGTTACAAAATGTACCGTATTTTGTGTAACGTATTCTGGATTTTTTTTCTTTTTGCACAAATGTGACCATTTTTTACTTGCTGCTTGGAGACATACCTAGTGAGTAACTAAAGGGTCATTTGTTGTTAAGTGTGCATATCACTATATTTTCATTGTCCATGTAACGTAATCTGTTTGTAATTTTTTGTATTATGTGACATAATTGATTATCCAGAGATAACACGGGAATTATAGCGTAGATTGCCTACCCAGTAAAGATAAAACATTTGTATAACATTTACACAACAGCGGCCCAACGTCGACGTTAAGTATGCATATCACTATATCTTCAGAGTCTATGCAACGTATTCTGTTTTTTTTTAATAAATAGCGTATGCTTGTGTTTATTGATTTTTGAAAAAGTAACACTGTTATTATCACATAATTTTTATGTCAAATTATTATGTACTTACGTTAGACTACATATTCACCACACAGGAAGGAATTTTAGTTGATCTTAGAATTGTTGGCAGATAAAAACAACTAGCTAACTCAAATGTAAATTTTTCTGTTATTTTGTGGCGACATGAACATGAATTGAATTTCACACGGGACAATGTACTACTTTTGGGAATATATTTTTTTAATACAATTACTACTATAATTATGTTCGTCAAATTCAGCAATTTATCATCCAAATACTGCACCCAATCATGAAAAGTGATCGGTCAAAGACGAAAATTTAGGCTGGCGACATGCCAAAAATGGCATTTTTATAGCATTCCAGTGGTCAAAAGCACAATTTGTCTAGGCTATGGATAACTATACATTTTCTGAAAGGTCTGTGCATGAATTAAATGAAAAAACTAGGTAAACAAAAGTGGAGGTCACTACAAACGAGAACACTGCTGGGGTCACATGATTCTTGAAGTGGCGGGCTTTGTCCATATGGCCTTTTTGAGCTTAACCCAATTGTCATACTCATCGCCAGAACGAGGAAATATGCCTACCTGTTTCTAATTAAACTCCTAATTAAATTGCGAGCTCGAGACGGCGCATATATCTGTACCAGTGGTCCGAAGTATTTAACCCTTTAACCGCCGGTGCCGCATGTATTCAGCTTCTTATCTTTTATTAGTACCACCTTTTTTAACATGTTAAAGATAAAATGTGACATCAATCAGCAATATTTGAAAACAGTTGACCCCCATTTTGTCAAATCTGACTAATTTTCACTCACTTGAAGTTGTGGATCGCGTCAGCGAGACACAACTTTAAGTGGGTGAAACTTCAGATTGAATAATTTGGCGGTTAAAGGGTTAAACTTCAATATTATGTTTGCAGTAGGGCCTATATCATCGTCGCCCTGAAGCATCGTTGTTTTGATTCTGATGTGTTGTAGAAAATGTTATTCAGTCGATAATTTTGGCAGCCGTCTTTAAAAAAAGTTCTGAAAGTCAAGTGATCCAATTCAAACGGCTCTGTTATATTTAAGCCGATTAATTCCATCACTCCATCATTCTGGAAATATAGGCAAACTTTACACTGACTGGAAATGTAATCTCTCTATTCTAAAAGTTACTGAGCATATTCGATGAAAAAGGCTTTATTTACGGTACAAACTATCCTTCCAGGCTTACTCAAATTATGCCTTTATACTATAAAGGCATATTCTGAGTAAGCCTGGAATGATAGTTTGCATATTTATTATTGCGCCGTCCAGTTGTCACGAAGTAGTAGACATGTAGACCATCATGACCACTAGCGTCTTTGCAGAGCATTATAATAGTCAGGGCCCATTTTTCAAAAAGAAGCCTTCTTAAAGTTGAAAGGCATTTTTTTAGTAGAATCGGTCATGTAGTTGTTTTCACACAATTCGGATATGCTGATTCCAAATCTGCCCCATGCCAAGCTCTATTTTTAGTTTTTCCCTTTCAAAATTGCAAAACAAAATGGCCGCCAAAATAGCAGATAAAGTCTCAATTATTATGATTATACATCACGTCTGGGTGCACAGCGGACACACAAACTTGACTTTCTAGTTCAAAATAACATTTTTGTTTTGAGGAATTTCATGTTCTAATACCTGGTCAACTATCACGCAAAAAATTCAAGATTGCCGCCAATAATACAGAAAGTACCATAACGTTTTTCTAAAGTCATAGAAAGATGTTTTTGATGGCTAAATATAGGTTTTTAATACCAATAAATCTAGTACAATACAGTAAATTAACCTCTAACTTTTATATTACATGTAGTTTCAGGGAAAACTCCAAGATGGCAGCCAATTATACAGCAAGTACTATAACCTTTTTTCTAATTGTCGTAGGAAGTTATTTTTGACCCTTAGATAGTTTTCTGATACAAAAAAATTACACAGCATCAAAACACTCAACTTCAATGTTACATGTAGCTGCGAGGAATGCAAAAAATATGATTATTTAAAAACAACACATTAACTATGCGGAAATTGCACAAAAATAGCATGTGTTACTTTCATCACTGTAGCTACATAGGCTTGTTGTGTATATCTCAGATTTGCATGAATGCCATGATCTTGCATAATGATAATGCTAGAATAGTCACCCTCATCAATATATTGAACATATACTTGTGCAGCTTAGGAATTGATGTAGCGACTCTTTGATAGGACGCCATTGGCTACTTTCTCGTGGTCTTAATTCACACTTAATCAAACTGAATGTGATAGTTCTTCAGATTGAGCAGGAAACTTTTACACGATAACTAGTTGCAGTTGTCCATCAATGGAGCTCCAACCACAATCTCATAGATGTTTATAATATCGTTATCTGGCCAGAACTGTATTTATTGCTAAACAGGCCTAAAATACAACGGAAACAATATATTCACTTTTTGTGGCAGGGGTTATTGACGAAAAGGATACATTGAAATACTCCAATTGGCTTAAATTCTAGTTCTGGATGTTTATGCATTAATTTAAATGTCTTTCTTATAGAATTGATGTGCTGGTGTCGTGGAAGCCATTGAGACGTTTCAATGGTACGATAAATATCACCAGTTCTAGGTTTACACAGCTAGGCATTGCTATGATGAGAACGTTTCGAAAGCAAAATGAGCAAGTTTACATCAGCTCCTACGACTACCACATTGTCAGTATCTGACAGTTTGATTGCGTAATAACATTTAACGTCACATCATGTACCTCAGTATTTTTCACACTTAAATACCAGTGTTCATTGAATAGTTGAATGGCATTGTTCTTTACCAAAAGTGGTGAATTTGAACATTGAACTGAAACTGTATTGCCCTCCTCCCTGATTCTGTCCTTTATATGTTATATATTCATCTGAGATAACATCGCAGTGGGCATGGAAGTGTTTTTGATGTAGGATGCATGTGTCTTGCATAGATTATTTGATAATCAATATTTATTACAAAATAATATAATAGATAAGTAATAAATACTCTGTATGGATGATAATTAACCCTTTCAGGGCTGAGTTTACCATTGTCATTTTCATCCACTACAAGCCGCGAATTGTTGTCACAAATCTCGGCTTGTAGTGGATGAAGGTGATTTGAAGTGGGTGAAAAATTGAAGAATTGCCATGTATTGGTAAGCCAGTTTCATGGAATTTTTAATTCTAAAACCCCTAGTTGTCATGGTTGTAGGAAAATTAAGTCCGTTTTCAGGGATATAAAATGATGATTTAATGCATCGTTAGGGCCTAAAGGGTTAATCTACTATGTCTGGAGGAGACATATAGTTAATAGGGACCTAAATATCTTACCGTCTATCATATGATTTATTCACTTTATATATGGTAAGACTTACTGTCTTTAACATTGATACCTCTTCTTGCAAAATAGGGTGGTCGCTCCCATACCACTTCAAGACACAACTGAACCTGTTGGGTTATTGTATATTATGTGAGAGTGAGAGCTTATATCTGATTAGAAGCATGCATGACCAGAACCTACTGATTCCTCATACATTCTACCATATCACGACCACATCTAGAAAGTTTCTGTATTTTATGTTATTCTTCATAAAAACATCCTGATCGTGCTACGAACGGTATTATTGTCCCAATTACCACATATGCTGCATAATATCTTGTTGCAATAGTGTACCCAATAATCTTTGGTGACTTGTTCATGACACTCTATAGCATTTAGTTGCCAAGACTAGGTTAGTTACTAACACCTTCTGAAGATGGTGTATATGTTCATACTATATTTATAAAATAAATTCATCGTCAGTATTTTCAACATTACCCTAGCGTGTCCTAAACCATCAATCTTATATGTCCAAAACATATACAAGTGAACTTCTGCACCCAATTACAGATTTCCGATATCGTTATAGTTATTGATGGTGATATCATCTATATTATTTAAGTTAGAGGAGTAGAAATATGTGTAGCCTACATTACGGCTTTGTGTGGATCTCGGAGCCTATGGTTGGGACTTTATTCGTTCAATTATGTCTAAAAACTGTGTTATCAGCGCATTACCAGGCTTTTGTACGGTATCTATTCTGATCAAAAATATAAAAATTAGGATGATACCATTATCATGATTATCTAGATTGTCAATCCGATTGAGAAACATAATTTTTATGTGATGTGCACAATTTTCCTAGTTACTAGAATCATAAATTGGTAAATTTAAACGACGTCTTGGCTCAATAGGAATGGAACATGTATGTGTGTCATTATTGCCATAATTAACTTCATGTTTTGCTTAACCCTAGTACAGGGCTTGGGCAAAAGGGTGCCACCCGTGGCCAACGCACATTTAAATTATTGCCTTCTTCCTTACGGTACTGTAAAAACACGATGCAGGTGGATATCACATAGGCCACATACTAATATGCCTAGAACGGATTTATGGTGAGCGACAGGTTATCTAGTACCGGACAATGATCAACAATCAGGAAATATTTTTTGTCAATAGTCTAAAACATTTTTACAACATGCCGGATATAACGTTTGTTCCTCTAGGCTTCTAAATGTGAAATAATGACTTTATTAAATAAATCATTATTATTACACTGGACTACGATGTGTCGTTTTCCTGGTGCAACATTTGTTTTTTCCCCATAACTTTGTGAAATATTGATAAAAGATGTTATCACGGCTCTGAATTGGTTTCCCGGGTGTGAGAAACCTATATGTAGACACCAAAAACACATCTCTACGTTATTTGGAAGCAAAGTTATGGCACATTGCCTTAAAGTGGCGGCCATTTTGGATTTTGTCCACTAGCGGCAAACGCACAAGGTGAAATTTAGGGGACTTCAAGTATGTTGCTCAGGTGGGTTTTAATACACCGAAATAATGTTATTATGTTCATTGTAAGCCAAGCCGTGGTGTAAAGTTGTGAAATTTTCACTAATTTTGGCGGCCATTTTGTTTTTGAATTTTGAGTAGGAAAAACACAAAATATAGCTTAACATGGGGCAGATTTGGAATCAGCGTTCCCAAATTGTGTAAGAACAGCTGCATGCCAAATTCTACTAAAAAATGCCTTACCAAGTCAGAAATTTCGAAAATGGGCCCTGACTATAAAGTCTCTGGCTTATTCACGATTCTTTATTCAATAAGGAATAAGTGATAGCTACGTTTTCCTTATTGGAACGAATAAAGAATAAGTAACAGTTTCTTATTCCCGATTTCTTATTCGATAAGGAATAAGTGACAGCTACTTATAGTGCAAGAGCATTAGTGAAAAAAGCACAGGAAACTGGAATAAAATTGCAGAAAGCTGATTTTTTCAGGAATGATACCTGGACATCTTCCCAGACGAATTCCGAAGAGGCCCCAAAAATCCCCTTTGTGCATTTTTTTTAAATTCAAGATGGCCGCCACCATGTAACGCCATTTTCGCAAAACAGGAGTATATCCTAATTCCTCACCTTTGTAGTTAGAAAAAAAATATTTTGGTGTCTCTACTTATGTTTTAAGGCACAAAGAGTTGATCCAGATGATCAGAAATGATATCAGCACTTTTCTCAATGTACCAAAAATCCAAAATGGCCGCCATATTGTTCTGATTATATTAAGCGATCGCTTAAAAAAACACGAAAATATGAGATATCTATCTCGTTGTTGAACCTAAAATGTATTTTTTGGCCAAACCCATGGAATCTAGCACTTTTAGATCACCGTTATTTTATTATATTGAATTTATCAACATAAATCCCACATAGTAATTAATTTAAAATAACACCAGGTAACGCTATTGTTTTAAAGTACAAGGAGGGTATCCAGATGATTAGAAATAATATCAGTACTTTTCTCAATACCACAAATTCAAGATGGCCGCCATAATATTTAGTTAAGCGCTCTAGTAAAAAAAACGAAAATATGCGATAACTATCTCGTTGTTGAAACTAAAATGTATTTTTTAGCCGAACCCATGGAGTCTAGAACTTATTTAGATGACCATATTTTATTATATTGAGTTTATCGACATGAATCCCACATGGTAGTTAATTCTACCATGGTGTGTGACGCTTTGGAGTGTTTTCGAACTGCTTTCCCACTAGAAATGTTGATTGAGATTTGTCAAGTTAACAAATTAATCTCCGGTAAAAAATGAAATTATTGCGTTTCAATCATCCGAGCTGTCACAGTTTCTACATGTTTGGCCAATACAAAAAGAGCACATCGTTGTACAATATAGTCTAGATTTGTGAGATCCCCCCCCCCCTTTGAACAAGCCACTCCGCACCCGCAACTCACCCTTTTTAGAACTCTTTCTGGAGCGACTGCTCTTTCAGTTTACGTTGGTGACAAACGACTGTACATCAAAATATGATCTGTATAATAATGGAGTTTAAACACGTGGCATCCATCCAATGCTGTTTTAATATTGGCTGACCGTCTTCGACGCTGGCCCAAAAATTAAACAGAATTGGATTAATGCCCCGTGTTGGCTTAGGCAGTAGCTGACGTTGAAGGGAGGCTTTCTAGCAAAAATCAATTACAAGATAAGGACTTGTGCCTCACACGTTACATGTACATGACATCTTTGATAATCGTCCTGTAACAATGCTCTTTTAAATACTTACTTTTGTCCATGATCTGCGAATGTCAATATTTTTAATATCATGAAATATATCATTTAAATATCAAGATATTATTACATATATTAGGATATATATATTCCGTAATGAAGTTATGTATGGTGTTGTATAGTGTTGTAATGAGATGATTTTACATCAAAATATCGGAATATGACAATAAATTAATTGATGTCACAGTTTATCGTCAGGATATGATCTTTTTATGGCACGATAATATGAGGACAAGACACATTAACGTCATAATATGGTTTTGTAATGTCCAAATATTGCTCTTTATTATAGTAAAATGACGTTATGATGTCTGGATACAGCTTTATAAATGCAGGATATGGTGGTTAAGCATCACGGTATGGTATTAAAGTGACAAGGACACATGCTGTTCAAAGAGCATGTGTCTTAACCCTATCTTACTTTCCATTTTATTAAATCTTCCGAAGTGCTTTTGTTGTTGGCAGTTTCGGAGCACCGGTATTTGAGCAATGTAGAGGCCTTTATTACTGAATTATATTGCGATATATATGTTGAACTGACATATGCCATCCTGATATTGGAATGTTCTATGTCGATTATGTATTACCATATGGTAACGTGCGTCTCTCAATATAATGTTATTGAAATGTGTTACCTTGACATGACAATATAATATCCTGACATTAAAATGCCATATCCTGACTTTAAAGTGACATATCCTGACATTCTATGGTCACATTAAAATATTGTAGTGTCATATTCAGTCATTATAATGTCACATTAGAATGCCGCCAAGCCGGGCATATATTGATTTGATAATGTCATATCCTATCATAAAAAATGGAATATTTTGACATTCAACTCTTATTGTGTGATATAAAAGGATAAAATTTGGACAATATAATACCACCTCATGACGTTAAAGTGTCATATTCTGATAAATTACAATCCAATATCCTGGCATAAATATGCCAGATCCTGACTTCGAACTGTTTTTTAGGTTTTTCCTTTTTTAATGACATAATCCGACAAGTCTATTATACAATATTCGATATTAAATAGCATGTTTGTCATTATAATGACACATCATCACATTACAATGCTATATTGTGACCTCAATGTGTCAATTCATCAATGTATAAAGTCATATCATAATATTCAAGTACCATATCCTAATATTCAAATGTCATATCCTGACATTAAAATGTTATAGTGATGTTAAAATGATATATCACGAAATTGTAATGCATTTCGTTATGATATGATGACATATCTTTTCATTTTATTACAGCAACGTGATGTTTAGCCACTATATACTGCCTTTATAAAGCTGTATTGAGCCATCATAACGTGATTTTGCTATATTAAACACCAATGTTAGGAAATTATATTACATATCATGATATTAAAGTGTCATATCCTGATATCATACTCATATATCCTGACATAAAACTCATCATATCCTGACGTTAAACTGTCACATCCTCTAATTTGATGTCATATTCTGACATTTCAATGTAATATCACATTGCAATATCATACAATGTCATATATTTATTACGTTATACACTAATATTCAAATAAAATATCTGAATATCAATCTATAATCCAAGGTATTTATTACCATTTTCAGGAAATTGACCAAATTACGTAGGCCTATAGATGGCCAAACTCTTCCAGTAAAATGATGTGATTTAAAACAATTTCATATTTAGTAGTACATGTAAATAACCAACAGTCTCGTAGGACACGTGTTCAAGCTGGTGTAATATTGTAGTTAGCTCTGTTAATATGTACATTCACACAAAATTAGCTAATATTCATATTCTAGAATAATCACAACTAATACTTAACCAATATCGAAAAACATTTTATATAGGCCTACTATATAAAATACCTACAGTGGAATTAGTCGCTGGGTTTGAAACTGGAATTTCTTACGCTGTCTCAAGCTTCAAATGAATGAAAAAATACCCTTATATTTAAAAATGAGACATGTTAGAATTTTCAATCAATGATTTCTGACATATGATATTTTGTAAATTTGATAAATCTATATCTATAAATCTATATCTATATGAAAAAGCAGCTGGACATCGCTTAATCGTAGCACCTACGCTAAAAGAGCTAACCAATTGATAAGCACATTCTATTAAAAAAATTGGTGATAGAAATATATTCTAGATTCCATGGCTCTGAAAAAGAAGTTTCAACAACATGACGATTATGGCATGTAAGTGATTTTCTGAGGGGGGGGGGGAGGGCGCTTGACATAATGGTCGCCATCTTGGATTTGTGGAGATAAGAAAATGAATGATATCATTTCTGATCCTGTTGATTAGCTTTTTGTGCCTTAAGACATGTGTAGAGGCACCAAAACATTTTTTTAACTGCAAAAGTGAGGAATTTGTGGTATACTCCTGGTTTTTTTTTGAAAAATGACGTTATATGGTGTTACGTAACATTAAACTATGTGGGATTTATGTTGATAAATTCAATATAATAAAATATTGGTGATCTAAATAAGTGCTAGACTCCAAGGGTTTACACAAAAAATACATTTCAGGCTCAACAACGAGATAGTTACCTCATATTTTCGTTTTTTTTAAGAGATCGCTCAACATACTCAGTATATCAATATGGCGGCCATCTTGGATTTTTGGTATTGAGAGAAGTACTGATATCATTTCTGATCATCTGGATGAACTCTTTGTGTCCTCAAACATAAGTAGAGACACCTAAATATTTTTTTCTACCTGTAAAAGTGAGGAATTATGGTATACCCCTGTTTTTTCGAAAATCGCGTTACATGGTGGCGGCCATCTTGAATTAACAAAAATGCACAAGGGGGATTTTTGGGGCCTCTTAGGAATTCGTCTGGGGAGATGTCCATGTATCATTCCTGAAAAAATCAGCTTTCTGCAATTTTATTCCAGGTTCAACCCTAATGCTTTTCCACTATTATTCCTTATTGGTCACTTATTCGAATTTTTATAATAAACTAGCAATTGTCAGTGATTATATTTGAAATTGCATTGAACATATTTCACACACTATTAAAAAAAATAATAATCTTTCGGGAATAAGGACAATGTAGGCCTAACTAACTTCATAGTCGTAGAATCACGTAAGATCGAGTGTATAATTTACAAGAAGAATGTAACGGACATAACATCAAACAACCATTACATAATCAATTTCGAAGACATAAGCCAAACCAGTAAGCATGTCGTGTGTGGCGTTGCAGTCGTGTTTGGTTATCACAAAGTAGTATTACTTTCTAAATCATCAGGTGGTAATGAAATGAATCGGGCTTTAGGCCACCTTTGTACACATATAGGCTAAACTGGGCCAGGAGAACCTCCTGATGATGGTGAGATGATTGAGATGACACTGTCCTCCAGACACAGGACTCGAAATTCGGGCCCTGGCGGTCTGAGGCCGAGCACGCTACCTCTCGGTCACGGAGGCTCTCCACAATACTAACTTTTCACACGTGGATGGGGAAGAAACATTTTTTGTTTCTTTGAAACGCCGGGACCGGGAACCGAACCCCGACTCTGGCGTGAAAGGCAGCGGTGCTAACCACTACCCTAGGGCCCCCGCCCAAATCATCAGGGGGTATTTGAAGCGTATTGACGGGAGACGTTGACCCACTGTTATTTCAATTTGGGGCAAACGTCGCAAGCAGTGTGCCAGCATTGAATTGACAATGGGTAAACGTTTCTACAGCCATCGGGGTGTTTATAACAAGAGCCGAGAGTGGCATGCCACCTGGTAAGCCGCCGTGAAATGCGCATTCACACCCAGCAAACACGAGACGTTTACCCAATGTTGGTTCAATGTTGGCTCGACGTCACGACGTCGTTTCAGAGTGAAGATTTATGCCATAGATATATATATATGATTTATCTATCAATATCAAGATAAATATTTTTTTTAATGATATATGCCTATCTACAACGTTACATCACATCATCGAATATCACAATTTATAAAGTAGGCCTACGCCTGATAGACTGATAAATGATTTAAATGTTATTAACAATCAATTTGTAAATGTTTTTTGCGGAATTATACCTCGATATTTTAATTGAGCATTGAGCCTCAGTTAACCCTTTAACCGGCAAATTATTCAATTTGAATTTTCACCCACTTTAAGTTGTGTCTCGCTGACGCGATCCACAACTTCAAGTGAGTGAAAATTATTCAGATTTCATAAAATGGAGGTCAACTGTTTTTAAATGTTGTTGATTGATGTCACATTTTATCTTTGACATGTTTAAAAGATGGTACTTAATCATGTTAATGTGCTAATAAAAAAATGAAAACCCGAATATATGCGGCACCGGCGGTTACAGGGTTAACGAAATATAACGTTATTAGTAAATAATAGCATTGATTTCAGCGTACGTAGGTTTAGTTCAAACGATGAAAATTGACCTTGCATATGTATAAGCGAGTGTAAATTTAACCCTTAAAGCGCAGAATTAATTTGTAATAAACATCGCAAACCAAAGGGTTTTTTCAATTTGAAATCATCATAAATGTCTTAGTTAGCTCTCCCCGATTCTTTTGAATAGCTATGTTGTGGGTCTTTTATTCTAACAGCGCGGGGATCGACTTTAGTCGTCAGAATCTGACGTCTACAGACGTCAGATTCTGACGACTAAGGTCGATCCCCGCGCTGTAAGGGTTAATTATCGTGATAGAGAAAACTCATATTGACAAATTACCCCTTTAACCGCCGGTGCCGCATATCTTAGGGTTTTTATTTTTTATTAGTACATTAAGTACCACCTTTTAAAGATAAAATGTGACATCAATCAGCAATATTTGAAAACAGTTGACCTCCATTTTGTCAAATCTTAATAGTTTTCACTCACTTGAAGATGTGGGTCGCGTCAGCGAGACACAACTTCAAGTGGGTGAAAATTCAGATTGAATAATTTGGCGGTTAAAGGGTTAAACAAGGTCATAATAATTTTTATCGGCCAATATTTTTCCCAGACGATATCACATTATCCAGACACTGTCAAGTAATCATGGTAATACAGACGACTGTCACATTAACAGCTTCCGCTCCTTGTTTCCTCCGCCTTCTTTGTGTCATAAACCCTACAGGTACCACGGCGTGTTTAACCCTTAATGCGCCAAGCACAACTAGAGTCGGTTTAACTCGTTTATTGGCCGATCAAATAAATCACAATCAAGATTTGATATTGTTTCCTCTCAAATTAAACATATAAGAGTAATTTTCACCAATTTGAAGTTGTGGGTCGCGGGACACATCTTTAAGTGGGTTGAAAAAGTGAACAATATCTAACTCTATAAAAATCTGCAAATCGTTGTAACATTTTATATATAATTATACTTTAAATGGCAAGAAGTACTAATTTACCATATTTATTTCCTGAATCAGTTTCCAGCACAAAGTCCCACTGACTTTCAACGCAATGCAATTATGTGATTATGTAGCAGCATAAGTCTGCATACATTTTTCGTCGTCAATGAATATATATCTGTGTTCTGCTCTACAAAGCCATAAGACAGCATATTGCTTACTTGTAAAGTAAGCAGATACTGTTTTTTGCTTAGCTTGGCAGTGTTAACCATCGTTTGTTTTAATCTGCTGCATTGTAACTCATTGTAAGACATAATTGAATTTCTAGTTTTTCATAATATAAATTTTGTTCGTTTTCTTACCTGCTTACAGCTTGGCTGCTCTTTATGTCTCACTAGGTGGTCTACTAATTCCACGAACTCTTACTAGCCGTTTGATGTGGTATTACCACCCTCTCCTGATTATAGTCGCGTTATTAGATCACCGCCAAACGGCCAATCTGTCCACTTCCTTGACCACCATCGACAAGAGTATTAACACCTCCCAGTAGCACAAGACCAATACTGTTTTAATGCTGGTCCTGCGTTGGAGACGGTGGGCTAACATTCGCTTAACATATTGTGTTTTATGGGTTAGGAGCACAATATTTCATTTGACACCTGGCTGTTGGATGACCATTACAAAAAAAAATTATCATTAGAGCGGTAGAACCTTGCATTACGAGGTTTCCTACAGCATGTATAGTATATACAATTTTCCATATGTTTTTGTGTCATTAATTCAATAAAAGCGTTATCTGATCCTTAGGCCTAATTATATTTAGAAAAGAGCGATAATGGATATAATAGACTTTAAATTTGAAACTTTGAACTGCCTTATTCGAGTCAACCAATCTTAGTTTCAGCAATACATGTACACAAATATAGCAAACCGTCTCTTTTTCAAAGTGGGAGAGGAAAAACGCGTCAGAAATGGAATGAATTCTTCTTAACATGCCATATATTTTATGAATATTAGGTAAGTATTCTCAAATAATGTATCAACCCTTACAAAGCGGGGATCGACTTTAGACGTCAGAATCTGACGTCTGCAGACGTCAAATTCTGACGTTTGAAGTCGATCCCCGCACGGTAAGAGTAAAAATATTTATACTGGCCGTAGACCCATAACATAGGTATTCAAATGAATCGGAAAGAGCTAACTAAGACATTTATGATGATTTCAAATTGAAAAAAACAACCTTTTTGGTCTTCATTGCTCACTGTAGATCTGGTAATATTGCTCACTGTAGATCTGGTAATATTCGCGAGGTTTTATTTTTTGCGAATTTCGCGAGGAGGACAAGCACGCGAAAATTACCAGATCTGTCTGGGAAATTAAAAGTGGATATCAATCCAAAATGAACTAGGAGTCAACATGAAAAATTATCTTATCAGCGACATAAATGTGAATAAATATATGTTTCTACTCAATAGCATCAAATTGTAAGAGGCATACTTGACCGAACTGTGTTCAGTTTGATGTAAGAGATTGGCGATGTCAGCATTTATTCAACGACGGACATCTGGAACCCATGGTATTATTATGGATAAATCATTGAACATGAAAAAACACATTCAGAACTCATCTTCCTGGCAGCAAGTCTTGACACAGCGAGGCGTCGGTCTACGACCTCAGGAGTAGCCAGCCTTACAGAGGAAGATGCATCAATCTGACTTTGTATGAACCAGTGGACGATATTATATTAACATTAGATGTCACAAAATTGTCACTTTAACTGGATAATAAGCGTCAACTTGGATTTTAGCAATAGGAAGACATTCAAATGATAATTGGACCATAAAATGAGTTTCTTTGGACAGAATGATATGGTTTGTATTATACATGGTTCTAAGGTTTTTAGTTTAAAAGTTATGTACGTTGGAGCTGATGGCGGCCAGTTTGGATCCCATGGTGTAGCAGCTTGATGCCACACTATTAACCTTTTAAGCCCTCACGATGCATTAACCCTTTAACCGCCGGTGCCGCATATATTCGGGTTTTCATTTTTTATTAGCACACTAAGTGCCGCCTTTTAAACATGTTCAAGATAAAATGTGACATCAATCAGCAATATTTGATAACAGTTGACCTCCATTTTGTCAAATTTGAATAATTTTCACTCACTTGAAGTTGTGGATCGCGTCAGCGGGACACAACTTTAAGTGGGTGAGAATTCAGATTGAATAATTTGGCGGTTAACCCATTAAAGCCCACTGGCAAGTTTTTTTGCCAGTGACGTTTTTGTGTGACCTGGCCATAAAAAAAAATATTTAAAAAACTACATGACTTGAACCCATTGTAAACTCGTTTGTCGTGTTGGTTATGTACATTTTATGCAATCGATATTTGATACCAACGTTTAACAACGCTTACGTTTGTCAGAAAATAGTAATTCCAGATTGCTACTTTCTGGTCGTAGAAGAGACCAATAGGTAGTTTATTACATATCTCTCAGCATGTAGGTCAATATTCATAAAGAAACTGTCATGTGTGGTAATTTTCGCCATGTAATTGCAATGCTGAAAAAAGATTCATACCTGTGCATAAAAAGACTAATAATTTACATGGCAAAAAAATTTGCCAGTGGGATAATACATGGTATTATAGTCTGTAGTAATAAACCATTCTGTAAAATGATGAAACGAAATACATTATGTTTATTATGTAGTCTGTTTGGTACTAAATCATCGTGCATGCTAATATGTTAAGCACATTCCTCATCCTTTTCTAATAATAATTGTTTGTCGGCTAAATGACATATACTAGTAGGACATTGCATTTGAAAATGTAGGTACTGGCAAGAAAATTTGCCAGTGGGCACTTATGGTGTCTTTGATGGATATGTGTATGATATATGGTGAATGATATCCTCTCCATGTTTGAATACGCTGCGAGGGATGGTCCAACTACTGTAAAGCAGCGAGGAAAGCGAGGAGGTAGACAATATCATTAAGATATGTATAAAGTGTCCTAGATTTATTAAAAGAGAATGCAAAAGCTCCTGGAACCGTATTTCTCTCAATGTTCCCTCACAATCTGATTGCTATCATGCAGAGGTAGTGCAACCTGTATTCTCAGCAAAAGGGAAGATATCGGTATAGATAAGATTGAGGCTCTAACATGTTAGGTGTCATGCTTCTCTCTGGCATCTTCCCTAACAAGTTAACTTACCCACGAGCCCGCAGGGCGATACCTTGGTCTATCAACCTAGCGTCCAACGATTTTAAATAGAGATATACCTTGAATGTCGCGCTTCTCAAGACTGGCCAATCAGACAGCGCTTGACCAACTGTTGACAGCTGCCTGGGAGCAAAGCTTGCTTGTTTCCGTTGGTATGATATATATAGACAAGCTCGAAATCTCACGCTGATGTGTACTTAAACTCCATGATGGCGGTCACTATATGATTACCGGCCGCCATGAGGGAGTTCGGTACACCTCACTGTCTAAAATGTGAGATTCCCAACATGTCTATATAATACATCTAGCAACGGAAACAGGTAACTAAGCATGAGAGCTGAACAAGAGGTCAATTCTTCGTGACCCTTAAATAAATCTGAAACATCCAATGAGGTTTAAATCTCAGACACACACCCATGATGCCCACATAGACAAATATCGTACTCGATACGGCCAGGCTCCTGCGGTAGCAAGCGAGTGGGACTGGCCAAGGGAAGATGCTCTCTGGGTACAACCGACTACCATATCGACAGCTTTATTGGTCAGAATCAGCTGATATTCACAATTCTCTGAGGCGGAACAGGTTTGATGATATTTTAAGTGACCTTTAATTTGTTTTGTCAGGTGACAGATATAAAGAGCTTTCGAACAGCTAGATGTGGCTGAGAATATCAGCATTGACGAAACCATAATACCGGGATTATTTTGGTAAACATGGCACAAAGCAGTTCATCTGTGAGAAGCCAATATAAGGCTCAGTTTCAATTCGTGGTCTCTATGATATACATGTATCCTGTAAAACTGCATTGCGGCTCTAGAAACATCTAGCAAATCTTCCCCTAGTCTCAGTATTAAATCAAATACATTTATATATGATACGCCTCGTGGGAGTAATTAGCAGTGCTGGTCACATTAAACACATTTCATTGACCCCTCTAAAGCCCACTGGCAAAAAAATTTGCCAGTTCCAGCAACCACTTTAACAATTTTTTTTTTTTTTTTTATTGAAAATTGTACGTATTAATGGCCTAATCGTAGCAATGTGCTACATTTTCGGCTCGGAGGCTCTGTTTAAAAAAGTTGGGCTTTAATGGGTTAAAGGGTTAAAGCATCATTTTACTTTCCTACAATGTATAATATATGATGATAGATATTTATTGACGACGGTAAGTCTATGCAGACTTATGCGTCATTAAAATGAACATATGTACAAGACTATATACAACAGGATTAGCTCGGTAAAATATGCATGCTAAGTTAACTTAAACATGTTAAAATCAAACGACATTATATACTAAAACAAGCACAGGTTAAATAAAATATGCATGAGAACTATTTAAAATAACCTACAGTTAAACAGCATTGGCATGATATTTTTAAGTTTCCCGCACCAAAACCAGAGATAAAATAGCTACTGCATAAAGCAAAAAAAACCCTCTGGAAAGCGTAGAAACCGAGTAATTACATAAAGAATGAGAGTATATATAAGGAAGAAAATAATAATATTAGTTACATTGAACATGTTGAAAAAACAATCTAAAAAATGCATTGACTTACGTCAGCTCGAAACACCAAGACGATTAGAGGAATCACCAGCCGCACCAGTCGCTGATACTACAGTGGTGTTCCCCCGACAGCATGGATGATTTCCTTAGTGGATGATTAGAGGAGTTGTATTGAGCATTTTGGTACAAATACTATACAAAATAGCGACATGCAGAATGAAATATCTTTTATATATATTTCAATGTTGCTAAGTTGAAATGGTCCTGATACATTGCATTATATGAGATATAAAGGTTGTTCAAAAAATTAGTGTTTTCTTATTTTATTTTTTTCTGATACGAACAGTAGCCTAGTATGTACATGTTCAATAACCATTCAATCTTGTTTAAAATAAACCTAGGCAATAAACTAAATTGTGTTTATCATTGTTACCAGACCTATTGTATCTACTATTTCACTATAATTAACCAGGCGCAAAATCATAATTAGAATTAAAAGTAACGTACTCTGTATTTATGTGTATAATGGAAGTTATTACACACTGTTACATATAATAATCGATCTGTTTTTTTGTCTAAGCACATTTTTGATTAATGCAAAATAAGTTACTAAAATACGTTATATAACTAACAAATTTCATGTTATGATAATGTAATGATATTTGTTGTCACTATATCCAGCAAATAGTTGTATTATACAAAGTGCGGGTGTTTTGTGTGTATGCACTATTATTCTGGATTTGTTTTTCTTTTTGCACAAATGTGAAGCTGGGCTCAGTGGCCAGGCTAAATTTCTACTTGCTGCTTGGAGACATTCCTTAGTGAGTAGCAAAAGGGCCATTTGTTGTTAAGTGTGCATATCACTATAGCTTCAGAGTCCATATAACGTATTCTGTTTATAATTTTTTGTATTATGTGACATAACTGATTAATACGGTAATTATAGCGTGGATTGCCTACCCAGTAAAGATAAACCATTTGTATAACATTTACACAACGGCGGCCCAACGTCGAAGTTAAGTGTGCATATCACTATATTTTCAGAGTCTATGCAACGTATTCAGTTTTTTTATAATAAATAGCGCATGCCTGTGTTTATTGATTATTGAAAGAGTAACACTGTTGGTAGCCTATCACATAATGTTTATGTAATATTATTATGTAATTACGTTAGACTACATATTTACCACACAGCATGGAATTTTAGTTGATCTTAGAATTGTTGGCAGATAAAAACAACTAACTAACTCAAATGTATTCTGTTATTTTGTGGCGACATGAACATGAATTGAATTTTGCAAGGGACAATGTACTACTTTTGGGAATTCTCTTTTTCTAATACGATCACTACTATAATTATGAAGTGGCGGGCTTTGCCCATATTGCCTTTTTGTGCTCAACCCAATTGTCATATTCAAACGAGAAAATATGCCTACCTGTTTCTAATTAAATTCCTAATTAAATGGCGAGCTCGAGACGGCGCGTATATCTGTACCAATACAATGGTCCGAAATATTTAAACTTCAATAATATGTTTGCAGTAGGGCCTATTGCCTATATCATCGTCTCCCTGAAGCATCGTTGTTTTGATTCTGATATGTTGTAGAAATGTTATTTAGTCGATAATTTTGGCAGCCGTCTTTAAAAAAAGTTTTGCAAGTCAAGTGATCCAATTCAAACGGCTCTGTTATATTTAAACCGATTAATTCCATCACTCCATCATTCTGGAAATATAGGCAAACTTTACACTGACCGGAAATGTGAGCTTTCGATTCTGAGAGTTAGTGAGCATATTCAATGAAGCGGGCTTTATTTACGTTACAAACTATCTTTCCAGGCTTACTCAGATTATGCCTTTATACTATAAAGGCATACTCTGAGTAAGCCTGGAATGGTTATATTGGTTATATTTAAAATCGCATTTGACATCACACACACAAATTTAAAAAAAAAACAGTCTGTCGAGAATAAGCAATATGTAGGCCTAACTAACTTCATAGTCGTAGAATCACGTAAGATCGAGTGTATAATTTACAAGAAGAATATAACGGACATAACTAATTGTATTATGCGGTCATCAAACAACCATTACATAATAAATTTCAGAACATAAGCCAAACCCGTAAGCATGTCGTGTGTGGTGTTGCAGTCGTGTTTGGTTATCACAAAGTAGTATTACTTTCTAAATCATCAGGGGGTATTGGAAGCGTATTCAGGTATTGACGGGAGACGTTGACCCACTGTTATTTCAATTTGGGGTAAACGTCGCAAGCGGTGTGCCAGCATTGAAACAACAATTGTTAAAAGTTTCTACAGCCATCGGGGTGTTTATAACGAGAGCCGAGAGTGGCATGCCACCTGGTGAGCCGCAGTGAAGTGCGCATTCACACCCAGCAAACACGAGACGTTTATCCAATGTTTGTTCAATGCTGGCTCGCCTTCTACGACGTCGTTCCAGCATTGAACGAACATTGCTGGTGAAGATTTATGCCATAGATATATATATGATTTATACGTCATCAGAAAATCAGCCAAATAGCCTACCCTTAAAGTGATACATTAAATCATTTAAATTTGCTTGAAGTATTTTTTACCCACTTGAAGTTGTGCCTCGCTACCGCGACTCACAACTTCAAGTGGGTAAAAAATACTTATATCTGTGCATTTTGAATCAAAACATATGTCATTTTCGCCAATTTAAGTCACATTATTTTCTCTTACATTTTTCAATTCACATTTCATTTACATCTTCTAAGTCATATTTATCTTACATCTTTTAGGTCACATATTTCTTACATCTTTTAATTCACAGATTTCTTACATCTTTTAATTCACAGATTTCTTACATCTTTTAATTCACATTTCTCTTAAATCTTTTAAAACATTTCTCTTACATCTCTTAATTTATATTTCTCTTACATCTTCTAAGTCACAGATTTCTTATATCTTTTTATTCACAGATTTCCTACATCTTTTAATACACATTTATCTTACATCTCTTAATTCACATTTCTCTTACATCTTTTAAGTCACAGATCTCTTATATCATTTAAGTCACAGATTTCCTACATCTTTTGATTCACATTTCTCTTACAAATTTTAATTCACTTTATCTCCCATCCTTTAATACACATTTCTCTTACATCTTTTCTTTTTTTGAAGGACAAACATTTAGACTAAGCACGGCTATATACGCGGGTATCACTCTAGGGATTGATATTATCAATAAATAATTATCGATTAATATTTAACATGTTTAATGACGTTTGTTTAAAAAAACATACAAGCTCATGCCCTTTTTGTGCGCGATCGGACTGCAGATTTACTGTGCTTCTGTCTACATCACTGATATGTATCGCATACAGAGTAACTGACTGGCAGCCACCCGCATCAAAAGATAAGATAAGATTTTTTTTAAGTCGCACATAAAAACATATAACATTAGCTCTAACGAGCTAGTACAAGCGACATATAAAATAAAACAATAAATATAACAGCTAAAACAAGCAGGTTGGCTGGCAGGAAGTCATCATAAAATGTAAAAAAAAAAAAATATATTACGGATTATATAGACAAATACTTATAAAAAACAAATAATGTAAATGAGAAACATATATTGTTAAAAGTTACATAATCCATTTTGGCACATTAAAGTAGATTACCCGATTTTATAAAAAAACTTATGATGTATATAAAGAAAATAAATTATATGGCTAAAAGTTACGTAAAAAACATTTGTCATTTATTAATAATTGCATAACTGTATCACATTTTCGAGGTACCTACATCTAATTTTGCTCTCAATTAAATGAAAAAATAAGCTCGCAGACCATCTCTGAAAGTTTTGAGGTCTCTGGTTATTCTCAATGCCTCTGGCAAAGAGTTCCAGATTTTAGGGGCCAAAAAGCAAAATGAATTTGTTCCATGTCGCACCCTCTTCATGAGAGGAATTTTCAGGATATTTTCAGAATTTCTTAAATTGCGGGTGCGACAGCGTTTTTTAATCAGTTCAAGGAGGTAGGTTGGTGCTAAGTCATTAAGAATTTCGAAATTCTGAATAGCGATGTTCATTTGTCTCCCAACTTCCAGAGATGGCAAGCGAGCTTTATTCATGAGGGACTCATAGGAGGCGGTAGGGTTGGAATAAACACACTTTAGAGCCCTCTCCTGAATCTTTTCCATACAGCGTGCATTTGGAGCACTACAGTGATACCAGACGGCTGAGCAGTATTGAAAGTGGCTGAGGATGAACGCTCTGAAAAGAGCCAATTTGGCCTTGATGTCAAGGCAAAACGACAGTCTTCTCAGAGCGCTCATCAAAAAGAGGTATTACACTTGCTGCTATTTGTATTTGTTAAAAAGCATATTTTCGCAGTTTTGACCTTGGAATTGACCTTTTGACCTTGAAAATGACCTCGAATCACCATTATAATATCATAACTTGACTCTGTAATCAAAATAGAACCAAAAAGAGTTATTACATTTGTTGCTAAGTGTTTTTGTTAAAAATGACATTTTCAACAATATGACCTTGAAATTGACCTTTTGACCTCGAAGATGACCTTGAAACATTAAAATAATACCATAAATGAACTTTCTAGTAAAATCACATGAAATAGAGGTATTACACTTGTTTGTAGCTTTATTTGGTAAAAAATATATTTGACCTTGAAATTGACCTTTGACCTTGAATTATGTCAAAATAAGAACAGAAATCAAAAACGTCCGCTGCTTAAAATTTTCCACTTGGTCCAAGTATCATTCGTTCCAAGTGGCATAATTCTACTACAAAATGCAGTGGGCATGTCGTTAACCTGTCCACTAGCTGTCTGCCAGCTTTCTTACACATTTCTTCTGTGTGTATCGAAAAATTCAAATTTTCATCAATATTAATGCCTAAAAGTTTGACTACTTCTTCAGGATGAATTATACAGCCGTCTAGTATCACTGGGGACTCAACTTTACAGTTTAAAAATATCAACTGAAATTTTTCAGGGTTGGCTTGCATTAAGTTATTGGAAAACCACCATATAGCTTTTGCTGCCCCAGCTTCGAGGCATGATTTTACAATTTGGAAATCTGGATGTGCAAAAGAAAGAGTGTTGTCATCTGCATAATTTGTGAGGCGTGCTCGTTTAATAAAGTAGAAAATGTCATTTATGAATACATTAAAGAAAATTGGGCCAAGAACTGAACCTTGTGGCACGCCCTTAATGGTGGTTTTCCATGAACTGTGCACGTTACCTATCCGGACACGTTGCTCACGATCTGTGAGGTATGAGTTAATAATTTTGATTGACTGATCCTGAACACCATAAGCTTTAAATTTTGCGATCAAAAGGTCATGTGGCATGCAGTCGAAAGCTTTGCTAAGGTCCATTAATAAAGCACCAATTTTGTGATTTTTTAAAAGATCTTTACGCAATTTTCAATAAGGGTGAGCAGCGTGTCCTGACAGCCATAACCCTGCCTGAAGGTTGATAGGTGACAAGAGAAGACTGTGTTTAAAAAGGGAGTGATCTGGTGGGCTAGAACTTTTTCAAAAACTTTTGCTAAAATTGGTAAAATACTCACAGGTCGATAATTAGATTTATTTAATTTGTCAGATTTTTTGTATACAGGGATCACCTCTGCTTTCTTTAAGTTATTTGGAAAGGTGCCTTCATCTAAAGCTTTGTTTATTATGATTGAAATAACTGGGGCAATTTGTAAAGAGCCATGTTTGAGTAATTTGGCTGGAATTTGGTCACATCCAGTTGCTTTCTTTGGATTCAGTGTTTTCAGAATTTCAGAATATCAGTGTGTTTGTGTGTACCCTGGTTATCAATATCAGGATATATATTTTTTAATGATATATCAAGATGTATATTTTTATAATGATATATGCTTATCTACAATGTTATAGAATTGCATTCCATTCAAGATATAAAATAAATAATGGTAAGATTACAATGAATATCAATCAATGAGAGTGTTGTTTTCAAATAGCATCCCAGTAAACACAAACATTTGTATAACATTTATACAACGTCGTCCCAACATCTTTGACGCTGGTCCAACATTGTATAAATATTATACGAATGTTTTGTGTTTACTGGGATGTGTCCAAATATAGCAGTGATCTGGATATAATTAGAGTAACTGCCATCTGTGTAACGTTTCAGACATTAGGGGCGGACGCTATCATCGAATATCACAATTTTTTATGGGATTAGGATGAGACATTTTCAATTTTGTCAATTTTGAAAAAATAATTTATATGAAGCTCTCTAGCCTACTTTTCTTAACTAAAAATACAAAGAAGTCAATAAAACAATTTTAAAGAACCGAAAAAGAGTGAAATTGTTTTATTTCCAAGTCGTATATTGCCATGTAAACAAAACATATCAGCAATATGCAGCACTTTGCATCACATATTCCCACGTCTTAGAGGGTGGCATCAAAGCAGCCGCCGCTAATTGGTGTCTTATAGTCAGGACACGGTGGGATACACCTGCAGCACTGATTGTCTACCCAACGCTGGGCCGATGCCATCAGCATTTGGCCCAGCGTTGTGAAAACATTCAATCGTCCTTTAGGTGTACAAATAGTTTGTTTGGGTTACTTCTGGCTTCATAGAAATGTTAATAAAAAATAGTTTTTTTAAATATGAAAATTCTAAAAAAATAAAAACATGATCTGTGGGATACACTACTTAATTACAGAATAAAAAACGAAAATTGATGTCATCACAAGGAGCTGCTTCAAGTAGGCCTACGCCTGATAGACTAATAAATGTTCTATATGTTATCAACAATCAATTTGTAAATGTTTTTAGCGGAATTATACCACGATATTTTAATTAAGCATTGAGCCTCAGTTAACCCTTTAACCGCCAAATTATTCAATTTGAATTTTCACCCACTTGAAGTTGTGTCTCGCTGACGCGATCCACAACTTCAAGTGAGTGGAAATTATTCAATTGTTTTCAAATATTGCTGATTGATGTCACATTTTATCTTTAACATGTTGAAAAGATGGTACTTAATCATGTTAATGTGCTAATAAAAAATGAAAGGGTCCGGGACGTTATTCCGACAAGTCAATATTCCGACAGGTCGTTATTCCGACAGGTCGATATTCCGACAAACAGGTGGTTATTCCGACAGGCCGTTATTCCGACAAGTCGATATTCCGACAGGTCGTTATTCCGACAGGTCGATATTCCGACAAACAGGTCGTTATTCCGACAGGTCGTTATTCCGACAGGTCGATAGTCCGACAAACAGGTCGATACTCCGAAAGGTCTATATTCCGACAGGTGGTTATTCCGACATAAAAATAATAGTGATGAGAGGATTAACCACTATTACCAGCTACTGTGGTGAGGAATAGCGATGAGGACCTATATCTAAAATACTAAGGTTGTTACTGTACTTGTTAACTCTTTTCGTGCTGCATCATTCTTTGACATGTATTATTCATTTGAAGCTTGCATTGGTGATGCAAATGTTAACTTCAAATGGGCGTTTAAAAGTGGACCAGTTAGGACTAATGATTTACAATCGGTGCTTTTTTTGAGATCTGAACGCATTTGCCCGCACTGAAAGGGTTAACCTTCTCTACCCTGAGTTTCTGAGCCATTTGGGGGGTGTTTTTGAGAGTAGTGTATGTGATATATAGATGCGTTCAGATCCATTGTTAAGCCTCATATGCCAACCAATGGCATAACAAAATTTATGTCAACGTATTTGATATCAAAAATTGTTTTTACAATTGCAGATGTATACAATTATTGTATATATTTATGTATATTCCAGCCTAATAAATAAATACATTTAATTATTATTCCCACACATTCCCCTGATTTTTCCCTGACTGCCCAGAAAATACATCACCAACTGTTAAATTGGGCAAAATATTATTGAGCGACCCCCATAGTGCTCTAATTCCGTCCAAAATGCTGGTACAAATTAGCAATCTCATCAACATCAGTACTGAAACTAATAATACTATTTTCGAGGTAAAAGTATACAGTCAGAATGAATACAATTCAGAACTAATATTGATCATCTTAAATTTCCCAACTTTGCCCTTCCTATGAGGATGGATGTATTAGCAGTGATGGAACAATTGAAGTTTTATAGCTGCGTTGCGTAAAGACAGTAGACAGTGATATGAAAATATAATTATGTTGTTGTGTCTTGAGTCACATTTATAATATTATATCTATAATGTTCTTATTATAAATACTATTACTTATTATCTTGTTCATGTTCGTGACGCCAGGATAGCTCATTGGTCGCGTGGTGGACTCGAGAGTCCGGGGGTACCTGGTTCGAGTCCCGCTGCGGCTGAAATCTTGCCTTGGTGTATCATATGCAGTGACCAAAACTGTTCAAATTCGTGGTATAATAATAGCAACCGAACGTATAACCGATTCGCGCCGCCTAAAAAAATGTACACACAAAAAAGAAATAAAAATGTCAAAGTTGACATGTAAACGGTCAAAAAAACTTTCAAAAAACACTTTCGTCCTGGTTGGAAACGGGCTCTTACAAACACATGAAATAATAAGCTCTTAATTTCGACGTCTGACTCAACTCTTTTGTTTAGATAGTACGAGTTTTAGAATATTCACTGCCCTTAAGCAACTAATATATATTTAAATATATATTTAAAACCATAGAAAAGTGGTATCACATGCGTCTCTACGCCTATTAGTTTACAAGTTATGAAATGACCCTAATTTGAATGGCGGCCATCTTGGATTTTTCAAATAAAGCGCCCACGTCGAGAGTTCAGCTTGGCTCCCGCGATAAATCAAAAATATTATGGCCTTGGCCATACGTGGTCCAAATTTAGTGCTTTTGGGACGATTTGAACAATTCGGGGGTATATATCAGTTAAGCCTACTTATGCTATGGGTCTAACACCATTATAAATATTGTTGAAATCTTTCAGAGCTGAGACTGACTTTAGACGTCAGATTCTGACGTATAAAATCGGTCTCAGCGCTGAATTTGTTGTCTTATGTATCAGACAGTTTAATTGGGCATCACATGTTCTTATGTAGATACATTTAAACAGTGCCACTGGTTAAAATAGCGATTTTACCATTTTTGTATGAAGAAAAAACACGTAAAATGCTATATTCTGAAGAAATGCAGCGTCTGAGGCATTTAAGAAATAGAATTTCAGAATCAGCATGAAATTCTGACTAGAAACACTCTTCAAACCTTTTGGGCCCAGACACGTAATTAAAAGTGGTTCATCTCACAGACTAATTCCCATTACAATTTACATCAAGGAACTGTCGGAATAACGACGTGTTGGAATACCACCTGTCGGAATATAGACCTGTCGGAATATAGACCTGTCGGAATAACGACCTGTCGGAATATCGACCTGTCAGAATATAGCCCTGTCGGAATAACGACCTGTCGGAATAACGACCTGTCGGAATATAGACCTGTCGGATTATAGACCTGTCGGAATAACGAGCTGACCCCAAATGAAAACCCGAATATATGCGGCACCGGCGGTTAAAGGGTTAACAAAATATAACGTTATTAGTAAAATAATAGCATTGATTTCAGCGTACGTAGGTTTAGTTCAAACGATGAAAGTTGAACTCGAATATGTATAAGCGAGTGTAAATTTAACCCTTAGAGCGCTGAATAAATTTGTAAAAAAAACATCGCAACCAAAGGGTTTTTTCAATTTGAAATCATCCTAAATGTCTTAGTTAGCTCTTCCCGATTCATTAAAATAGCTATGTTATGGGTCTGCGGACATAAGAAATATTTTTATTCTTACATCGACTTTAGTCGTCAGAATCTGACGTCTACAGACGTCAGAAAGTCGATCCCCGCGCTCTAAGGTTTAGTTATCGTGAGAGAGAAAACTAATATTGACAAATTAAACAAGGTCATCATAATTTTTATCGGCCAATATTTTTTTCAGACGATATCACAATATCTAGACACTGTCAGGTAATCATGGTAATACAGACGACTGTCACATTAACAGCTTCCGCTCCTTGTTTCTTCCACCTTCTTTGTGTCATTAACCCTACAGGTACCACGGCGTGTTTAACCCTTAATGCGCCAAGCACAACCATAGTCGGTTTAACTCGTTTATTAGCCGATCAAATAAATCACAATCAAGATTTGGAAATGTTTCATCTCAAATTAATCATATAAGAGTAATTTTCACCAACTTGAAGTTGTGGGTCGCGACACACATCTTTAAGTGGGTTGAAAAAGTGAACAATATCGGATTCTATAAAAATCGCTCTAACATTTATATTCTAATTATAATATAATTTACCAGATTTATTTTCAGATTTAGTTTCCAGCACAAAGTCCCACTGACTTCCAACGCAATGCAATTATGTGATTATGTAGCAGCGTAAGTCGGCATAGACTTTTCGTCGTCAATGAATATATATCTGTGTTCTGCTCTACAAAGCCATATGACAGCATAATGCTTACTTGTAAAGTAAGCAGATACTGTGTTTTGCTTAGCTTGGCAGTGTTAACCATCGTTTGTTTTAATCTGCTGCATTGTAACTCATTGTAAGACATAATTGAATTTCTAGTTTTTCATAATGTAAATTTTGTTCGTTTTCTTACCTGCTTACAGCTTGGCTGCTCTTTATGTCTCACTAGGTGGCCTAATAATTCAAATAACTCTTACTAGCCGTTTGATGTGGTATTAACACCCTCTCCTGATTATAGTCGCATTATTAGATCACCGCCAAACGGTCAATCTGTCCACTTCCTTGACCAGTCATACACCATTGACAAGAGTATTAACACCTCCCAGAAGCACAAGACCAATACTGTTTTAATGCTGGTACTGCCTTGTAGACAGTGGGCTAAAATTCGTTTAAAGGTGATCTACCACCCCTTATATAGTATGAATAATTTTGTGCCAAATAAATCAAAGTTGCCACAAAATGGGGCACAAGTGTATCCTTATATGGGGTGATTGGCTATCATGTGACCCTCTGAAAGGGTCACATGATAGGGTCACATAAGGGCCAATCACCCCATATATTGACATAATTAATTATACCATATGAAGGGTGATAGATCACCTTTAACATCTTGTGTTTTATGGGTTAGGAGCACAATATTTTATTTGACACCTAGCTGTTGGAAGACCATTACAAAAAAAAATCATCATTAGAACGGTGGAACATTGCATTACGAGGTTTCCTATAGCATGTATAGTAAATACAATTTTCCACATGTCTTTGTGTCATTAAATCAATAACAGTGTTATCTGACCCTTAGGCCTAATTATATTTAGAAAAGAACGATAATAGATATAATATACTTTAAATTTGAAACTTTGAACTGCCTCATTCGAGTCAACCAATCTTAGTTTCAGCAATACATTTACAAAAATATAGCAAACCGTCTCCTCTTTTAGAGTGGGAGAGGAAAAACGCGTCAGAAATGAAATGAATAACATGATTCAATGGAATATATTATTCTTCTTAACATGCCATATATTTTATGAATATTAGGTAAGTATTCTCAAATAATGTATTAACCCTTACAAAGCGGGGATCGACATTAGACGTCAGAATCTGACGTCTGCAGACGTCAGATTCTGACGTCTGAAGTCGATCCCCGCACTGTAAGAGTAAAAATATAATAAAATAAAAATAAATAAGTCAAAATAAAAATATATATATTTATTTATACTGGCCGTAGACCCATAACATAGGTATTCAAATGAATCGGAAAGAGCCAACTAAGACATTTATGATGATTTTGAATTGAAAAACCCTCTTTGGTCGCTACTATCATTGAAATCAATAATTCGCGAATTCTAGCCAAAAATTCGAAAATTACAAATTCGCGAAAATCTAAGCACGCGAAAATTACCAGATCTACAGCATGCAAAATAATTCAGCGCTTTAAAAGTTAATAACTCGAGATAACGTGAAACCATGAAGCGAGTAAACCGACACAAGCATTGCAAATGCTCTCCTTCTGAAGGGCTTGTCTGGGAAATTAAGAGTGGATATCAATCCTAAATGAGCTAGGAGTCAACATGAAAAATTATCATATCAGCGACATAAAAGTGAATAAATACAGAGTTTTCGTAAAATGAAAGCTCTATTTATCGGACACAAAATAGATTATTAAGCTTAGGCGAATCCCAAGCTATGTAATTCGTGGTTTGTTCGGATCTCGCTTTGTTTGTAACAGTCTCTTTTAGCAATGAAATCTGCGAGGCTGGTCCAAACCAAAAATTAATCTGAAAGAAATATAAATTTATATACCAGATTCTATGTCTATCAAGAAAATCTTGTATTTCAAATACGTTTCAATATTCTTTTATATGTTAGATATAGTTTCGCGTTGTTTTTGAATATGTTCAACCATGTGTCAGTGGTTTTTTAGATTGACTTCGATTGATCATCCCCGACATCAGACCGGACACCACATGGTCAACTTCAAATTATTATATTATCGCTCACGCTGAATTCGTATTTTTATTAACTATAATTAATAATAGTATTATCCGTACCCGCTGTTAATTAAATGTCAAAGTTACTGGAGTCTAGATATATTCTAGACTCGGCTCTAACTGTTGCTCTAACTGTTAATATACTGGGTCCTGGCCTAGGCCAGGGCTAGGACTAGACTTTGGTCTAATTAATTTTAAAATCTAATAGTCTAATTCTAGACATTGCACATTAAAAAATTGTAGCTGTCTACAAAAACGTATATAGGCCTAGTCTAATTACTTTTTGTTTCATTTCATGAAATTAAAAATTTTGCGCTGCTTAATCTCATTTTCATGGAATAAAAATTAAAATATACGATGTAGACTAGTCTACCATTAGACTGGTTGAATCGTCATTAATAGTGTAATAGTCGCCAGCACTTCCAGTCACTGACAGTGACATATTTTTGGAGTGACAAATTCATAATACAAAATTCATCTGGATTAAATTTGGTTTGGACTGTTCTTTCATGATTTTAATCAAATGTATACTAAAAATATACAATCTTATGAATTTAAGCGCTAGTGTTAACTTTAAATTAGGTTAAAAGCACAATGACCATATAATTTTGATTTAATTTAAATCAATGAGAGTGGTGATAGTTGTCTCTAAAATTTGGTTTAAAATAGCAAGAATTGATGAACTTATTAAGGCGATAACCAATTGCACATTTAAAAATTGTAGCTGTCTATACTTTATTTTTATATGACTATATAGATCTATGAAGAAAATTTATGTTCCAAATATTTTTAATAGTTTGTGTATATATTTGATAACAGCTTTGCGTGGTTATTATTGACCAATTATTATGACCAATTATTTGGATTATGACCCTTATCTTTGTCACATTGACATTGTTGGCTTTTCATGTGGTCTAGTCAGTCTCAAAACCTTATATTATCGTTCACTCATTCTTCGTTTCAATCGTAAATTTCCGTTGTTATTAAATTATCAAATTTAACGAATTGAGCATAAAACAATAATTCTCATAAATGCAGAGTAACACTGGTCGGTTCCTCATTTATCAAACATTTGCGGAATGACATAACGAAAAAATCATTTGCATTTTTGCATCAAAATTTGGGTTTGGATGATGCTTCCATAACTTTTAATATGTCAAGGGGGATGGAAAATGTTTCATCTTTGTCATATAAAAATTTTGGTTTCATTCAGATGAAAAAGTACTATGTTAACTTGTTGTGATTCGCTGAGTAAACATTTGAGATGGCGTTTACTTTAATGCAATAGACAATATTAATTTTATAAATCAACGATAATTGTGTCAGAGAATTTGTTTAACAAAGATTGATTAACTCTTGAGGCGATAACCACTTTGGCTGCTTTTATGCATTTATGCTAGTTTGTGGTTGACTCACTGATTCCTTTCAGGAACTGTTTTTCCTGTGGGCCATTCTCTGGCATTGCCACTGCGGCCTTATGGGGTTTCAGATAGGTCTTGTTGTCAGGAACATATGTTTTTGGCCTTTTTCCTCGTGGTTGGGAGTTTCATCTTTGTTACTTAAATTTTTTTTTGGGTACATTTTATCGTGTGATTTGCTTGGTCAACTTTATAAATTATCTTGATAAGAAGATTGATTCTTGTTGTGATTCGCTGAGTAAACATTTGAGATGGCGCTCACTTTAATGCAATAGACAATATTAATTTTATAAATCAATGATAATTGTCTCAGAGATTTTGTTTAACAAAGATTGATTAACTCTGGAGGCGATAACCACTTTGGCTGCTTTTATGCATTTATGCCAATTTGTGGTTGACTCACTGATTCCTTTCAGGAACTGTTTTTCCTGTGGGCCATTCTTTGGCATTGCCACTGCGGCCTTATGGGGTTTCAGATAGGTCTTGTTGTCAGGAACATATGTTTTTGGCCTTTTTCCTCGTTGTTGGGAGTTTCATCTATGTTACTTAAAATTTTTTGGGTACATTTTATCGTGTGATTTGTAGGGCAAAAATTTACAAATAATATAACTAAATAAGAGGAGCGATTGTTGTTTCTAGGATTTGATTTAGCAAGAATTGATAAACTCTGGAGGCGATAATCACATTGGCTGATGCCAATTTGTGGTTGACCCTCTAGCAGTGTAAGGTAAACGCAATATAATTTTTCAATTAAACTACTGCAAGAACATATTATTAATCTTGCATAAAAAAAAAAAAAAAAAAAAGTCAATAAATACAAGGTCAGTTACAACAGGACTTGGCCAGTTGTTACAGGCCGCAGTAATTATTGCATGCTTTATACGCCAACTACATGATGCTCTATGTCTAGCTTGATTAATCTAGCATCAGGACTTGCGCCAGCTGCTGAACTCAGTGCTAGTAATGATGGGCAGGATGCATCCGGACTTGCGCCAGATGCAATAAACTTTGTGAAGAACCAAACATATGATTACTCATTGTTAGCTCGGCAGGACTTGCGCCAGCCGTTCTAACTATAGCAAACATGATGGGGAGTGATTTGCCAACTGGATCTGGTCCAGTTCGTTTTTGATACAATATCCACAAGCTCATTCTTACAGGTGGAATTAGTTCAATCTAGCATCAGGATTTGCGCCAGCTGCTGGAATCAGTGCTAGTAATGATGGGCAGGATGCATCCGGACTTGCGCCAGATGCAATAAACTTTGTGAAGAACAAAACATATGATTATTCATTTGTTAGTTCGGCAGGACTTGCGCCAGCTGTTCTAACTATAGAAAACATGATGGGGAGTGATTTGCCAACCCGATTTGGGCCAGTCGGTTTCTTATACAATATCCACAAACTCATTCTTACAGGTGGAATTAGTTTGAATGTGAATGATTTATGTCCTTTTTCTTCTCCCATAAGAAGAGAAGAAAAAGCAAAAATTTTGCTTTTTTGTCAATAACTTTTATAAAATAATTTTTATTTTTTTTTTAACTTTTTAGATCTTGCTCTTGAATATGTAAACAACATTTTTAGTGAATACAGCAATACTCAAGATGTGGACCATTTCCTCATGTTCTTATTTTGCTTCAAATCCTTCTAAATCTATGTTTTGTGGTCTTCTTATGTTTTCAAAGTGTGTCTGCAATACCTAGGTCAGCTCAAAATGAGGTCTGTATACTTCTGTGGTCAGATTCTACACTTACAGAAAATAAAATTTCACTGACATTTAAATCCAGCCAGTCAAAACACTACTCAGACTTGCTTCATGAATTATAAATACAACAGATGTTATGATAATGTGTCCCTCATTATCTACATTTGGAAATTTTAATTATTTGGTTATCTATTCATTACATGTAAATTTCAAGCTTCATTTCTGTAGACATCCTTATTTTAATTTAAAAACTAAATTTCAGACTATATAGCACTTCACCATTTAGAATTAGTGTTTTTTCTGATGCTGCAAGCAATGGTGGATTAGACAAATGAGAGGTTGGAATTCATATGTGCTCTTACGATGCATTCATAAGTTTGTGTTGTGGGGGTCAGACACTTTGTGTCTGTGTGCCGTTTTCATACCCTCCTCAACAACAGATAATCTTGTTTAATAATGTTATTGATAGATTTTGTCAATATTATGTAATTTGTATGTAATGATACAAGAGTCAATGTTCATTAATATATTAATGTGAACAATTAGTAGATTGTTATTGATAGGTTTGGTTTTGTGTGAACAATTACTAAATTGTTATTGATAGTTTGGTTGATATTATGTAATTTGTTTGTAATGATACAAGAGTCAAAGTTCACATTTAAATAGTAGATTAGATCAATCAGAGACATGTATAAATATTCATAGTAGATTAGATCAATCAGAGACATGTATAAATAGTCATAGTAGATTTGATCAATTAGAAACATGTATAAATATTCATAGTAGATTAGATCAATTAGAGACATGTATAAATATTCACTGGTTAATCCTGTTAACTGACTGTCAAGTTAATTTATACCTATTTTGGTCTTAGGGCTTCACTCTGTTACAACCACGTTTACATTAACAACATTTGAAGTGAAGCCCTTTTTATTTGTAGTCGTTTAATTTGATGTTTATTTTTAATAATCAAATTTTCTCCATTTTATGTGTCTGTTTTTTGTACGATAAATACAGAGTTTTCGTAAAATGAAAGCTCTATTTATCGGACACAAAATAGATTATTAAGCTTAGGCGAATCCCAAGCTATGTAATTCGTGGTTTGTTCGGATCTCGCTTTGTTTGTAACAGTCTCTTTTAGCAATGAAATCTGCGAGGCTGGTCCAAACCAAAAGATTCTATGTCTATCAAGAAAATCCCACTTCCTCCCGCTTCCATCCGCTGCAAGTTTTTTGTACATTTTTCTTCTGACCGTTTTTATACCCTCCTCAACAACAGATAATCTTGTTTAATAATGTTATTGATAGATTTTGTCAATATTATGTAATTTGTATGTAATGATACAAGAGTCAATGTTCTTTAATATATTAATGTGAACAATTAGTAGATTGTTATTGATAGGTTTGGTTTTGTGTGAACAATTACTAAATTGTTATTGATAGTTTGGTTGATATTATGTAATTTGTTTGTAATGATACAAGAGTCAAAGTTCACATTTAAATAGTAGATTAGATCAATCGGAGACATGTATAAATATTCATAGTAGATTAGATCAGTCAGAGACATGTATAAATAGTCATAGCAGATTTGATCAATTAGAGACATGTATAAATATTCATAGTAGATTAGATCAATTAGAGACATGTATAAATATTCACTGGTTAATCCTGTTAACTGACTGTCAAGTAAATTTATACCTATTTCGTCTTAGGGCTTCACTCTGTTACAACCACGTTTACATTAACAACATTTGAAGTGAAGCCCTTTTTATTTGTAGTCGTTTAATTTGATGTTTATTTTTAATAAACAAATTTTCTCCATTTTATGTGTCTGTTTTTTGTACGATAAATATATGTTTCTACTCATTAGCATCAAATTGTAAGAGGCATACTTGACCGAGCTGTGTTCAGTTTGATGTAATCGAGATTGGCGATGTCAGCATTTATTCAACGACGGACATCTGGAACCCATAGTATTATTATGGATAAATCATTGAACATGAAAAAAACATATTCAGAACTACGACATGCCAGTTGGCAGCCATCTTAATTTTTTACTGCCTTACATCACCGAGTAATGGGGCACAAATGTAAGCAAACACAGTTCAAAAGAGTGATCTAGATGAAGCATCAATCTGACTTTGTATGAACCAGTGGACGATATTATATTAACATTAGATGTCACAAAATTATCACTTTAATTGGATAATAAGCGTCAACTTGGATTTTAACAATAGGAAGACATTCAAATGATAATTGGACCATAAAAGGGGTTTCTTTGGACAGAATGGTATGGTTTGTATTATACATGGTTCTAAGGTAATTAGTTCAAAAGTTATGTACGTTGAAGCTGATGGCGGCCAGTTTGGATTCCCTGGTGTAGCAGCTTGATGCCACACTATTAACCTATTAAGCCCTCACAATACATTAAAGCAGCTCCTTGGAATGACATCAATTTTCGTTTTTAATTCCGTACTGAAGTAGTGTATCCCACGGATCATGTTTTTATTTTCTTCAGAATTTTCATATTTTTACAAATATTTTTAATCAACATTTCTATGAATCCAGAAGTAACCCAAATAAACTATTTGTATACCTGAAGGACGATTGAATGTTCTCACAGCATTGGGCCACATGCTGATGGCATCGGCCCAGCGTTGGGTAGACAATCAGTGCTGCAGGTGTGTCCTCCCGTGTCCTGACTATAAGACACCAATTAGCGGCGACTAGTTTGATCTTACCGTCTGATACGTGAGAATATGTGATGTAAAGTGCTGAATATTGCCGACTTGTATTGTTTACATGGCAATATACGACCTGGATATACAACTATTTCACTCTTTTTCGGTGCTTTAAAATTGTTTTTTGACTTTTTCGTATTTTTAGTTAAGATCAGTAGGCTATATAGCTTCATTTGAATTAAATTTTCAAAATTGACAACATTGAAAATGTCTAATCCTAAGGGGTCCCTTTAAAGCATCATTTTACATCCCTACAACCAAGGGTTTTAGAACGAAAAAGACTTGTAGTCTTTGTTTATCATGTTTATATGCTAAAAGCGAATTCGAAAGGCCGAAATTATTATCTCATAATAATTATTATTATGATAGCCTAATTGTTTTTCCAGACGATATCACATTACCTGAACATCGTGCTGTAATACAGACGACTGTCACATTACCAGCTTCCGTTCTTGGTTTCCTCCGCCTTCTTTGTGTCATTAACCCTACAGGTACCATGTCTTATTTCTTGATTATGCATACAAAAAACGACCAAATTATAAGATTTCCACATAATAACTGAGTTCGCGTACAGCCATTGTTATCATTATTATTAGGGTATCCAACATAAATCACAATTTTATGTTGAAGTCATAATATTATTATGTAGGACTAATCACGACGTGTCGGTGTGGTTCTGTATAATACTCTGCAAAATATGTTTCATATCTGTATATTAAACCAAGCAGACACTACGGTTTGTTTGTGTTATTCACCAAAAACTACGCGATATTGTTTCCTAGTTGTTTTCATGTATCAGCGTGTATAACACCAAACACGAGACGTTGAACCAATGCTTGATTGCTGATGGCCCACCGCCTACGACGCTGGCCCAACATCAAGACAGCATTGGGTCAACGTCTCGTGATTGCAGTGATATACCACGCGTCTGCTCGTGTCTCTCCTCGATACATTGGACCAATGTAATGTTGTCCCAGCGTCGCAGACGGCGGTCCTTGGGTGACAATGCTCAGCAAAACAAAACATTTGTACAACATTGATACAACGTCGGCCAACATTGTATAAATGTTATACAATTGTTTTGTGTTTGTTGGGTGAAGCTCACACCTGCTGCTGGTTAAAGGGCGGAGGCCTACTAGGGTAGTGGTTAGCACCGCTGCCTTTCACGCCGAGAGGTAGCGTATTCGACCTCAGACCTCCAGGGTTCTAATTTCGAATCCTGTGTCTGGAGGGCAGTGTCACCCCACTCATTTCACCATCCTCAAGAGGTTCTCCTGACCCAATTTAGCCTATATGTGCACAAAAAGTGGCCTAAAGCCCGATTCATTTCATTTCATTTTATTTCTGCTGATTAAAGTCCTGAAGCGCAAACAGATAATTCTTCTCATGCTGGGGCGTATCCAGAATTTTGAAGAAGGGGTGTTCCGATTGAAAAGAAATACTGTAGATCTGGTCATTTTCGCGTGTTTAGATTTTCGCGGAGTCTAGAATTCGCTAATTATCGATTTCGATCATAGGTAGCGCTCATAATAATAATTTTCGCGGGATTCTCAAACTCGCAAATTTGTCCTCGCGAAATTCGCGACAATTTAAACCTCGCGAATATTACCAGATCTACAATAGGTGTCAATCACTGATTTTCCAGTCTTCTCAGAGAATACAGGCTTATGGGGGTTTGACACTCTCAATTGGGGCACTACCCTAGTCAATTGGGAGTGTCAAATACCGATATTTTGGTAATTCTGACCTCCCCTCCCCCTCCACTGGATCCGCCACTGTCACGATTTTAGACTTGAGTTCTTTGATAATACAAAATCAACCCATTGTCAGGGGAGACATGCAGTATGTAATAACAGGGATCAACATGTAGATTTACAAGTACAACATTTTAGTTACAGTCGAGCATTGGGTTGTTTTTCTGTAAAAAAATTCTTAAAAATCAGATTTTTTCAACATGGACCTGAGTCCGGGGGTACCGGGTTCGAGTCCCCTTGCGACCGATATCTTTCTTAGGCGCACATATATGCAGTGTCCCAAACTGTTTAAATTCGTGAGGTAATGACAACCAAAAGCATTGAAACCGATTCGCGCCGCATCAAAAAATATAAATATATTAATTAAAACAATGACAAATATGTCAAAGTTCACATGTAAACGTGTTGTAAAATTAACCCCTCACCCACCAAGTTATCGTATTTAAATTTTGACCCACTGAAAATAATTAAACTATACGTGTTGTAGAAGAAAACAAGCATCTCAAATTAACCCTGGAAGTTGTGTAGCACTACCGGGATCCACAGCTTAAAGTGGGTGAAAATTATAATTTGTACAATTTGATGTTTAACCTTTGACCGGCGGTGTCGCATATATTAGGTTTTTTATTAGCACATTAAGTACCGCCTTTTAAACATGTTAAAGATAAAATGTGACATCAAAAAGCAATATTTGAAAACAGATGACCTCCATTTTGTCAAATCTGAATAATTTTCACTCACTTGAAGTTGTGGATCGCGGCAGCGAGACACAACTTCAAGTGGGTGAAAATTCAAATTGAATAATTTGGCGGTTAAAGGGTGAAACACTCATTTTATTCCCACTAACAGTGACTTGATCGGCTACATGTAATTAACCCTTTCAAGCCTGAATTTACCATTGTCATCTTCATTCACTACAAGCCGCGACTTGAAGATGACTTGAAGTGCGTGGCAAATGAAAAAAATGTGTTGTTATTATTTAAACAATTCCAGGGAAATTTCGTTAGATTACCCTGTATAAATCATCCTTGTCGGATTTAATCTGTCTTATTAGCAGATTAAATCACTGTCATTGCATTGGGAATAAAATGAGTTCTTAAATGTATGTGCTTAGACATAAAGATTTACAAATGTTTAGTCTCAAATTAAACAATTATTATGTGTAATTTTGCCCACTTGATGTTTTGGGGCGCTGTGGCGAGACACAACTTCAAATTGGGTAAAAAAATAAATAGGTCGGTCATTAACCCTTCCAGCGCGAGGACCGTCTTTATACATCAGAATCTGACGTCTGTAGACGTCAGATTCTGACGTATAAAGAGGATGCCCGCACTGAAAGAATTAAAATATTTATAATGGCCGTAGACCCATAGCATATGTGTATTCAAATGAAGCAGAAAGATCTAACTAAGACATTTATGCTGATTTTAAATTAAAATAAACCCTTTGGTCTCCATGATTTATACTAAATTATTTCAGCGTTGTAAGGGTTAAGCTGTAATGGAAGAGAGTACGCCACATTCTCTTAAAATTATATTCAAACTATACGGATCAGTTCTTGGTAACTAGTAGTGTACCATATCACTTCTCACGAATCGGAGATCGTGGGAGTGGTGAGCGAAACAATCTCAAAGTACCGGGCAGGATAACTGCTGGTCTTTTCTGTTCAGAGAAAGTCACTATGCTGTTATGAATCAAGTAACATTTGCAGTGTCTATCCGCAAATCTTAGTTATTAAAATGGCAGTTAGTGGGATCACATATGAAGTGTGACAATTTCAGAATTAGAATCAGAAATTGATAATTTTTTTCATAGCAAATACAAATGTAAATCACATAGAACATTGATGAGCATTATGAAAAAAAACAATATTAAGTGCTATTAAGCTACAGTAGTTAAACGCACATAATAATTATATAATATTTCAATTGTTAGTGAATAAAACTAGAAATTCTTTTATAATATTTTTCTCATATAACAGACAATCACCGAGATATTCTGTCTGTGGTTTTGGACATTTACAAGTTGTCCTTTCGAATAAAGAAGTAATCAATTAAATCAAGTCTGCCGAACAGGAATGTATATCGATGAAGAAGAAACGATGATATAATTATTATTGCTAGCTTTCAAACGGTGCGATATACCCCCTATGATGGTAATTGAATTTTCCACCGGGCATGCCTAATTACTAATTGCACTTCTCAGTCCACTGGTATCCAATGAGGCGGAGACGTTGGCCCAATGCTGTTTTAATGCTGGCTCACCGTCTGCGCCGCTGGCACAACATTAGGCCGGCATTGGGTCAACACCTCGTGTTTGCGGCGCTAGACACGCGATCAATAAGTCCGGCAGTGCTAAATTAGAAGGCTGTAACTGCTTCCTTTGTAAGTGAGCAGTTACTGCCTTTTGGCTTGCAGAGCCGAATGGGCGGAGCCATAACGGGCACGCCCCTCGCAGCAAACACGAAACATTTGTACAATATTTGTACTACGTCGGCCCGACGTCTTCGACGTTGGCACAACATTGTACAAATCTTATACAAGTGTTTTGTGTTTGCTTGGCTAGCGTCACGCTGATAAAAACCGTAATGTTTCTGGAGCTGTCATCAGTTCTGGATGGAAGATCAAACAGCCAGCACATCTCACATATTAACAAGGATTCTATATTCCTTGATATTAATAACCACTACTGGGCTATGCACACATATAGAACTCTTTAAATAAAGGAAGATTCTGCATCCTAGTGTCTACTGGACATAAGAATATTGATTTGTATGTGTAAGAAAATTAGCATGGACGAGTCATGTTTGTCCACAGACAATGGCGGTGAAAACTATGGGTTAGACAAGATAAGACGCATAATGAAGACTTGTAAGAAGGAGAAACCAGGACTGTCCTGCATCGCACTTATAGCCCTGGCCATCCAGAAGGCACAGCATAAAAGATTGCTGCTGTCAGACATTTATCACTGGATCTCCAAAACGTTTCCTTTTTACAAAAGCAAGACACAAAGCTGGAGAAACAGTGTGCGTCATAATCTGTCGCTGAATGAGTGTTTTGTGAAGTGCGGTCGTGCAGAGGGTAATAAGGGTAACTTTTGGGCCATACACCCCGCCAACCAAGAGGATTTCTCAAGAGGTGATTTCAGGAGACGCAGAGCCAGATGTCGTGTCAAGAGATGTCACGAAGCAATGCAAGAGCCAGAGTCAGAGGTCACAGGTGTCACGTGTTCACAACTGAATGGAGTGACGTCATCAGGTAGGAATGGACACTACGTGGAGATGAGTACGACTAGGCTGCCCACTAGCGAGTTAATCAGAACTTACGGCGCTGAAGCGATTCTTTCAAAGGATGAGCAGCGTGGACTGGCACTTGGCGAGACAGCATGTGGGAGATTTTGTGGAGAAGCAATCGACAATGTCGATAACAAACACAATTATACAATTGGTCATTCGCAAAGTCAAGGGCTGTATGAATATGCGACGCATAATAACAGCTGGTTGTCCAATGATATGGCAGACCGTAGTCACGTGTCTGGCAGCAAACTACCAAGCATTGCAGTGGGAGACACTGTTGAATTTGGCAGTGGGTGTCCCTTAGATGTATGCCAATTTTCTACATCACCATTATTACACGAGCGACAATGGTGGTAGATTTAATCTGAAAATACTACATTTTGCAACACTTGAATTATAAGAGCCTACAACATGATGTCGTCATTATTGCAATGATTATATGTGAATAAAATGTACCTCTCTTGTTCTTCACAATTAGAACAAATCCAACTACCGGGTTAATGTATTAATTGCAACGTTTCCTTAATAATATTCGGCTCACTGAAAAACTGTTCTGTGTAATTATTTTTGTTCCACTGTTGATGACTTTGCACCATATAAAACGTGAATAATACTATCATTAATAATGTGTTGTCACATTCGGTGAGAGGAATTATGTTGTTTTTCGTTGTTAATAAACATGTTATTATATAATTATGTAGTTTTTGTATAATATTGCTCAGTTACCCAACAAACACGAGGCGTTGGCCCAAACGTTGGTACCGAGAGGTAGCGTGCTAAGCCTCAGACTGCCTGGAATCAAATTTCAAATCTTGTGCTTGTATTGGAGGGCATTGTCATCTCATTCATCTCACCATTCTCATGATCCTCAGGAGGTTATCCTGGACAATTTAGCCTATATACATGTACACAAATGTGGCTTAAAACTCCATTCATTTCATTTCATTTCATTCTGCTATGTATAAAATCCTGTATTCTAAGCATGTTAATAATATAACAATATTTAAGTGGTTAAATAGTATAAAACAGGCATTTGAGAGCTGTGGTTATAGTTATTAGGTTAAGACTGGAATAATGTTGTGTCTAAATTTAAAGGAACCTAGACTCCTTTCTGAAACACCCGTCACATACAGTTTGAAGAATGATATGTAAATTTAGAACATGTAATCATAAACAGTTTTCTCTCCGTAAAAGCAGGTCTCTATGCCAACCTCTCAAGATATATGCTACATTGTAATAATATGCAGCGTGTTGGTGACGAATACCATTTTCTATTTGAATGCTTTGAATTACAGGAACTGATAAAAAAAATTGCCACACTTTTTTACAAATAATCTTCTTAACATGTAGAAATTCCAACAGTTAATGGGCTCAGATGATGTGTAAAAAAATATTGGCAATTTTTTTAAATTTTATAAAGCTGGATTCGACCATCCTCTAGTATACATATACTACTAATATTATTTGCTTAATTCTATATTATCAAGAATACATTGACTGATTACATTGATGTACCACTTTCAAAATATATCTACGAATGTGTTATGCATATATATGAAACTTTCACTATTTTTTACTGTTATTGCATTAGCACGTTTTGCCCAGCTGTATCTCTATATGTATTTTAATGTACCCCATGCCTCCACGAGAGGCCAGAGTTATAATAAACCTTGAAACTTTGAGGATATCCGGATGAGTGTGACTTCTCATGGAGACTACTCTACAGGCTTGTTATTATCAGGACCGACCGGGGGCCGGTACTATTAAAAGCCCCGTGTAGTCCCCAGATCTACTCTGCACAATGTCATATTTCATACTATTTTAGATGACTTTTTAAATACTAGAGTGCTCAGCTCCCATTTTTAAACCATTGGGAACGATTTTCACAGAGGCCAAAGTAGGGGGCGGAGCTAATACGTGACGTCCCAAGATAGAGACATGCTCCGCTGGTTATAATACATATACATATACATGTAGCTGATGATGTACTGTATGATTTTATAAAACCGATCAACGTCAAGACGGGACGCCGGTTCAACGCCGTCTGAATGCAGGTGCAGCACTAGAATTGGTGGCCATCACCGCGACCGCTCATGTCCAGCGTCTAGCATTCACTCTTCTCCAGTCCACCCTGTCGATGCGGACATATTGAAATTAATAGAAATCTGGTTCAGCTCATTTACAAAAACAAGAAACATGAAACATATACCCGATGCAGTTTTAATGTTAATTCAGATCCATTAATGGGCGGTTTTTGTGTGTGATGTTATGAGTTGTCAGATCCGCCCAGCCCAGAAAATGTGCACATTTTCAGTTTTTATTTTTAAAGCTAACTGATAATTAGTGTACTAAAATAATCTGCTAAGTTAGACGATAGTTCATTGTGATATATACTTTAATTACATTGATGAGCTGAAATCACATCACAGGGCCTTTAGGTTTATTATGCCCGAGTTTGTGTCCTATATTTAGGAGGAAGAGGGGTGCTGTGTGTGGGAAACGGTTGACATTTCTGGTTAAGTACTTTTGTCTTTAACAAGTGTTCAGAAATAATAATATTCACGATTATATTTGTGGTTAAGAGCTTAAAGGGTTTTGGTTCAAATTATGTTGGCCTAGCGTCGCAGACAGTGGCCTAGCATTACATCAGCATTGGGCCAATGCATTTTGTTATCTGGTGCTTCTGGCGCCGTGATTTTGAAGGTCACCAGCATAATGCAGCAGTCAGAAAAGACGGTACAATCACCCAATGCTGTATCAATGACGGGCCAGCGTCGAAGACTGTGGTTCAGCATTGAAACAGTATTGGTTCAATTACACGTGTTTGCGCAAAGTATACAACAGACCCGGTGATAGATTAATACTGGGTCAGCGTCGTAGACGATTGACCGGCTTTGAACCAGCAATGGGCTGCAACACTAGCCCAACATTGAACCGGAATTTGGTGGGTAGACTTACATCCTCTGTACGAGGTACATCGTAGGTAAGTATTGAATGAATGTTGGCCAGCACCGGCGATGGTGGTGAAAGTAATACACGTCGAAGACATTTAGAATTCTGGCCAATGAGGAAGACCAATACACTGATATTTTGTCTATAGCACTCAAGCAGACTAAAGCCGGGCCTCGGAGTCGGGAGCTCCTTTTTTAGTTGTTTTTAGATTATAATATATAAGAATACGGCATCGTTAATAATATATGTTATCATGGCGTTTTAATTTTCTTTTTTTCGTTTCTGGTTATGAAGGGTTGGGTCGACCGTTAAACTACCATTTTAGACCTACCTGTTTAAACTAGTACTTGTGCGAGATTGTGCAATGCCATTATTCAGTGCGAGACCATTGAACACATTATACCTATAAAATTAATCATATGCAATGAGGCGTGAACACGTTGTTCCTCGCTAGGTTGATTGCCCTACCTCAAAGGGTATAAGTACTGTCGATTATGTTGTTGTAACAGAAAGCCTACTCAACAAAATTGTACATTTTTTAATAGAACCATTTGATCCCATGTTTTCTGATATACACTCGCCGGTAGCATTTACATTGTATATACGTAGACAAAACACAGACAGTAGTGATAATGAAGAGATAAGGGGTGAGGAATATACAAATAAACGTCATTTTTCAAGACCGAAATGGAAAAATGAATTTAAAAATAAAATGTCAGAAAATCTCCTTAATAGCGATCTAGTTGATATACTTAATGATATAGAGATTATGCAACAAAATAACAAAGATGTTACACAAGTGGAAATTGATGATGTTGTGGAGAAGATTTGTGATACATTAAAAAATGCGGCTACCTCAGCAGGTGTTAAACAAATAAATTCTTCTCTGCCACCAAGGTCAAAGAAGCCTAATCGAACACATACAGATCAGCCATGGTATAATGAAAATTGTGAAAAATCACGTAAAATTTACTTCAATTTCCGAAACAAATATCGTAAATTGCGTAGTTCTAGGAATTTATCACTCCTTAAAATAGCTAGTAAATCCTACAAAAAAGATATTGATAAAGCTTTTACAGATTACCATAAGAAAATGATAACAAAAATTCGCAATTTAAAATCCAGTGATCCAAAGAGCTATTGGCAAATAATCAGTAAAGATACAAAAAGTCACGCGAAAATCAATAACATTAGTTTGGAGGTATTTGCTGAGTATTTTGCCGCATTAAATAAACAGGATAACGAAGAAAATAATTTTGAAATTCCAGGAATTCTTGATGAATACAATAATGAAATAAATTTACCATTCAGCGAAGAAGAAATATCCAGCGCTATTTCGAGATTAAAATTAAATAAAGCAGGAGGAAGTGATTTTATTCTAAACGAATATTTGAAATTTTCACCAGAAAATATGATTTTACTGTATACAAAGTTATTTAATTTAATTCTAACGACAGGAAAAACACCACAATCATGGAGTATAGGTGTCATTAAACCACTTTTTAAATCAAAAGGAAATGTATCTGACCCTGACAACTATAGAGGAATTACCCTCCTTAGTTGCTTTGGGAAGTTATTCACCAATGTAATAAACTGTAGACTTACCGATTTTTTAAATACATTCAATGCCATAGGTACAGAGCAAGCAGGCTTTAAAGCAGGTCATTCCACAGTTGACCATATGTTTGTGCTTAAATCATTAGTTGATATATATTTAAGTAGAAACAGGCGTTTATATTGTTGTTTTGTTGACTACAGGAAAGCCTTTGATACTGTGAATAGGTCTAAACTGTGGTCAAAGATACTGTCTCTCAACATAAATGGCAAATTGTTTAATGTTGTACATAATATTTACAGTCAAGCTAAATCATGTGTATGTATAAATAGTACATTATCAAACCTTTTTCCCTGCTCGGTCGGAGTGCGTCAAGGTGAAAATCTTTCTCCACTGTTATTTTCCATATACCTCTCTGATCTGAGCAGTTACCTAGCAGAGCGGTGCGAAGGTCTTACCACTCTGGAAAATTTAGCTTCTACTGTTGATGATGATACACTACAGAAATTTATGAAATTATTTGTGCTGTTATATGCAGACGATACCGTTATACTATCTGAAACACCAGATAAATTACAAATTGGTTTAGACAACTTGTACAGATATAGCGACTTATGGGACTTACGAATAAATCGAGAGAAAACAAAAATTCTAGTATTCTCTAAAGGTAAAATTAGAAGAATACCAGATTTTACGCTGGCTGGAGAAAAGCTTGACGTCACTTTCAACTATAAATATCTTGGTTTATTCTTTAATTATAATGGTAAATTTAATGTAGCAAAACAGGATTTATATGATCGTGCAAACCGTGCTATGTTTGCCCTTTTACGTAAGGTGAAGAAATTATTTTTACCTATTGATATTCAATTGCAATTATTTGATGTATTGGTGGCCCCCGTGCTACTATATGGCTGCGAAGTTTGGGGGCATGAAAGTTGCCCAAAACTCGAACAGTTGCAATTACGTTTTTGTAAATACATTTTAGCGGTTGGTAAAAGAACATTTAATTATATGGTGTATGGAGAGTTAGGAGTATTTCCTTTAAACATTAAAATCAAAATCAGAGCTGTTACATACTGGGCAAGGTTATTAAATACTGATTATAACAAGTTATCATCTAACATATATAAATTGTTGTATCATCTAACGATTAAAAACTCATATGTATCACCATGGATATTGTACATACGTGGGATTTTAAATGATTGTGGATTTCCTTATTTGTGGCTTAACCAAGATCTAAACTGTAGTGTAGATTGGTTTAAATCTGTTATTTCCAATCGGTTAAAAGACCAGTTTATTCAATTATGGAATGAAACTATTAATCGGAGTGGGAAATGTATTAATTACAGAATGTTCAAATCCGAATTTAAGTTAGAGAATTATCTTATCAATTTACCATTTCCAAGCAGGAAATTATTAGCTAAATTTCGCTGCCGTAATCACAAACTGCCTATTGAAAAAGATTGTCATCTTGGTCTTCCACGAGAACAGCGATTATGTAAAAAATGTGACTTGAGTGAAATTGGCGACGAATTTCATTACCTATTTAGATGTAATTATTTTGTAAAAGAGAGAAGGAAATATATTAAATGTAAATATTATAATTTTCCTTCAACATTAAAGTTTGAAGAGCTTATGTGTAAGCAAGACATGCCTAGTATGCTTAACCTGTGTAGATTTATTAAATTTATTATGTGTGTGTAACATTGCTGTTCTATTACAATTATATAATATTATGTTATGTTATTTTATGTTATAATTATTGTATTGTATTGTATTTACCTGGCATCTGCATGTCTCTTAAATGAGACCATCAGAATAAATTCACTTGTTGTTGTTCACTTGTTGTTGTTCACTTGCCGCGCTAGTCGCGTGTGATAAACACAGCGATGGCTATTGAATGGTGACAGAAAGTAATGCGATGTGGATTTTACATCGTGCTTGACATCACTGCTAATATTATTCATTATGTCAAAATATGTATAATTAAAGGAAGGAGCGAAATAAACGTTCATTACTCCCTTATTTTCTTAGGATTTTTTCTTGAAACTATTAAACAGCTTTAAAACCCTGATAGATATATGTTTTAGTAGGCCTGCTTGGCTATCCTTTATAAACATTAATAGACCACCAACAAGTGGCTGAAAATTACACATATTTATTTAATTTGAGAGCAAACATTTACAAGTCTGGATGTTTAGACACTCATTTCATTCCAAATAACTGTGATCTAAATATCTGCCAATAAAACAGATTTAACCCTTTGCCCGCCGATGCCGCATATCTTCGGGTTTTCATTTTTTTTTATCACATTAAGTACCACCTTTTAAACATGTCAAAGATAAAATGTGACATCAATCAGCAATATTTGAAAACAGTTGACCTCCATTTTGTCAAATTGAAATAATTTTCACTCACTTGAAGTTGTGGATCGCGTCAGCGAGACACAACTTCAAGTGGGTGAAAATTCAGATTGAATAATTTGGCGGTTAAAGGGTTAAAATGACTAGACCTATATCCGTGATTAGCGATAGAAGGGTAAGTAGGTAAAATTCCATATTGATCGTATAATTATGTGACATGATATAGCAAAATGAGTCGTAAGTCGCACGAGTTCTGTCAAACGATACTCGGGCCCTTAGAAGCTTAAATGACCTTGATTTGACGTATTTTCAATCTTTACATAGGTTTATATTTTCATATTATTGCTTTCAAAATATAAAATTATGTGGCATAGAAGTTATTGTACACGTTAAAAAAATATCTGTTATTTTAATCTCAATTACACTCCAATCAGTGATAATTGTTTCAATCTATATGTTACCATGGATGGGAACAGACGCTACTAAGTAGGAAATATTGATAGTGCAAAAATCCGATAGTGTAAATCGATAACAATTTTTGGCATCTATTTTCAAATTTACAAAATGTTAAAACTATACATTTTTTATTAAAAACGAGTGCAAAATATTTATTTTATTTCTTTAATTTTAATCCAATTGTGTGCAAATTGTGTTTTTACCTTCAAAGACCATTTTCTCAAAGTGACGCAATTTCACACTTCTTATTTCTGTGGGTTGGAGGCGTCATATTTTCATATTTGCAACAACGGCTGATAAAACGAAAATAGGTTGTATCAGCATTTCCGTCGGACTACCTAAAACGCGGAACATTACTGACGGAACATCCTAAAGTACGGAACCTAATCAAGACCCCACCACACGGCCCACGCTCGCCTGCAATAAACCGGATCTGAGACTCATAGTCTTAAATATGATATGATAACATGAAACAATGATAACATGAAACTTCTGGCTGAGCTCCAAGCATGCCCGGACACTATAACACCATCTCAATTGCATGCGAGCGTGCACGGCCCGACCCCTCTCTCAACGCCCACCCCCCAACCCCCCCCCCCCCCACAGGTGTGAGCAACAACACCAACCCATACACATATACTATTGTGGAATGAATGCTATCTACTAAACTTAAGTCAATACTTTAATAAAAAATAGCAAACCACTAGTTTTAATTTCATCAAATTATTATATTAAATGTCATTGTTCTATGTGATGTATTCTCAGGTGTACCATGGACAGATGAATTACGACTTGCTCAAGTTTATCCTGGTAATTACCTGATTACACGAAATAATGTTTGTAACCAATTAACGTCAAATACATATATTCTAATAATTCTTTATTTTAGCGCTTATACACATGGTAATATATTTGAGAAAAGTGTTTAACCCTTTAACCGCCAAATTATTCAATTTGAATTTTCACCCACTTGAAGTTGTGTCTCGCTGACGCGATCCACAACTTCAAGTGAGTGAAAATTATTCAGATTTGACAAAATGGAGGTCAACTGTTTTCAAATAGTGCTGATTTATGTCACATTTTATCTTTAACATGTTTAAAAGGTGGTACTTAATGTGCTAATAAAAAATGAAAGTCCGAAGATATGCGACACCGGCGGTTGAAGGGTAAAGTGTAAGAAATTGATGGGATAGGGGTTTTCTATAGCAGGTTAGCAGGTTGGTGTAATAATATTTGTCACTGTGTTATTTCGTATCTGTGTATAAACAGGATAAATGGAGAGAAAACAAGACACGTTTACCAGTTGACAAATAAATATCAGTTTTGAATAAGTGCATATATCAAAGATTCAGTACAAAAAAAGATAATTGCATCTCTGACATTTGGGCATGTTATTTAAACACACTTAACTTAACTTTTTTGTTGAAATAAGTATCACATCTGCCCCTGTGGCTTGCCATATAAAAACGTATATAATAATATAAATACTACTACTACTCCTACTACTACTACTACTACTACTACTACTACTACTACTACTATATACTACTACTACAAAACAAGTAATGCTGATGATGATGATGATGATGACGACGGCGACGGTGACGATGACGATGACGGTGATGATGATCGGCAAGATATTGCGGAGCAGTGTCATGCATATAGCACAAAAAGTCAACACATTTATTTTTAAAATTATCCTTTTTAAGAGGTTTCAAGGCATTTGACTGATAAAAGATTTTGTTCTATGTGGCTTCTTTCAAACAAGAAAATGCTCATAGCATGGTTTCTCCATAAACCTGTGAAAAAATGTCATTACCTTATTTTTAAGTTGACAGAAACAAATTAAAAAAGAAATAATTATAACGGTTTAAATATGTTCAAGCCTGGTCAATGAAGTAGAAAATATATCTACCTTTATCATATCCATGTTGTGTGTGGCATACCACTGGGTTTATTTTCAGTTTTTTTATCTCTTGTGGCAGGTATACGGTGCCCCCCCCCCCTGTATTTATTACATAGTGATAATTCAATGTAGCCTACCTTTTTACTGAATACAACTATCTATCTATCTGTTGATATGAATTGCTCATGGAGGCGTGACTATAAGATTATGCAATATGTTAGATAGCTGTACACCTGCCTCACTGAAGTAAGTGATACCTCGATCAATTCGATAGCCATAATGTGGTATCGGTGATCAGAAAAAATACCCTTCAACAAACTCTTTAGAATTAGGCAAATCAGCTATAGGTGGGGCTCTGATTAGTTTTTAGCCGCAACGTTGAACAGTGGTAAGGTTGAAACGACTGGTCACCATCGCGCCATAGTGTCTGTGCTTGTTACAACGCCGACTAATTAGCTGCCATTGTAACCGTAAACAAATGCTTTCTTTGCAGTGACGAAAGAAAAGTTATGTAATGGCTCCTTAAAGCACATGATTAAAAAAATTAAAGGTACGCCCCAGGTATGCAGTTGCATACCTCGCGTATGTATGCAGGCCCGCCTGCACTCTCACCACTGCCGCGGCATTGAATCATGTAGGCTACGTGGGGACACATAACCATTGCATATATTGATCAGTGAGAGTATATAAATACTCTAGTTAGCTCCATTGTTATTTTCCAACCATCCAGTTTTCTAACACAGTCCCTCTCCCGTTTTTGTAAGGTAACGTAGGCAAACTACGCAGATTGGATGCTCTCTTGCAAGATAGTCATTTTCAGTATGCAACCACGTACACTGCTAAACAAAATGACGGCTTTCTCCTTCAGCAGCATTGCTTAAAAGCCATGCTTCGATGTTTTTTGGCGCAGGAAATCAGAATTATGCATGTTGCATCAGCTGGAAGATACAAGAAGTAGAAATCCTTCCTGAAGCGACCAAGAAAGATTTACATGTGATGCACATGTATATGAGCAATCAGATGGTGGTACTGCAGTGCCGGGAGATCAAAATTTGAAATTTTTCTTGGTAGGTATTGAGTCTGTTGGATTAATATTTTTTGAAACAGGACGACGAATAAGAGTCTGTTCGGGCTCTTAAGGCATTTGTTCACATTTTCCAGTAATGATGGCAATAATGCCTTCATTTGAATCTCGGAGATCTTAAGAGACCTGTGTAGAGCCGTATAATGTAACCAGACGTAAAATGTAACCGGTTACATTATACGGCGCCGTATAATGTAACCGGTTACATTTTACGGCGACTGGTTATATTATAAGGTCACAGCGTCAACGTATAATGGAACCAGGGAAAAAAGGTACCATACGACCGTATAATGTAACCAGTGCCGTATAATGTAACCGGGATAGTTTTCCAAAACGTGTACGTTATGGAGGTTATACTCTGGGAAGTAATAATAACACTTTTTGTTGATCCCTTTTCGATATTAAAACTATGTCTAGTATTAAAACTATGTCTAGTATCGGCCTGTATGTGCCACACTTTCTCTCCAAATGAACATTTAACAGCAGACCCAATCTATGCCAGCTTATATTTCATTGACATGGAAGAAGTCATTCTTCGATTGAAGATTAATCAAGCAAACAGAAGTAAATAAACAAAGGAATCAGGACTATCAACAAACAGGGGCGAAATATAACGAGCCAACGAGTTAGCGAATTACCGGCAAACGCCAATTGAATGAAAATGAACCAACTAATGAAAGAACGAACGAACGAACGAACGAACGACAGAACGAACAAATAGACGGACAGACGGACAAGTGATTAAACATGCCAAACGGACAGTAAAAATGAATGAATGAATGAATGAATGAATGAATGAATGAATGAATGAATGAATAAATGAATGAATGAATGAATGAGGCTTTAGTCTACATTTGTCCACATATTGGCTAAATTTGGCCAAGACAACATGAGAATGGTGAGACAAATTAGATGACACTGCCCTCCGGACACAGGATTCGAAAGTCGAGCCCTGATGGTCCCAGCACAAGCACGCTACCGTTCGGTCTTTACTGAGCGAGGAAGAAATATCTTGTTTCTTTGAAACCTGAATGTCAGAGCAAGGGACGACACCCGCGCTCCCCGACTTTACAAGCAAGCATCTTTAACCACTGCTCCAGGCCATCTGCAATTATGTGACATAGAGTCTGAAGTGCAAAGTTACATAATTATTCAACTGCAAAACGCGCATGCCTGGGACGGTCAAGTGTAGGCCAACAGTAGCCTATTGAGTACAGATTGACGACATTAATATATCCACTGAACTGATTACAAGATACTACTCAAACGAGACATTGGTCCAAGGTTGTTTTAATGCTAGGCCAACGTCTGCGACGCTGGCCCAACATTGAACCAACATTGAATAAATGTACAATGTTTGAGAGAAAGTCCTCCTGCCCCAGCAAACACAAGACATTTGTATAACATTTATACAACGTCGGCCCAACGTCTTCGACGTCGGTCCAAAATTGCATAAAGTCATACAAATGTTTTGTGTTTACTGGGATGTCAATACAACCTTGGGGTCAAGCAGTTTCTACATCCCCGCAGTAATACAGTCAGTTTGTTTGCAAGCTAGCGACCAAGTAGGAACAAGGGCAAATAGCTTTGAATTATTAACTCATAGATGTCGCTCAAGTATATATGAACTTGCTGTGATTTGAGAACTTGCTCTTAATGAGGCTTTGGGTATGAAACGCATATTTAATATTATTATGGAATAGGGCCTTGGCCTACCCACGGGAACTATTTCCTTCTGGGGGACCCTTGTCCCACGAATTTTGACAGTTGACCACACCTTTAAGTTTGTATGACAAAAAATCTGAAATCCGAAGTATGTAATTTCAAATTCCAAATGATATGTGTCTGGTGTGTGAAATAATTTTAGCCTAATTTAAAATGTGGTGACATTTTTACACACTAGGGGGTGTATTTCAAAATCAATCTGGGTGGCAGACCCATATCAGACTTGGTTTTGAAAAAAAAGGTCCCGGCTTTATCATGCTATGCGGCAAATACATGGTTAGGAGGGTAGAAAGAAGTAAAATCGTAATGTGTATTTATGACAGTTTTCATGTATTTCAATGGGGTGGTGGGACCATAATTATGATAAATTAATTCCCAAAATTCAGTATCAGAAATAAACTAATGAAGACATGTCTCTTTTAAAAAGACTACTTGGGCTTCCGCGAGCCTCGGCGTGACAGGCGCAGCGCAGAGCCACTACACGAGGATCACGTCCTGATTTTATTCGAGGATTAAAGTATAACAATGAAAATATTGAATACCATCAATTAGTTTTAAAATGTTCCCTTTTATATCAAGACTGTTTTTATGGGGTAAATTAGGGCAATACAAGGAACGGTTATATTATACGTCAGTGCTGGTTACAAATTACGTTTTTCCCTGTGACCGCATAATGTAATCAGTCGTATAATGTAACCGGCTACATTATACGTCTGGTTACATTATGCGGTTCTACACCTGTTCGTCGCCAAAGGTTAGTGAAAAGTAATCATATGTTTCGATAATGTGATTTGCTTACATTTTAAATCTCTATCTAGAGGTATTACACAACATTCTCTGAAAAAATCGAAATGGAAAAAAAAGTTAAAATCGAAAGCACCTATGTCGGCCGTCTTGGATTTTTCCTAAATGCAGCTAAGCAACTAAGCTAATTTAGCTCTCCTAATGTGTAACATGTTTCAACAATACAAGTTTACAGGAACATATAGGCGGCAACTAGATTAGTGGACCGACCAGTTTTCGTGCAAAATAGCCTACCGGTACTGGTTCAGGCAGAATCGAAGTAAGTTTAAAAAACGCTAGACAAAGTGCAAATTTCAAATTCAAAATTCTAATTGAATAATTTGGCGGCTACAGGGTTAACCCTTAAAGCGCTGACATATTCGTATATAAACCAACAGACCAAAGGTCTTTTTCAATTTGAATTCATTATAAAATGTCTTAGATAGCTTTTTCGGCTTCATTTGGATACCTACCTAATGGGTCTACGGCCATTTCAATTATCTTACTCCTCAGGGCGGGGGCCCTAGGGTAGTGGTTAGCATCGCTGCCTTTCACGCCAGAGTTCGGGGTTCGGTTCCCGGTCTCGGCGGTTTGAAAGAAACGAAAAATGTTTCTCCCCATCCACGTGTGAAAGTCAGTATTGCGGGGAGCCTCCGTGACCGAGAGGTAGCGTGCTCGGCCTCAGAGCGCCAGGGCTAGAATTTCGAATCCTGTGTCTGGAGGACAGTGTCATCTCAATCATCTCACCATCCTCAGAAGGTTCTCCTGGCCTAGTTTAGCCTATATGTGCACAAAGGTGGCCTAAAGCCCGATTCATTTCATTATCTTACTCCTCAAGTGCGGGGATCGACTTTAGGCATTATAATCTGACGTCTATATCGTCGCCTCGGAGCTAAAGGATCCTATCTGCCACTCTGACGAGTGTCAGATAGGATCCTTTAGCCCCGAGGCGACGATATACCCTACGTAATACTCTGACATCTAAAATCGGTCCCCGCACTAATATGAAAGGATTGAAGCTTGACTGTTGAGGTCTTGTCTTTTTACTTTTGGGAAACGGCATACCTGATGGACAATGCAGACAAACGGCATACCTGATGGACAATGCAGACAAACGGCATACCTGATGGACAATGCAGACAAACGGCATACCTGATGGATAATGCAGACAAACGGCATACCTGATGGATAATGCAGACAAACGGCATACCTGATGGACAATGCAGACAAACGGCATACCTGATGGGCAATGCAGACAAACGGCATACCTGATGGGCAATGCAGACAAACGGCATACCTGATGGGCAATGCAGACAAACGGCATACCTGATGGGCAATGCAGACAAACGGCATACCTGATGGGCAATGCAGACAAACGGCATACCTGATGGGCAATGCAGACAAACGGCATACCTGATGGGCAATGCAGACAAACGGCATACCTGATGGGCAATGCAGACAAACGGCATACCTGATGGGCAATGCAGACAAACGGCATACCTGATGGATAATGAAATGAAATGAATCGGGCTTTAGGCCACCTTTGTGCACATATAGGCTAAACTGGGCCAGGAGAACCTCCTGAGGATGGTGAGATGATTGAGATGACACTGTCCTCCAGACACAGGATTCGAAATTCGAGCCTTGGCGGTCTGAGGCCGAGCACGCTACCTCTCGGTCACGGAGGCTCCCCACAATACTGACTTTCACACGTGGACGGGGAAGAAACATTTTTGTTTCTTTCAAACCGCCGAGACCGGGAACCGAACCCCGAACTCTGGCGTGAAAGGCAGCGGTGCTAACCACTACCCTAGGGCCCCCGCCCACTTGATGGATAATGTAGACTTAGTTTTTTAGCTCAACATATATAGGTGCCATATTGAACCACCGTAAATCAGGTTTTGGACCAACGCATCTGTTATCAGTTACAGTCTTGCAAAGATAAAATGCAGTATAATAGTTACGTAGGCCTACTTTGTAATGAAGCAGTTACCGCCTTTTGGCTCTGACACGGTGTGGCATTATCCAGCAACACGAGGCGTTGAGCCAATGTTGTTTAAATGTTGGCCCGCCGTCTTCGACGTCGGCCCAACATTAAAATAACATTGATTGGCTCAACACCTCTTGTTTGCTGAGATTAATGCATCCAGCTGACGATGAAACCCGCCGTGAGAATGACAAAATGCAGTAACTGCGCCTTTCTCAAGTAAACAGCTACTGCAGTATGGGCTTACGATAATGTATGTATGTGAGAGCGTGAACTACAGTATTGGTGATCGTTATGATAATTAGATGTAAAACGCCAGGTATGTTTGATTCTAAAACTATCATCAATTTTTTGCGTTACAGCGACTTTGTTATTGTTACAAAAATCACGCACTTTGCGCATAGACTATTCGTTCTCGTTACATTTTATCAAGATGGGTTATTACAAAGATCACCAAGACTATCGCTGTTATAGTTACACATCTACTGGGAGTAATATCCCAGCAGTAAGGCACCAGACGTTGAATCAATGTTGGTTTAACTCTGATCCAGCGTCGTCGACATTGACATTGGTTGGCCTAACCCAACAGACACGGGGCATTCACTCAATGCTGTTTAATGTTGGGCCAGCGTCTTCACTCAAATGCTGTCTCAATGTTGGGTCGGCGTCTTCAACGCTGGCCCAACATAGAAACAGCATTGGATGTCCCGTGTTTGCTGAAAAGCTAACGATAAAATTTGCCGTGTAAAGGCAAAATGTGGTAGCGGCTAATTTAAAAAAAAACAGTTACGGTCTTTTGATTTTGCGGAATGGGGGTCGGGGCGCTGCGCCTAATATAGCTTATGTCATGTGACATGGTTTGGCCTTACTGACGATCATGTATCACAGCTATATGACCCCCCGAGGCGCACGGGGATCACTTGTCACTCTGGTCAGGATCTGAAAAGTCACAGTCTGTATTGTGCATCATGCCATCCAAACTGGGCTACTGGAACTGCCGCGGGGTAAGTACTGTTTATTGTTGTGGTTATCAGGTTATGCAATTGTGTAGAAACACCGTAACTGACGGTCAAAATTGTATGGCAAATTTTCCATGGTGTACTGGAATCTATTAAAGTACATATATCATGGGCTACGTGGTAAAATAATTATACCAACTAGATAACCTGTCGCTTATCTATGTTCGTTACTCTAGGCCACTTTCTAAATGTGGCCTACATCACAATCATCACGTCCCTAGGTATCGTATTTCGCTGGCTTGTTGTAAAGGTGAGTATGAGGTGAATTTGTAGGCCCTAATTAGGGCAAATCAATAAGCCTTAGTTAAATACCAATTTAAATGACCATTGGACACCCTCTGGATCAAGGCCTATGCTTGTGCAAAATAAGAAGTTGACGCACCGATGACAAGGTAGTCTCCATAAGCTTGACATACATGCATACATGTTCCGTTCTTGTAGTACAAAAGATATAAATTTGGATTTTGATTCGATATATAATCCAGCCTTTAGCGTTATATAGGGCCTACATTGATTTCTATGATTGAAATTTAAATACAAATTCAAATTACATTATTTCAAAATTGAATAAAAGAATCAATTGAGTCTGTGCACTGACATCAGTTGTCACAATTTTTGCTGGATTGTATATAAGGTTACAGGATCATCTCAGTCTGGGCCATATTTGTCAATTGGGATAAAATAACCAATTCTAAGCTCCAAAATTTAAAACTCCTTCCGGAGTTCCCACCCAAACATTCCTTGCTGAAACTGTGAACAGCTATATGTTTTCTATGACCAGGCACTACCAAGCAAATACAAAACATTTTGTATACCATTTGTGCAATATCTTACATTGTACAAATGGTATACAAATGTTTTGTGTTTACTGGGTAGTACTCACCCCCTGCTCACGAGATACCACACTCACCACCAAAGTGCGACGAGTAATTATATAAGCATGATAATGCTGCTGAACATACTGGACTTTGATACACACAATGTCCCATAACCTGATAACCACAAGAACCAGGACTACCCAGCAGCTTTGACCCAACGGTGCCTCAACCCTTTAACGGCCAGATTATTCAATCTGAATTTTCACCAACTTGAAGTTGTGTCTCGCGTCAGCGAGACACAACTTCAAGTGAGTCAAAATTATTCAGATCTGACAAAATGGAGGTTAACTGTTTTCAAATATTGCTGATTGATGTCACATTTTATCTTTAACGTGTTCAAAAAGTGGTACATAATGTGGTAATAAAAAATGAAAACCGAATATATGCGGCACCGGCGGTTAAAGGGTTAATGTTGGGCTGAAGTCGCAGAACAGCGGGCCAACATTAAGGCAACATTAGGTCAACGTCTCGCGTTTGCTGGGTAGGATCTGTGCCAAAATATCACTCACAGATATTTCACCCACAAATCCAAGATGGCCGTATTTATATATGAATAATATTCGTTGTTTACCACATAGATATGTGTAATTTATGGTTTCTAGGCCTAAGTGATTTTGGGTAGAGCTCTTTATTGTGTATTTTAGATAATACAGAAATCCAAGATGATCAGTGCTTTTTATTTATGACAAAAAATTTGGTTTACCACCAATTCTGGATTCCAAAATTCATTTACTTAGACTTTTAAAAGATAATTTGACAAATATTTCAAACACAAATCCAAGATGGTCTCTGTTGTTTTTAATTTATGAAAAATAATATTGTTAGTAAGCCCTAAAAAAATATATTACCAAATATGACCCAACTAAAATGTCGTCTGTACCAGCAACCGGAAAAGAAATGTATTTGTCCTTATATCTATTGTTATACACCGTCTAGACAGACAGACCGATATCTTAATGACATAAATTTAATTGTCATATTGGCATATATAATATGTAACACGATACGTTGATTCTATGTTGCGTCAATGTTCGTTGTTGGATCACCGTCTGCAACGCTGTCCCAACATTGTTCCAACACTGAATCAATTATATGTAACGGGCTTGAAGGGTGGGCTTGAAGGGTTACGCAGCCTGTTGAATAATATTTATTGGAAACACGATACAGTCGGGGCCTAGACGGGAGACCCGCGCTAAGGTTTACAAAAACCGCTATTACGAGGGTCAGTGAACATTAGATGTTGACCCCAGTTTGTGTATCCCTTTAACCGCCAAATTCTTTATATAATTAATAGGAATTTGGGTAAAAAAATTCAGATTTTACAAAATGGAGGTCAGATATTTTTAACTCTTGCTAAGTGATGTCACGTTTTATCTTTAACATTCTGTATGTTTAAAAGGTGGTATTTGATGTGTTTTTATAAAAATGGAAAATCTAATTTAATCATGAGCGGCGGCTAAAGGGTTAATGTTAGCCCAACGCCTGGTGGCTGTTGAGTCAGTATGTATATAGAATCTCGTATTTACCGGGCAGGCCCAGGCCCATGTGGATGTGTTTGACTATGATGAGATAAACACATACGTTGCACTGACATGTGACCCTGACTTAATAATAACCCAGTAAACACGATACGTTGTCCCAATGGTGGGTCAATTATGGGCAGACGTCGTGGAAGAGCTTATGTAAGGTCTTTGGTGAAAGCCAGCTGAGGGGTTTCGTGCACAGTTTTTGCCAACGCTGTTATTTCGCAAACCCCCGCGACCCCACGACCCACAAAAAAACTTTGTGGTGAACGTAAAACAGTTTCAAAACGGCTATGGCGTCCATGTTGGATTTAGAGGCCAAGATCTTTCCAAATCCAAAAAAGCCATTTATTAAGAGTGGCTATATTTTACGTGAATCCAATGAGTTAATCGGTGATTTTGACCCAACGAAACGAAACCGCCCTCCATCGCCACCCTTCCCAGTCAGGTCAGACCGTCAGACTACCAGTCTGACCTGGACAACAGGTGTGTGTCAGGCCTGTACGAAATGGAGGGGGTGCGAGCATCATGAATATTCATAATGACGTCACCGGTTTACTGACTGTGGTATGGAGGTCACACTCAGGTCAGATTGTCTGGCCTGAAGGAGTTGGGCAGGGAAGAGGGGGGTTCTGAACTCATAGCACATATACGTGATATCAAGGAGTCTGTTGGTAGCATGAAGTCCATCGCGTGCTCCGACACATCGTGGAGGCAGTGGGGGATCCAGAGGGGGTGGGAGAGAGGGGGAGGGGTGGCTTCGACACCCAAACGTTACAAGGGTGGTGCCTCAACTCCAGCCTCCATAATATACTAGTAGCTGAGAAGACAAACAAATTATTTTGTCAATCAGATCTCCCTTTTTCAAGATTCTTGTTTTATTATCTGATTATAGCTAAACTGGAATGACTAAGATCGCTGTAAGCAGCTAAGCCTTGATTCATGAATTATCTGAGTTCCTGACCATTCATGAACAGTTCATGTTCATGAACCGAGTGAGAGTTCATGAACAGAATAAGTTCATGAACTCATGAAATGAAATGAGTCGGGCTTTAGGCCACATTTGTGCATATATAGGCTATGAACTCATGAACTTTCATGAAAGTCTCATTTGTTGTTGAAGAATATTCATGAACCGTTCATGAACACGTTGATAAACGTTTATGAACGCTCATAGTTTTTTGTTCACAAACATTCATAAACTATCCATGAATGTTCATGAACAGTTCGTGATCATCTCACCTGGGCGTTATGTTCTCAGTGACATCTAGTCCCAGGTTGAGCCCCCCCCCCCCCCGACAAATAAACACGAGGCGTTGACCCACTGTTGTTTTAATGTTGTGCCGACGTTGAAGACGGCTGGCCAACAATAAAACAACATCGGGTCAAAGTCTCGTGTTTATTGGGTAGTGAAGTTAAGTAACATCCCAACAAGCAAAAAACACATTGACCCGATGCTAATTTTAATACTGAGACTCCACCTTAAAGGTGTAGTCATCTGTCAAAATCCGCGGGACAGTGTGGTTCCCAGAATGCAACAGTGGCCCCTGGACATCCACAGTTATCAGCCAAGATAATAATACTATTCTGTGAATCACAGTGACGTCACTCGGTGAAAACAAGGTTATATAACACCCCCTCCCCCATACTTCATTCTGTGAAACGCAGTGACGTCACTCGGTGAAAACAAGGTTGTATAAGAACCCTCCCCCATACTTCATTGTATTAGCCAGCTCGGTGAAAACAAAGGAGGTCGAGGTCATTGAGTTTCATGGATTATGCGTTTCATTCCCATCGCAAAGTCATATAAACTCTATATACTTGAGCGACATCTATGAGGAAATAATTCAGCAGCTTTGACCCAACGGTGCCTCAACCCTTTAACGGCCAGATTATTCAATCTGAATTTTCACCCACTTGAAGTTGTGTCTCGCGTCAGCGAGACACAACTTCAAGTGAGTCAAAATTATTCAGATCTGACAAAATGGAGGTTAACTGTTTTCAAATATTGCTGATTGATGTCACATTTTATCTTTAACGTGTTCAAAAAGTGGTACATAATGTGGTAATAAAAAATGAAAACCGAATATATGCGGCACCGGCAGTTAAAGGGTTAATGTTGGGCCGACGTCGCAGAACAGCGGGCCAACATTAAGGCAACATTAGGTCAACGTCTCGCGTTTGCTGGGTAGGATCTGTGCCAAAATATCACTCACAGATATTTCACCCACAAATCCAAGATGGCCGTATTTATATATGAATAATATTCGTTGTTTACCACATAGATATGTGTAATTTATGGTTTCTAGGCCTAAGTGATTTTGGGTAGAGCTCTTTATTGTGTATTTTAGATAATACAGAAATCCAAGATGATCAGTGCTTTTTATTTATGACAAAAAATTTGGTTTACCACCAATTCTGGATTCCAAAATTCATTTACTTAGACTTTTAAAAGATAATTTGACAAATATTTCAAACACAAATCCAAGATGGTCTCTGTTGTTTTTAATTTATGAAAAATAATATTGTTAGTAAGCCCTAAAAAAATATATTACCAAATATGACCCAACTAAAATGTCGTCTGTACCAGCAACCGGAAAAGAAATGTATTTGTCCTTATATCTATTGTTATACACCGTCTAGACAGACAGACCGATATCTTAATGACATAAATTTAATTGTCATAGTGGCATATATAATATGTAACACGATACGTTGATTCTATGTTGCGTCAATGTTCGTTGTTGGATCACCGTCTGCAACGCTGTCCCAACATTGTTCCAACACTGAATCAATTATATGTAACGGGCTTGAAGGGTTACGCAGCCTGTTGAATAATATTTATTGGAAACACGATACAGTCGGGGCCTAGACGGGAGACCCGCGCTAAGGTTTACAAAAACCGCTATTACGAGGGTCAGTGAACATTAGATGTTGACCCCAGTTTGTGTATCCCTTTAACCGCCAAATTCTTTATATAATTAATAGGAATTTGGGTAAAAAAATTCAGATTTTACAAAATGGAGGTCAGATATTTTTAACTCTTGCTAAGTGATGTCACGTTTTATCTTTAACATTCTGTATGTTTAAAAGGTGGTATTTGATGTGTTTTTATAAAAATGGAAAATCTAATTTAATCATGAGCGGCGGCTAAAGGGTTAATGTTAGCCCAACGCCTGGTGGCTGTTGAGTCAGTATGTATATAGAATCTCGTATTTACCGGGCAGGCCCAGGCCCATGTGGATGTGTTTGACTATGATGAGATAAACACATACGTTGCACTGACATGTGACCCTGACTTAATAATAACCCAGTAAACACGATACGTTGTCCCAATGGTGGGTCAATTATGGGCAGACGTCGTGGAAGAGCTTATGTAAGGTCTTTGGTGAAAGCCAGCTGAGGGGTTTCGTGCACAGTTTTTGCCAACGCTGTTATTTCGCAAACCCCCGCGACCCCACGACCCACAAAAAAACTTTGTGGTGAACGTAAAACAGTTTCAAAACGGCTATGGCGTCCATGTTGGATTTAGAGGCCAAGATCTTTCCAAATCCAAAAAAGCCATTTATTAAGAGTGGCTATATTTTACGTGAATCCAATGAGTTAATCGGTGATTTTGACCCAACGAAACGAAACCGCCCTCCATCGCCACCCTTCCCAGTCAGGTCAGACCGTCAGACTACCAGTCTGACCTGGACAACAGGTGTGTGTCAGGCCTGTACGAAATGGAGGGGGTGCGAGCATCATGAATATTCATAATGACGTCACCGGTTTACTGACTGTGGTATGGAGGTCACACTCAGGTCAGATTGTCTGGCCTGAAGGAGTTGGGCAGGGAAGAGGGGGGTTCTGAACTCATAGCACATATACGTGATATCAAGGAGTCTGTTGGTAGCATGAAGTCCATCGCGTGCTCCGACACATCGTGGAGGCAGTGGGGGATCCAGAGGGGGTGGGAGAGAGGGGGAGGGGTGGCTTCGACACCCAAACGTTACAAGGGTGGTGCCTCAACTCCAGCCTCCATAATATACTAGTAGCTGAGAAGACAAACAAATTATTTTGTCAATCAGATCTCCCTTTTTCAAGATTCTTGTTTTATTATCTGATTATAGCTAAACTGGAATGACTAAGATCGCTGTAAGCAGCTAAGCCTTGATTCATGAATTATCTGAGTTCCTGACCATTCATGAACAGTTCATGTTCATGAACCGAGTGAGAGTTCATGAACAGAATAAGTTCATGAACTCATGAAATGAAATGAGTCGGGCTTTAGGCCACATTTGTGCATATATAGGCTATGAACTCATGAACTTTCATGAAAGTCTCATTTGTTGTTGAAGAATATTCATGAACCGTTCATGAACACGTTGATAAACGTTTATGAACGCTCATAGTTTTTTGTTCACAAACATTCATAAACTATCCATGAATGTTCATGAACAGTTCGTGATCATCTCACCTGGGCGTTATGTTCTCAGTGACATCTAGTCCCAGGTTGAGCCCCCCCCCCCCCGACAAATAAACACGAGGCGTTGACCCACTGTTGTTTTAATGTTGTGCCGACGTTGAAGACGGCTGGCCAACAATAAAACAACATCGGGTCAAAGTCTCGTGTTTATTGGGTAGTGAAGTTAAGTAACATCCCAACAAGCAAAAAACACATTGACCCGATGCTAATTTTAATACTGAGACTCCACCTTAAAGGTGTAGTCATCTGTCAAAATCCGCGGGACAGTGTGGTTCCCAGAATGCAACAGTGGCCCCTGGACATCCACAGTTATCAGCCAAGATAATAATACTATTCTGTGAATCACAGTGACGTCACTCGGTGAAAACAAGGTTATATAACACCCCCTCCCCCATACTTCATTCTGTGAAACGCAGTGACGTCACTCGGTGAAAACAAGGTTGTATAAGAACCCTCCCCCATACTTCATTGTATTAGCCAGCTCGGTGAAAACAAAGGAGGTCGAGGTCATTGAGTTTCATGGATTATGCGTTTCATTCCCATCGCAAAGACATATAAACTCTATATACTTGAGCGACATCTATGAGGAAATAATTCAGCAGCTTTGACCCAACGGTGCCTCAACCCTTTAACGGCCAGATTATTCAATCTGAATTTTCACCCACTTGAAGTTGTGTCTCGCGTCAGCGAGACACAACTTCAAGTGAGTCAAAATTATTCAGATCTGACAAAATGGAGGTTAACTGTTTTCAAATATTGCTGATTGATGTCACATTTTATCTTTAACGTGTTCAAAAAGTGGTACATAATGTGGTAATAAAAAATGAAAACCGAATATATGCGGCACCGGCGGTTAAAGGGTTAATGTTGGGCCGACGTCGCAGAACAGCGGGCCAACATTAAGTCAACATTAGGTCAACGTCTCGCGTTTGCTGGGTAGGATCTGTGCCAAAATATCACTCACAGATATTTCACCCACAAATCCAAGATGGCCGTATTTATATATGAATAATATTCGTTGTTTACCACATAGATATGTGTAATTTATGGTTTCTAGGCCTAAGTGATTTTGGGTAGAGCTCTTTATTGTGTATTTTAGATAATACAGAAATCCAAGATGATCAGTGCTTTTTATTTATGACAAAAAATTTGGTTTACCACCAATTCTGGATTCCAAAATTCATTTACTTAGACTTTTAAAAGATAATTTGACAAATATTTCAAACACAAATCCAAGATGGTCTCTGTTGTTTTTAATTTATGAAAAATAATATTGTTAGTAAGCCCTAAAAAAATATATTACCAAATATGACCCAACTAAAATGTCGTCTGTACCAGCAACCGGAAAAGAAATGTATTTGTCCTTATATCTATTGTTATACACCGTCTAGACAGACAGACCGATATCTTAATGACATAAATTTAATTGTCATAGTGGCATATATAATATGTAACACGATACGTTGATTCTATGTTGCGTCAATGTTCGTTGTTGGATCACCGTCTGCAACGCTGTCCCAACATTGTTCCAACACTGAATCAATTATATGTAACGGGCTTGAAGGGTTACGCAGCCTGTTGAATAATATTTATTGGAAACACGATACAGTCGGGGCCTAGACGGGAGACCCGCGCTAAGGTTTACAAAAACCGCTATTACGAGGGTCAGTGAACATTAGATGTTGACCCCAGTTTGTGTATCCCTTTAACCGCCAAATTCTTTATATAATTAATAGGAATTTGGGTAAAAAAATTCAGATTTTACAAAATGGAGGTCAGATATTTTTAACTCTTGCTAAGTGATGTCACGTTTTATCTTTAACATTCTGTATGTTTAAAAGGTGGTATTTGATGTGTTTTTATAAAAATGGAAAATCTAATTTAATCATGAGCGGCGGCTAAAGGGTTAATGTTAGCCCAACGCCTGGTGGCTGTTGAGTCAGTATGTATATAGAATCTCGTATTTACCGGGCAGGCCCAGGCCCATGTGGATGTGTTTGACTATGATGAGATAAACACATACGTTGCACTGACATGTGACCCTGACTTAATAATAACCCAGTAAACACGATACGTTGTCCCAATGGTGGGTCAATTATGGGCAGACGTCGTGGAAGAGCTTATGTAAGGTCTTTGGTGAAAGCCAGCTGAGGGGTTTCGTGCACAGTTTTTGCCAACGCTGTTATTTCGCAAACCCCCGCGACCCCACGACCCACAAAAAAACTTTGTGGTGAACGTAAAACAGTTTCAAAACGGCTATGGCGTCCATGTTGGATTTAGAGGCCAAGATCTTTCCAAATCCAAAAAAGCCATTTATTAAGAGTGGCTATATTTTACGTGAATCCAATGAGTTAATCGGTGATTTTGACCCAACGAAACGAAACCGCCCTCCATCGCCACCCTTCCCAGTCAGGTCAGACCGTCAGACTACCAGTCTGACCTGGACAACAGGTGTGTGTCAGGCCTGTACGAAATGGAGGGGGTGCGAGCATCATGAATATTCATAATGACGTCACCGGTTTACTGACTGTGGTATGGAGGTCACACTCAGGTCAGATTGTCTGGCCTGAAGGAGTTGGGCAGGGAAGAGGGGGGTTCTGAACTCATAGCACATATACGTGATATCAAGGAGTCTGTTGGTAGCATGAAGTCCATCGCGTGCTCCGACACATCGTGGAGGCAGTGGGGGATCCAGAGGGGGTGGGAGAGAGGGGGAGGGGTGGCTTCGACACCCAAACGTTACAAGGGTGGTGCCTCAACTCCAGCCTCCATAATATACTAGTAGCTGAGAAGACAAACAAATTATTTTGTCAATCAGATCTCCCTTTTTCAAGATTCTTGTTTTATTATCTGATTATAGCTAAACTGGAATGACTAAGATCGCTGTAAGCAGCTAAGCCTTGATTCATGAATTATCTGAGTTCCTGACCATTCATGAACAGTTCATGTTCATGAACCGAGTGAGAGTTCATGAACAGAATAAGTTCATGAACTCATGAAATGAAATGAGTCGGGCTTTAGGCCACATTTGTGCATATATAGGCTATGAACTCATGAACTTTCATGAAAGTCTCATTTGTTGTTGAAGAATATTCATGAACCGTTCATGAACACGTTGATAAACGTTTATGAACGCTCATAGTTTTTTGTTCACAAACATTCATAAACTATCCATGAATGTTCATGAACAGTTCGTGATCATCTCACCTGGGCGTTATGTTCTCAGTGACATCTAGTCCCAGGTTGAGCCCCCCCCCGACAAATAAACACGAGGCGTTGACCCACTGTTGTTTTAATGTTGTGCCGACGTTGAAGACGGCTGGCCAACAATAAAACAACATCGGGTCAAAGTCTCGTGTTTATTGGGTAGTGAAGTTAAGTAACATCCCAACAAGCAAAAAACACATTGACCCGATGCTAATTTTAATACTGAGACTCCACCTTAAAGGTGTAGTCATCTGTCAAAATCCGCGGGACAGTGTGGTTCCCAGAATGCAACAGTGGCCCCTGAACATCCACAGTTATCAGCCAAGATAATAATACTATTCTGTGAATCACAGTGACGTCACTCGGTGAAAACAAGGTTATATGACACCCCCTCCCCCATACTTCATTCTGTGAAACGCAGTGACGTCACTCGGTGAAAACAAGGTTGTATAAGAACCCTCCCCCATACTTCATTGTATTAGCCAGCTCGGTGAAAACAAAGGAGGTCGAGGTCATTGAGTTTCATGGATTATGCGTTTCATTCCCATCGCAAAGTCATATAAACTCTATATACTTGAGCGACATCTATGAGGAAATAATTCAGCATTTCTCTTATGTGGGTTTTGTGTTGTGCCACAAAAGGCTGTGCTACCGTGGGGCTCTGAAAACAGTTGACCTCCAGCATATTGACAGTAAGAGCTTTCCCAGCTAACACGGCACACTAACCAAATGCTGGTTTAATGTCGGCCAACGTCGCAGACGTTGGTCTAACATTAAAACAGCATTGGGCCAATTTCTCGTTGGAGTAGTATATTGTAATCAGTTCAGTCCCTGATATTAATGCTGTCAAACTGTACTCTATAGGCTAATGTAGGCCCACACTTGACCGTCCGACACATGCGTGTTTCAAAGCTGTCTGAATCTTTAAATAAAATTTTTTAAGGCCCGTAACATATAATACCAAAAACAAAGCAAACATTGATCCGAAGCTGATTTAATGTTGGCCCACCGTCTATGACGCTTGCCCCACATAAAATCAGCCCGAATTGAATACCCCGTGCTTGATGGTGTGATATGGAATAGAGAGTTATGCACATACTCACAGGCCAATCGTCACATATCATCAGGTCATAGTACTGCAAGTTACGTTGGCTAATAGCCAGTTACGTTGGCTAAATGGCTAGCCAAGACGACCAGATGATGGCCCACCATTTCGTGTCTGACAGCCGTGGTGGTGAGGTGGGGGTTGGGGCGTGCGACCATCATCACCCAAGTCAAGGGTTAGTAGGCCATCAGATAACCATCAGTACATGTCCAATGGGGGCGGGGGCCCTAGGGTAGTGGTTAGCACCGCTGCCTTTCACGCCAGAGTTCGGGGTTCGGTTCCCGGTCTCGGCGGTTTGAAAAAAACAAAAATGTTTCTTCCCCATCCACGTGTGAAAGTCAGTATTGTGGGGAGCCTCCGTGACCGAGAGGTAGCGTGCTCGGCCTCAGACCGCCAGGGCTCGAATTTCGAATCCTGTGTCTGAAGGGCAGTGTCATCTCAATCATCTCACCATCCTCAGGAGGTGCTCCTGGCCCAGTTTAGCCTATATGTGCACAAAGGTGGCCTAAAGCCCGATTCATTTCATTTCATTTACATGGCGGATGTCATGTGGATGTGCTAGATATTATTTATGTTGGATGAACTATGCCGCGCAAAGCCAAAAGGCAGTAGCTGCTTACTTTCCAAGTAAGCAGTTAATGCCTTTTGGCCTTGCAATGCAGTACAGCACTGTGGCCATCAGCCTTACAAAACTCAGCACTCTGGTATTTGGGGTGTCACCATTCCATTTTTTTGGGGGGGGAGGGGGTGTGTGATGCATTTTTGAGCTAAGCATTGGAGCATACATTCATTTTTTGTGTATAACGTAAATAATCTGCATGTGTAATTCCACCAAAACTGTACATATTTAGGTCTCGGCTGTTTTCGATGATTTTTAAATTAACATAAATTGCCATGTGTAAATAAATCATGCATAAACCAAATATTTAGGCAGTGGAACATACTTTCAAACAGTATTTTTTTATAACTATCACGCCTTCTTCACCCTCTGTAGACTTGTCATCCTGATAGTCTTTCTAACATGGTGTCCTGCTTTTTAAATGAGCCGTCAACAAGCGCATATGACGACCAGCATAATTCACAGTTTGTCATATTTAACTATACTAAAGATAGATTGTTTGCTTAAAGCTGCATTACTGTTTTGTTTATTTCGATTAAAATAACCTAAAACGTACAAAACAATTATTGCTATTGTTCTAAAGGCCTTATAAATGCACTAAAACTGGGTAAATGTAGCGGAATTAGTTCACCATGCGGTACACCATCAAGTAATTTTAAGTAGTGATTCGGTGTGTGTACAATATTCATGTAATAGCGGTAAGGTTATGGGCCGATATAATGTTACATTGGCCAGCACGAAACCACACCCTTAATAGCAAACACATACGTTGAACTGAATCAGCATAATGTTGGGCCAATACCGCAGATGATGGGCGGCATTATTCTGTCATTGGATCAATGCCTCGTGTTAGCTGAGATAGTGGGTTAAATGTCAGATACTGGGTCAAATCGGTTACAGTGAAGTCTGATGTTTTTAAATATTATTATATTTTACCGCATAGCGCGATGTATATCACTGCATGTGATGATTTACGATAAAATAAAATAAAGTCTGATATTGTCTAGTAGCATTTTGACTATATTTTGCAATGTCCATGAGATACCTGATAAAAAAATGCAAATGTTTTTCAAGTAAATCACGAGAATCCAAAGAGCGAAAACGATGATTTACATCACTGAATTTTATGGTTATTCCGAGTACAATTTCTCACGGTCTGGGAAGAGCGTCTTAATGGCGGGCCAAAGGCTCTGATGCTGGCCCACACTTAGAAGCACCATACTGAAATAGAGTTCTATTTTTTCAAGTGAGTGACATCCTCTATACCGGTACCGATATTAAGCATGACATTACATGCAGATATCAATCATATCACACAAAGTAATAACTTCTAGATATGTCTAACTGATATGAGACAATACACGTTGTACTGTGAAATGTATCTATGATCACTTAAAAAATAACACTAATTTTAAAAATCTTCCTCTCTGTTTTCTTTGATGACCGTTATCTGCAACTTGGTACTTTCAATGTCCTAATTATATAAACAGTATGTCTTACTCCGCTGTTAGCAGGTTTGTTTTGGTGGGGCAACAATATTAAAAAACAACAAACTTAAATCCCTTATAACTCAGTAACCGGAGCAGTAAAATACAAAAATAAAACACCATTCTCCATGGATTAATCGTTTGAATGAAATAAGCAAAACAGTTATGCAGCTTTAAATATTCCATGAAAATCTGTTGTACCACCTTGAAATCCCAAGGTTTAAAATATAATATATATTCGTTGCGTTGGATAGTCTACGCTTTCTCTGAACAGATGTTTCTCACGTCACCCAGCAAAAACGAGACATCCACCCAATGTTGCACAAATGTTGGTCCACCGTCTACGACGCTGGCCCAACATTGGCTCAACATTGGGTGGATGTCTCGTGTTTGCTGGGCAACCTCAATGTCTGAGGTCAGAATGTTGGATATGCTGGCAGAAGCAGGGAAAACTATATCACAGCGCCATATCCTGTCTTTTATAGTAGAGTAGTTTTAGACTGTGTGAAACTACCTCTGCTATGTCACGATATAACAGCTGATTATTTACGAGCGATATCGCAGCAAACACAAAGCATTTGCTTAACAACTGTACAATGTTGGACCAACGTCTTGGGCCTACGTTGTACAAATGTTATACATATGTTTTGTGTCTGCTGGGATGTACATGTATGTTTACATGTATTAAGTCCAGCCTTTTAACCCTTTCAATCCTCACGATGCACTGAAGCATCATTTTACATTCCTGAAAACATACTTAATTTTCCTACAACTAGGGGTTTTAGAACGAAAATTTCCATGAAAATGGTTTACCAATACAAGGCAATTTTTCATGACTTTTTAATTTACTTCAAGTCATCTTCATCCACCACAAGTCGAGAATTGCGACAGCAATTCGCGGCTTGTAGTGGATGAAGATGAGAATGGTAAACTCAGGCTTGAAAGGGTTAAACCCTCAAGATGCATCAAAGCATCATTTTACATCCCCAGAAACATTTTGAATTATTCTACAACAAGATATTTCTTGCTACAAGTTAGCAGTTTTAGAAGAAATATCCATGAAACTATTTTACCAAAATAGGACATTTCTTAATTTTTCACCCACTTCAAATCTTCGGGCTTCGTTTTCTGGTCCCGGCGGTTTGAAAGAAACAAAAATGTTTCTTCCTCATCCACTCGTAAAACTCAGTTTTGTGGGGAGCCTCCGTGACCGAGAGGTAGCGTGCTCGCCCTCAGAACTCCAGGGTTTGAATTCGAATCCTGTGTCTCGAGGGCGATGTCATCTCACTTATCTCACCATGCATCCTCGGGAGGTTTTCATGGCCCAATTTAGCCTATATGTGCACAAAAGTGGCCTAAAGCCCGATTCATTTCATTTCATTTCTTTATGATATCCACCACGAAAATTTCCATGAAAATGGTTTACCAATACATGGCATTTTTTTATTATTTGTAATTTACTTCAAGTCATCTTCATCCACTACATGTCAAGAATTGCGACAGTAATTCGCGACTTGTAGTGGATGAAGATAAATTGTTCAATTCAGGTTTGAAAGTTTAACCCCTGTATTCATAATACTGATTCTTTCACAGTCGCAACAGGTGTATACCTGTCTTTCATGTGTTATTATCAGCCTATATTATTTTGCAATGCACCCAGAAGGTTGCACATCTCAAATAATTCTTCAAACTCTGTACACAAGGCACCAGAATCAGACACAACGTTTTTATGCAGACCCTGTGACAAATTATGTATGGAAAGTATGTGACAAAGTGCAAAGTGACAAAGTATGTATGCAATTTCTAATGGATAGAAGTTCCCAATCCACAAAATCTGCATGATATCCTAGCAAACACAAAATATTTGTATAGCATCTGTACAACGTCGGCCCAGCGACGTTGGTCCAGCATTGTACAAATGCTAGACAAATGCTTTGTGTTTGCTGAGATGAACATGACATAGGGCCTAAACTAGTGGATTAGTCTTGTATTCAAGACTATACCAGACATGAACATGATAAACATGTTTAATGTAGGCATCAACGTTAATTGGGAGCTTTCTTTAATTTTTCAACCACTTCCATTCATCTGTTCTGCATTGTGTAAAACTGCGAAGCTGGCCCAACATTAAACCATCATTGGATCAGCAATGCATCTCGTGTTTGGGATCTCTGATGCTTTATCAGGGGCCTACATAATGCCCTAGGGTGTATTTCCCAACGTAGCCTACTAACGAAAGATACTGACCCAATGTAGCATCAAAGTTAGTTCACCTCCTGAATTTTACGAAAAGTTATTCCAGACCTCAGAAGTGTATGAAAAAATGGGATATTTGTCAAAAAGTACTTGACAGTTCTTGAATTTTGAAACCACAGAAGAATATACCACAGTGACGATTATGTATTATTATCTGTGCATGATTTGATAGTATGACAACAAAACTGCCCGCAGGCAGATTTTCTGTCATACTATCAAATCATTATGTACTCATATCATTTTAATGTTGCTTACGCTGGTGAGTTGGTCCTTGAAAAGTCATTGGATTTGGTCATTCATAATATGTAGGAAACCCTGATATTATGACTAATTATCTCATGTTCTTCACACAGTATGGTCAGCCTATACGTCTGATGATTGCCTATGTGGGGGAGGAGTGTGAAGAAAAAAGATATGAATTCTGTCCACGTAAGTATCAACTATTCGTTTGAAGGATAATCTTACCTGGTTAATATTTACAATATTATTTTTTACAAAAGGCAGGTTTGTTTGGTCATCGTAAATTTGTCCAACCGAAAGTCACAGCATACGCACATACAAGTTCATAGTGTGACAAAATACGCTCACCATTCGTATTGGACATGACCACCTACCTCCACCCCCCCCCCCCCAATACAAATGACCGGGACTCGAGAAATCACCTCTGGGGCGCCAAACCATATACAATCCTAAAAGCCTACAAGTGCGTTATACGCCTTGTCCTTGAATATGGTTCACTTATAACTGGAGCTTTAGGGGGATCACAAGAGGAGGAAATGCAGATCTTTCAAAATAAGTGCCTGAGACTAGCACTTGGTATAACCTACCAGGACGGAATGAGAACAATAGATCTGCATGATCTCACTAATATCCCTATGATCAAAACTAGGATGACGGCACTGGCGGTTAAAACATTTAGATCACTTGAAAACACACAGTGTTTCAAGGATCTGGTGTTGAATCATGAGATCGTGCAAAAACGATCTGGCTCTAATACAATTCTGGATCAATTGCTGGCTGCAATCCAGGCTGACGCTTAAACACGGTTGACGGGTAATAGTTGAGCTCCTGTTCCCACAGAGAACAGGGGCTCTAGGGGAGCCGTTCTGTGTGACATACCACACACCCCTGCATGAGACAAAAAACACAGTTGACGGATATCTGTTGAACTCCTGAACACCTGTTCCCACAGAGAACAGGGGCTCTGAAAGGAGCTGTTTTGTGTGACACATGAGGCAGTGAGCTCTCTATCATAGCACTGCAGGAGGCGGAGTCTGGTCTTATGCAATCAGCTCTTTATCATTACATTGCTGGCTTGGGTGATGGCACGGCGGACGCGGCCAATTATGACGGTTCAATGATGGTGGTTTCAAACACACTACTCAGAAAGCAGAGCACACCTCAAAAGGGTCAGTCCTTGCCCTTTCCTCTGGTGACTGGTCGCTCAAACGGCTGTTTCTATATGGTTCAGCAGCCCTGATTCCTTGTCTCCCGGACTTACTTACCAATGCTTTGTACAATCACCTACCTCACCATGCTCATCAGGTGAAAAGAGAGAAGCACTATGAGGTTTAAACCAGAACCAGTGCATATTCTCGCGTCAGCCCTCGCGCTGCGCGCTCCTAGCCAATCACCTCATCAGTAAATGTTTAAACCTTAAAAACTTGTCGACATTAAACAAAATAATTTGCCACCCACTTGAAGTCGCTTCTCACCACTGTGACCCACAACTTCAAGTGGGTGAAAATTACTCATAGTTGTTTAATTTGAGACGAACATTTGTAATAAAACGGATTAAAAACGACCAGTCGTGTTTTGTGGTTTAAGGCCTGGGTTAAAACCTTAACAGCAAATGTTTAACCCTTTCAGCGCGGGGACCGTCTTTATACGTCAGAATCTGACGTCTGTAGACGTCAGATTCTGACATATAAAGACGGTCCCCACGCTGAAAGAATTAAAATATTTCTAATGGTCGTAAACCCATAACATAGGTACTCAAATGAACCGGAAAGAGATGATTAAGATATTTATCATGATTTCAAATTGAAAAACATCTTTGGTCGTCATGATTTATACAAAAAAATATTCAGAGTTTTATGAATGTGTTAATTACATCATTGGAATATTCGTCTCAACCCTTTTACCACTAGCGCGAACAAAGTTGTTTTAAATCCGTTCCATTAGCCGATCAATTCACTGTTGGTGGGAATGAAAAGAGTATTAAAACATCAAGATTTGTAAATGAAATATGAGGAATTTTCATCCACTGTAATTGGTGTGTCACGGAAATTTAAATAAGACAACAAGAAGGTGAAGGTGTAGATGTAAATGCACTTCTATGAATGTGTTACATTACCTTATTTGCTTAAATATTTGATTCAGTGTATATTTATTATAATATTTATATTTTTAGTGCCGGACTACGCAAAGAACTGGGCACCTGAAAAATATACTCTGGATCTAGATTTTCCGAATGTAAGTTCATAATGGAGATGATCTTGGCTAGTTCCTGTTATTTCGAACCTACTAGTTTATTCTACTTTTACCTATAGTCGGAATTCACAACAACCGTCGTGAATGATTTTAGCTGATTTATTAATCAATTCTCAAACAATTTTCGTGACATTTTACATGTAGACATTTCTATTAATGCGGCGGCAACTAAGCTGAAAATTGTACTGAAAAATATTATATAATATATTTTGTAAGTTGACACCTTCCCAAAATTAATTAAATTATTGTGTACTAGGATCAACAGCGTGAATGATGTGATTATAGATTGACTTTATCGCGCTCATCACGACTATTGTCAACCGAAAAAAAAAAAAATTATTTACTCTAGTAGCTCACGTTGGTTTTGTATGCACTTTTATGTCAATACCTAAACTCTCCAGAAATAGTAACTAATTGGGTTTGGTGGGCGTTTTAACTAGGCCTGTGTCAACTCCGCACGTAGACATCCATGTATTTTTTTCTAATTGCAGCTTCCTTATTACAACGACGGCAAAGTGAATCTGAGTCAAAGTCACGCCATTCTACGCTACCTGGGAATTAAGCATGGACTCGGTGAGGGGGCATTACACGTCATAAAGAACCCCCGAGACCGGGATCAAAGATATTGTGCAATGTACACGATCTTTGCCAGGACAACGCCCATTACCCAGCCAACACGAGATATGTGACAAATGTTGGCTCAATGTTGGCCCACCGTCTGCGACGCTGGCCCAACATTGCGCCATCATTTGTTGCATATCTCGTGTTTGCTGGGATATTCTGCCATGCAAAGCCTTCACCAATGAGAAGATAATGCCTTTTCGGTTTGCGTTTAACAGAAAAAGCTTGTCAGCCCATTGTAGTAATGTACCTCCTATGGGGTCAAGTATACTACGCTACTTCAACCAAACACAGGCGTCATTAAGTCTCGTTACCTTATAATAAAATAACGAAGTGGGCGTGGTCCGGGCTAGAGTCCTATACTTGGGCTGTACGGTTACGAAAACAGATAATCTAAACAATGCTATCAGCCCAAAATTTTTGATCTCATTGTAATATAAATATGCTTTATCTGGCAATATGCAGATACCTATTTAGTTTGCATGGGTGGGTCTCGAGACGGTTATTCTAATAATTATTATTGTCTAAAGTTTGTGCTGTACAAAATGTATTACTCACACCCCGCTATATACGGGGTATCGAATAGGTCGAGATAGCCATCTCGACCAATCCGAAGCATACGACATATCGTAGCTTGTACGAGAATATGGGCCCTTGTCACTAAATTATTTGGCTAGCAACCTATGGTGTCCTATGACACAGGCATTGTAGGTTACAACTTCAAGTCACTAGATCTGCAACCTAGTGATTTAAAGCCAGCTACATCGTGTACACCGGAGCCACCTGGTGATCTGTTGTGGACCGTCATACATATTATATATCTGAGAATATGCATAGATTATTTACCACTTACTTTTACTTACTTTTACAACTTAACAGTGTGAAATGACTATACTATCCTATGTAATCTTCCATGTATGGTTTGCTGAATACATCAGATCGAAAAAGCTGACCGATTCTATTTTCCAGAGCCACAGACGGATGATGCGAAAATTCGATCGGCTCTCGCGGACGAGCAGATGAAAGATTTCAGAGAGGCCTTGGTGAAAGTCTGCGCTAATATGGCCGGGGAAGACAGGGTAGGGATCAGGCACGGATTCGTCAACATTAAAACAAAATATGAATCGATAAATTATCACATTCAAAGCCGGAAAAAATCATCATAAATATCTTTGTTAGCTCTTTCTGATTCATTTGAATACCTATGTTATGGGTCTATGATCATTAGGCCTATGAGAATGTTCTTTCTTACAGCGCGGGGATAGACTTTAGACGTCAGAGACGTCAGATTCTGACGTCTAAAGTCTACCCCCGCGTTGTAAGGGTTAATATGTTGATGTTTTTCATTTTCACCTTTTCTCTGAATGTCCCTGTTCTCCTTTTCAGGACACATTGACGAGTAAATTCTTTGATGAACAATTGCCTCCTAAACTGAAAGAGTGGGATGGATTTCTTGGTGACAGACCTTGGCTTGCTGGCGATAACGTGAGTAAACGCTGTGTTTTTATTATTATTATTATCTATGCAGGTGGTTCAAAGATTGAAGAAAGAGGGCGGTACTGTACTGTCAGAATTTTTTATTAGGCCAGTATTTAGCAGATTTAGTGATTTTTGGCAGTATTTGTGTGTTGTTCTCATGTGAAAATAATTACAATAACATGTACTCTTGAGACTGAATTATAAGTGCAATATGCCTCAAATTTGATGGTGGTTGTTAGTGTATTTGATATGATGATCTTATGTTGTAGATATGTTATGCCGATTTTGGCTTCTATCACTACCTCAGCATGCATGTACTCCTGAGAGAAGATTTACTGAAAGATTATCCCAATTTGGCTGGTTATCTCCAACGTTTTGAGGTAAGATTGAAGATACATGTATCTGCCTTAAATTGTGGCTAATACCCATGTCACATTCCCAGCAAACACAAAACATTTGTATAACATTTGTACAACGTCGGCCCAGCGTCTTCGACGTTGTTCCAACATTGTACAAATATTATACACATGATTTGTGTTTAATACTGGGTTTGCGCTGCGGCCCTATAGCAGGGCGGATACAGAATTTGGGAAAAGATAGAGGAAGGGGGGGGGGTCCGATTGAAAACAATTCATTTGTACATGTCAATCGACATGATCAATGTTTTTTTTTGTCTTTTCAATATATGGGGACTTGACATTTTATATTTACTAGGATAGTGCCGCAATTTGAGGGTGGAGGGGTCAGAATCGCTGTGACCCAACTCTGGATTTGTTACTGCGTAGGCCTAGGCCTCCGAAATCAGCAGATCTTCGTTGGCCGCAGGGTCACTCTACCGCATATATATATTCCTATATTTTGCAGACCCAAATCTTTCTTGTGGCATTATAGAACACAGTGATAACGTTTACTTTTTATATGTCGTGGGCTGTTCATATTAAATAGTCTTTTTTTAAAATAATTACCATTTATGGATCCCCATAAAAAAGCGGCGGTGTCTCAGGAGATCTATTCGTATTTATCCTACACCTACGTCCGCCTTACTTTAAAACAAAAACTACGACTGCCTCTGATATGTCCTAATGCAGCCTTGCGTCATCACTTCAAATGTAGTACGGCTGGTCAATGTATTCTATCGCCCCAAATCCAATATACGTCATACATGCAGCCATATTACCCTTACCCCTTTCAGCGTTTTTATACGTCAGTATCTGACGTCTGTAGACGTCAGATTATGACGTATAATAGCAGAGGAGTTCAAATGAAGCAGAAATAGTTAACTCAGACATTTATGATGACGTCAACTTGAAAAAAGCCTTCGGTCTCCATGTTTTTTACAAAAATAATTCATCGTAATTGTAAGGGTTACAATATGCTACTACATGCTACAGTAACGTTACATCGAATCACATAGGAATTATGTTGTAGCCCTAGATCTGCTAGTGGCCGTAGAACCTCCACGTGTTATGATATGGGAGCTCCCAACATTGAATGTCTTTAAGGGCCTAATGCACCGCTGCTCTTCACGCTGAGTTCGGGGTTCGCTTCCCGGTCTCGGCCTCAGACCTTGAGTTTGAATTTCAAATCCTGTATCTGGAAGGCAATGTCATCTCACCATCCGCAGGAAGTTCTCCTGGCCAAATTTAGCCAAATTTAGCCTGTAGGGCCTATGTGCACAAAAGTGACCTAAAACCCGACTTATTTCACTTCTTTTTTGAAAGTTTTTCAATTTAGCTTCAAATCGCTGTGACAGATATGTGTTCCACGTGATAATAGCGACACCATCGTGCTAAATAAGAGGGGAAAATAAAAAGTCAGGGTATATGTGCACATTCTCGTATGTTAACCCCTAACCCTTTAAACCCTTACGATGCACCAACGCACCATTCTGCATCTCTGAAGAATGACTTAATTCCCCAAAACTTAGGGGCTTAGAGCGAAAATTTTCATGGAACTGTTCAAATAATAACGATATCGTTTTCATTTGTCACTCACTGCAAGTCATCTTCATCCACTACAAGTCGAGAATTGCGACAGCAATTCGCGGCTTGTAGTGGATGAAGATGACAATGGTAAATTCAGGCCTGTAAGGGTTAAAGTGCTAATCGCGTCTTTAACCCTTTAACCGCCAAATTATTCAATCTGAATTTTCACCCACTTGAAGTTGTGTCTCGCTGACGCGATCCACAACTTCAAGTGAGTGAAAATTATTCAGATTTGACAAAATGGAGGTCAACTCTTTTCAAATACTGCTGATTGATGTCACATTTTATCTTTAAAAAGTTTAAAATGTGGTACTTTATGTGCCAATAAAAAATGAAAACCCGAATATATGCGACACCGGCGGTTAAAGGGTTAACCGTTATTAGTCATTCTGCTTTTCATTCGAAAAACGAAAATTTGCAAGAGAAATGTGCGTTAAATTTTCAAAATCAGCATATACTATTTTTCAAAATGTACCGATATAATGTAATGTTTATATGAGGAGCGCGCAGCGCGGGGCCCTGCGCGATATTTACGTCGATACACTGGTCTCAACCTCAATACGACGAGGCCGCCATTAACGTGATCGCCTAGTCACATTTCTCTGAAAATCTCACGCGGGAAAAGCGGGGATCGAGCTCGGGACGCATGCATGACTGGCGAGGCAGTCAGGAGCTCTAACCATTGCGCCACGTCCCCTTCTCTAGTAATGTTTATCCACTCGAAGCTAAGTTTTCTAATGTAGCGCTTCAGGGGTTATCCTTTTGAGAGCCAAACACTATTATAATTATATCTAATCATTTCTATCAGGGCATCAAACAAGCGTGAAATATTTGTTTAACATGTTTAATCAGCAAAAATGTCAAATATAAGGTCTCACATTTACCCCTTTACCCGCCGGTGCCGCATATATTTGGTTTTTCCTTGTTTTATTAGTACATTAACTACCACATTTTAAATATGTTAAAGATAAAAATGTGACACCAACCAGCAAGACTTGAAAAAAGTTGACCTCCATTTTGTCAAATTTGAATAATTTTCACTCACTTGAAGTTGTGGATCGCGTCAGCGAGACACAACTTCACGTGGGTGAAAATTCAAATTGAATAATTTGGTGGTGAAAGGGTTAACAGATATGAATGGGTTAAAATAAAATTATGGGTAAAAATAAAATTACATATGTTGGCGCTTTCTACCTTACATAATTTACAGTGCGGGGACCGTCTTCATACGTCAGAATCTGATGTCTGTAGATGTCAGATTCTGGCGTATAAAGACGATCCCCGAACTGAAGGAATTAAAATATTTATAATGGTCGTGGACCCATAACATAGGTATTAAAATGAACCATAAAGAGCTGACTGAGACATTTATGATGATTTCAAATTAAATGTGACCCTTTGTTCTCCATGTTTCAGACAAAAATAATTCAGCGCCTTAAGGAGTAAGGGATTACAATCTTGTTAGATAAAAGCCAAATCTTGTAGTAGAAGCTGATGCATTCTAATCATACTGAAGGGTCAACATTTGGTCGACATTCATGCTTTCACATTTTAACATAGATGATGCATATATTATGTATACAGTCACTATGTATCTCCCAAAATACAAAAAACATTTTATTCTCGTGTGATTATACGGCCTCGAAAATACACACAATTTCCTGAAAACATGGTTTTCAAGAGAAAAACTGTGACAAAACAATGATAATATGAATATAGTAGCAGTCAATTTAAGACAATAAAAAAATAAATAACAATAAAAGATGCAACTTACAGGTGATGGATATTTCGTCCCCTTGGATGTGAAAGGGTGTACTTGCCACTTTGCATATTCAAGATTACGATTAGTACATGGAAAGACAAGTTTTGGAGATCATAGGAGATTATAATATATCAGTCAACGCGATATACATGTATTATTATTCTACGATGGTAGTCAGGGTAGCTAAAATACATTTGTAAACTTGTATCAAAGATTTACATCATATACAATGGTCAGTTGCTATTATGCCAATGTATAAGAAATAATTAATGTGCTTGTTTTCAACATTAGGCTTACCTATTAGTTTTTGTTCATTTTCAGAATCTGCCAAAAATCAAAGATTACCTACAATCTGACAAACTGATCAAGAGTCCTGTTCTGGCGCCATTTGCTCAGCTATTAGGAGCTGAAAAGTGAAATCTGAAGTAGCGGACCAACTACCACAGTCTACGCATTGCATAATAATGTACTATTCTGCTCATCAAAGCGAGAATGCCGTATCCGCCCTCTTGTAAAGTAAGCAGATACTGTATTTTGGCTTTGCACGGCAGAACAAAAAGCAATCCACTCACCTGTACACTCTTCAGATGCTTTTCCCAAAAATAGTGTTTGAAATAAATATAATTTTGAATTGATAACTTTAATAGTGTTTTTGTTAGCATCATGATGCGAATGGTTGGTTAAGTGAATATTGCTTCACGTCACGTCATCACAGTTCATGCAACTGTTCTTCGTGAGCTTTCATAAACTAGCCATGAGCCGAAGTAAGACTTGTCAACTTCATAATAATTTACCAGTGTTCATGAAACCGTCTCTCATGAATTTTCATGAAAAAGCTTTAAACTGAATTGAGCCTGCCAAGTTCAGAAAAAATCATTTATGTTCATCAAAATATCCATACGAACTTCATGAACTATATCATGAACAACATTAGTTCATCAAGTGTTCAATAATATTCGTGATTTGTCATGAACTATTTTTGATGAACAGTTGATGAACTGTGATGAGCCATTGATGAATGTTCATGAACATGCATCACCGTTCATCACTTGATGATCTTTATCTCACCGGGGCCCTCCCCCTGCCGCACACATTACACTTGCACAAGTCCCTCCACAAAGTATGGTTAGCTGGTATTACACTACTTCTTCTTTACAAAAAAACTGAACAGAATTTATGTAGAAAATAGTCAGATGAGAGAGATGTCCCCGATGAGTGGTATGCCTATTACTAGCCTACCATGTATTCGGCTTGGTCCCACCAAGCTGGACATAAAAGGTTTGCATAGGAATAGATTGAGAATTTATCCAAAACTGTTCGTATTTTAATATATTGAAAGACAGTGAAATAGAGGCGCTTATTTTGGAAGAGATTGTCTGGATGGTATAAGCCCATCTCAATTTCGACATTTACAAGACTCTATAAATTTTGACCCATCTTCTAATATCGACACCGTTTTTAAAGAATCCACAGGTATTGATACCCTGATGACATCGCAAGGCTCTGACACACTGACAGCCATGTTTTAGCGGGCTTGGCTCTACTGTGATCACCAGAGCCGCTGGCTGACTAGGGCCAACACCGTTACCGTTTTATCGGTAGGCGGAGTCACTGTCTTTTTCACACGGGCAGCTGTGAAAAAATGGCCGTCAGTGCGGCTGAGCTCCACGCAATGTGAGTAACTTGGCTTAGCCGGGTAAGGTATTTATCTGTTACAAGCTTTAGATGAAATCAGAGTCTCAATTCTGTCCTGGCAAAGTAATTGGGGTTATGGACAACTCGTACCACGGTCATCTCGTGAGCAGACAACTCGTGCCATGTCTGATGGTATAAGTAGACCACTGGTACCACACTACGGCACAACTCGTACCACATTTAGTAGCAGTCATTAAGTTTTACCTAACAAATTGTACTCATCAGAAAATTTATGTATACATGACGTAAATATGTTATTTACTTTGTTATTAAACTACATTAATTATTATTGTGCAGGATATATCTTAATTTGGTAATAAAGTTTACATATCTGTTTTTTTATATACATTTTTAGCATGCTTTCATCTCGTATTCTAGGTCTAAGCTGTCATGTCTGTATATTCTACGTTTGGTAATTAGGCCCAAGTATATTATTCTACTTATAACCACGTCCACTCCGTTATTTCGTTGTACGATAACGTGACTAAATAACGCGCGTGATTCCTCCGTGTATAGTAATTTACTTAACAGCTTAAGAAACGCTCTATCAAATCTACTATTTAACCCGGTATAGGTATAGGCATACGCATTTTTTTAAAAAATATTTTGAATAAACTTAGTGTTAGAAAAAGTGAACCCAGCAAACAAAAAGCAATGTTGTGTTAATGTTTGCCCACCGTCAACGACGTTGGCACAACATTAGCAAATGATTGGTTCAATGTTTGTCAGGAATTCACAAGATTAAAAATAATAATTAACACACATTCTTCAATTCATGTGTACCGGTTTTATTTTTTATTATATCATGTCATGTTTTCATGTGATATTTGTCATGGTAATATGCTTGTAAAACAATACGTTTTATTGAAAACTCCAGGCTGTGGTACTAGGCACATGCCTAGTAGTGTAGGGTCATATGTCAGTAAATGTGGTTCCGTGGGAATTGCATGGTAATTCTTGACAGCTATGTTCAATTTGAATAAAAATTATTACTGAACAAAATAAAATAGGGTGTCATTTTTTGCTGAAGCTAAGGTCATTTCCGGGGTCTTAAATGTCATGACCCTACAAACACGCGGGGATTTTTGAAAACGTTTGTATTTCAAGGTAATATAGTCGTGTGATATAGCAAATTAAAGGAAATTGGCACGAAATAGTCAAAATTCATAATTAGCAAATATTCTGAAGCTTTAAAGGTCATTTACGGTCTCTTGAAGGTCACAACCCTAAACACACATAGTTTATAGGCCAGAATTGGTCACCGTGCACCTACCTCTTCACTACTCACAAACGCCAACTTTTGTTTAAGCTAAGATATGTCCAAAACATGAAATGAGATGTTACCAGTTAATAGGGATGGGATATATATTTTGACCGCTTATGTGGGGGTATCCCTAAACCTAAAATTAGGTGTTAGGGTTACGCAAATGTCTGTCGTTGCAGTGCTATCTTACAAATCTACACATGTAATATACCATATAAAAGATAAGTAAATTTCCATTCTACTGATATACTGCATGATGCAGTTATCTCTACACATACATTTAAACAATTTTTTTTATTACAAATAATCAAAATCGACAACAAAACAAACTAGTAAACATGGTCAATGGAAACAACTTAATAAAACATAATTATTGGCCATATATTTGTCCAGGGATTCCAATTAAAAGCACTATCGCAGCCATGATGGCGTTATGCGACGCTTCCGGGGAAATTTCGAACAAAAAGCCTGCAAACGGTGGCATTCGGTGGCATTTGTGGTGATAATCTGGAGATATAATTTTGGTGTTTTATAGCATTAATTTTCAGTCATTTTTTTTATTTCATACAAAAACACAGACTAACTGGTACACTGGTTACTAATTTTATTTATTCGATACCTGAGTCTGAACCTTTGTGAAACACATTTTGGTTGATATTCAATGCATGACTGCATCCGCTGTGAGGATATTGAAGATGAGCATTGGCAGCATTGAGTATTAAAAACATTATGAGTACAATGGTCATCCCCATGCATGTAACAAACTATTGAATAGGCCGAACTGAATAAAATAAAAACTGGTTACAGGATACGTGTAGTTCTACTGTAAGTAAGTAAGTAAGTAAGTAAGTAAGTAAGTAGTTTATTACGTATTTCAAGGCCTCAGGCCCAAAGTACAACACATTCAAAACTCATATATTCAATAAAATTTAAACATACTTACATATTCTGCTCTTCAAGTTCAACCAATGCAGAACGCAGTTTTAATGATTGATGTGTGTATGCGGCTATGCTTTGTACAATTTTAATATCAACAGAAGACATAATATTAACAAATGTATTGTAATTTGCATATTGAAAAAATAAATAATGTTTTCTAATTGCACTGTATGCTGGACAGCAGCACACAAAATGAAATTCGTCTTCCAGCACCGTAATATCTCTCCCTTCACAAAACGAACAAATTCTTTCGGCAATTGGTACGTTTTTCCTTCTACCTTTGTCGATAGCCAAACAGTGACTTGAAAGTCGGAGCTTACTTGAGGCTATGCGGTGTTTTATAACAGTCAACAATTTTAAATAAGCTTCACATTCATTATTTATATAGATGTTTTTAAAAGTACAATAAATAGCCATTTTTCGCAATTTTTTTTAGTTTTTTTTCTTAATTCATTGACATGGTAGTTTTTCACTCTAGTCTTAAACACGTTTTAAAATATTCCTTCATTTTCAACATTTTGGGAAAACCATATGTAATTAAAACCAAATTTTTTTAAACATATATCTGACTGAAGTCACCCATGTGAATCGATTTCTATCATCCATGTTTTTCAGCATTAAATAACAGGCTTTCGGATATCTAGTAATTGACATTTTTTAAAGTTTCAAGCAATATTTTAAACAGGTGGTGTGATAGTGCACAGCAAGAGGATATCTGCCAAGCTCCATTAGTACAGCTGCATTTGGTGTGGAAGAATTTACATGTAGAATACGTTTACAAAATGAAATATGTAAATTTTCAATTACTGTCGCTCCAATCTGTTCCCCATATCTGTGAACCGTACAGTAATATAGGCAGTACAATTTTATCGAACAGATCAAGCAATATATTTACAGACAGGGATCCACATTTGGAATTATACATATATAACAAATTTAATACCTTCTAAGCTTGTAAAACAATCGGTTTTTTTGTCATAGTCCATTTTAATTTAGGAGTGAGCATTAACCCTAAATACTTATAAAATGATAATACTTCTAATTTTTGTCCCTTAAAAAAATATTTCTCATATTTTTTCACTATCCCCCCTCTTCTAAAGACTATTATTGTCGTTTTTCTAAGATTTACATACATTTCCTATTTATCACAATAATTAGCCAATACATTAATCATATATTGCAATCGATCAACTCTGTCAGCACCAACGACAATATCATCTGCAAAGTATAACATCATAATATTCGGTGTATTTTCATCAATATATATTCCTTGGCAGCCCATATTCTTCATATTTTCCATCAGCTCATTTATACAGAGAACAAAGAGAAAAGGACTCAAGACACAACCTTGTCTCGTTTCAACTCTACAACTAAAATAATCAGTTAAGTCCACAGGGGTACTAACACAGGATTTAAATTGTGATACATGTTTTTTAAAACTGTCAAAATGTTCCCGCTTAAATTATATTTTAATATTTTATACCAAAGAAGTTTATGTGACACCTTGTCAAGTGCTTTAGAAAAGTCGACAAATAAAACATAGTATCTTCCTTTAGGTTTACATATGTATTTTTGAGCTAGTGATTGCAGTACAAATATATTGTCATTGTTTGAATAACCCTTTTTATAGCCAGCTTGCTCCACATATAAAACATCTGCAGATTGTGCCATTTCAATAACCTGTTATTTAAAACTTTACAGAAAATCTTTTCCCACACAGACAGTAGGGATATCCCTCTATAGTTCTGAGGATTTGATCTAGCGCCACCTTTATGCAGAGGGTATAATATTGACTGATACCACTGTGGAGGGTAATTTCCACTGTGTAATATCCTATTAAAAAAGAGACAGTATGTATGGCATTATGAAATTTGTTGAGGCTGTTATCATTTCCATGCTTATTCCATCTACTCCAGAAGATTTACCAATAGCAAATGTTTGTATGCTTTCTTCAATTTCTTGTCGTGTTATTGTACTATTTAGTAAATTCAGTTCAGGAGTTGTATATTTATTTAATTCGACTTTGTGTGATGTATGTATAAAATTGTCAGCTTCTTCCATGAATTCTTCATTTATACAAGTGTCTGTATTCAATCAAGTCTCGAAGTGTTCGAACCATTCCAAGTATTTTTATTTCTAAGCATGTCTATGCTGGTTCTGCCTTATATCGAGACCACATTTCATACCAACCAACATGATGTACTTTAACTCTTTGTCATATATATTTTGTAAAATAAGCTTTTACTGAATTCCGGAGGTCGAAATTCAGATTTTGCATGGTCAAAAATGTATGATTTGATACCAAGATCATTAAAATCGCACCAGCTTTGCGAAAACTATCAAGAAAGTGATTTTCATGCTGAAAATGACCGTCATCTTGAAAAATGGCCGCCATCACTTTCTGAAATATTGTTGTGCATCATAATTCGAGCAGACACAGTTTTCATCAATATGTTTTTTACGCTATCAGCTTCGGTGATTTTGTAAATATTCGTAGTCAGAAAATAGGTCACGAGCCACATTAAATGTTTTTTCTAACCTTACCAGACCCATAAAATGGCTTTGACCTTTGACCTTGACCTCCAATAAATTATTCTAATGTCATATGTGTGCTGATAGCTTTTGGTTTGATGAAAATCGACCCAATTATCATAAAATTTGAACAAATATGCGCGGAGATAAGCTATTTTTAGATTTGAGTTTAGCGATTAGCGGCCATCTTGGAAATATGCAAATTAAAAAATTGCCACTGGGTGAAATTTAGTACTCCAGGTGGAAATGATGACTTTAGCCCCTGCTGAACACAAATCAATCAAAATATAAACTTCTGTATGAATTTCCAGGTTAGGGTAAATTTTGCCAATATTCTGCCTGACTATTCCGTTTTGCTGGGATACACAAGAAATCGACCATTGTTTCGCGATGTGACGATAATATTAGTTTTTTTTTCAAATAATGACTTAAACTTAGTATAGACATTGCAACATCACTGGGATATCTAATAACACGTTCAGAAATTTCCAAGTAGCTGGTTCAATACTAAACCAGAATTGAACCGATGCTTCGTGGTCGGGGGGGGGGGGTGTTACTTTTAGCAGCCCTGAAAACCTTAACAGGTGGATTCAAATGCCGGCCAGATTATGCAGCGAAGATCGTGATGTTATTTATTTATTTTTATTTATTTATTTATTAAGATTCGCCAAATACACAGTATACATTACTTTGCTCAATGATAAGAAAACATAAATCATAATAATACTGTTGGCTGGGACATGGCATCAGATATGTAATATCTATGCTAGGCCTGTCCCATAATCAGATAACAATGTTATTAAAGTATGCGTGCAGCAATTATGAAAAACGCATTCCAGCAAAACACGAGACGCCCATCAAACGCCGAATCAATGCTGGCCCACCGTCTACGACGCTGGCCCAACACCGACTCAACACCAGGTGAACTTCTCGTGCCTGCTGGGATGTGTCAAAAAGAAAAAGAGAGAAAAGTGTTTCATGCCTGGCGACATCGCGGACAGCGACAAACGGTAACCCACGTGCAAGAGTTGTCAATATCATTTGCCTATATCCAAGTCCATTTACGACCTACATTTCCCAACGCCCATATACCATCTTTACGAAGCTAAAGAAAGGCTTTAAATTACCTGTACAGTAATTTAGTTAACTTGCTCTGATGAGAAAGGTTATCCCTTTCAGCCCCTCGTCGTAGTTATGCATCGAATAAAATATTTGATCAACATGTATTCAAAGATATATATTGATGTAAATGGCATAAAAATTCATCGACATATGGACGACCTGAGCTTGATCTGAATCTGGTATATTGTACGAATTAATTTTATAAAAACACATCAAAACTTTTCCATTCACTTTAATGATTGTGGCAGGTGATTGCAAACGTGCTTTTAGAGGGTCAATAAAGAATTGTAACGATTTTGTTACATTTAAAAAAATAAAATACCACAGAGATGCTTACGTTGTATGAGGGTTTGGAAAGTAATCTATTGGGGCTTGATCGCTAAAATAGTGATAAATCATGACTAACTGTTAGTTAGATATGAATTAATTTTATAATTTTATTATTGTTATTAGAAACACTAAGTGGAGTCTATATCCCATATAATATGGCTGATATGAGAAATGCATAGAATACAAACAAAATGAATTATTATGATATGAAGGATACAACACATAAAAATGTAATGTACTTTTATGTATTCCCAATTGGAAGGATGGAAGTTCATTATATTTTTTTCTTATGATTGATCTTCGTATGACTGATTTCCGTCTGACACTTTCCGGTTTGATCCACCCCTTTTGACAGTTTGATCCGTCCGTATATATAAGCCTTATACGAAAGTCAGGACAGGACTCTCTTTATCGCCTTCATAAAATATTGGTTAAATTGGTGACTTTCACCTCCTTTACCGCTACGGCGCTGTTATATTTTGATTAACCCTATCAGACCAAATGGTTATTTTATATCCTAAATTTAAAACAGCGGGAGTAATTTAAATAGAAAAGTCAGTTCTATCATTCTATTACACCCCCTTCTCCGAAAAATAAGTCCATTCCAAACGATTTACGTCAAAATTGAAAAAGGCTAGTAAAAATAACTGGGAAAAAATTAATGACATAAACATATTACCACACATGAAAGATTAAAGATAAGCTGGAGGGGCTACTGCCTTTATTTCGGGAGCGAAATACACTTTAAAATAATCACGTCAGACCCGGCTGACCGGCTTTACCCAACAAGCACGAGACGTTGACCCAACACCGACTCAATGTTGGGACAACGTCTATGACACTGGTCCAACATGAGGCCAGCATTGGCTAAACGTCTCGTGTTTGCTGGGTACGGCGCTGTGAACTCTCGCTAACCAGCTAGCGTCACTTGGGATGCACAAGGTTTTAAAAGGCTTATTCGGTATGCTGCTGTCCCGTTTGGGGAGGGGACCATGACCAATGAAATTAGGGTTGAGGATCACCGTCAATGGAGGCATTGATCCCGCAAAGAACATCGTGGCGCGATTTTCAGGCGAGTTGTTATTAGTGTGTCTCTCTATATTCATTGGATTATATAAAGCCATCATATTGATATGTTCAAAGCAAATTGCCCAAATTACAAGGCTTCCCATGATGATTTTTTATAATATAAATATCTCCCCTCATGACGCTATTATATTATAGTAACGTCATGAGGGGAGATAGACAGAGATAAACCATTATGAAACCATGAAACTGAAATTCAAAATCTTGCTCTACTACTTGACAAATATAGGCTATAGGCCTATAGCCAACCCTCCCCTCTCCCTACACGTACACGTATGCCGATTACACAAAGCCTGTAGCTGTATAAAAAAATAAAAAGCAACCGAGAAAAGTCTACTCTCAGGATCTGGTGAAACAGACTGTAGACCCAAACGCTAAAAACAACATCTACCGAATTATCATTGCGGGGGCAAGGGTGTTTGGTGTGTTTTAGAATTTCAATTTGTGTTTAATTCAAGATAAATTTCAACAAAAAAATACACAAATTCAATGAAATAGATCTAGGCCACATTCTATGAACTAATATTATAGTCCAGTAAATCAAAACTAAAATGGTTGATGATAAACTTGCCCTATACCTGTATTTCCAGACATGGTGGTGTGGTATAGGAGAATATTATTCAATGTAGGACAGATGTGTATACGGCTGAATGGAAAATAAACATAAACTGCGCAGAAAGGGTGTATTGTGTAGAGCAGATACGTGTAAGGTTTAATAGATATAGGAGCTGACACCCCCCTCCGTTGGTGGGCCCTTGGTTGTTTTTCGTGAAAAATGCGTGTTACGCGTTCAGGGGGTCATATTGACCTAAAATACCCAATAAAGTTGTTGCTCTAATTCATGCGTGCACGGTTGTCTACATGTCTAGATTAAAGGCAAGTGTGAAGAAACACAACACCATAAGGTCCGATGAATGAAAGACAAATTATGCAACTTTTACAAGTGACAGGGTCTATGCAGAGCGCTGTTACGGATTAGTAGGTGTGATTTACATCACACATGAGATCAAGGAGATTATATAATCTCCTTGGTCTGATCCAGACCTGTGAGTGTGATATGTCGGCTGCATGGATGAAAGGGAAGTGCGACTGCTACAGGTGTTATTCAGATGAGCCATAATGAGGAAATGGCCTATCCCAGAAAACACGAAACGCCGGAACAATGATGTTTTAATGTTGGCCCAACGTCTGCGACGCTGGCCCCACATAAAAACATCATTATTCCAACTGGGATAGGCCTATTATATATCAGCAGCATCTTCACAGAACAAACTTTATCTCAATTAAGCATACATTTATAATCCCGAAATGTAAAAGTCCAGAAAATAGGCTCAATATTTCACAACTCAATATATTGAGTTATCAAATCAATATATTGAGTTGTCAACTCGATATATTGAGTTAACAACTTCATATATTGCATTGTGAACTCAATATATCGAGTTGTCAGCTCAATATATCGAGCTACGACAATTTAATATATTAAGTTGACAACTCGACATAGGCCTGTTATAATGAATTGTCAACTCAATATTATATTGAATTGTCGCAACTGAATATATTGAATTGTCAACTCAATAGATCGAGTTGACAACTCATTATATCGAGTTATGACAACTCAATATATTGAGTATATTGAGTTGTGAACTCGATATATTGAGTTGTGAACTCAATATATCGAGTTATAATGACAATTCAATATATTGAGTAAACAAGTCGCTCTAATAAGGTCGCTCAATACATTCAATGATCCCAGCTCGATATATTGAGTTTGGTTTCTTGATATATTTAGCTGACAACTCAATATATTGAGCTCAGAACTCAACCGATTTAGTTCTGAACTCAGTATATCAAGTTCTGAAGTCAATATATCGAGTTATGAAATCAATATATCGAATTTCTAGGACCAATATATTGAGTTGTGAACTCATTATATTGAGTTAAAACAATAATAATGAGAATTCTTCGGCTTCGTAGATTTGTGATCAAATATGTTATTATGTTTTTATTAAAAAACAAAACAATGTTAACTGACCAAAAATGGCAGTTCTGTAACTATCACAAGAATGCACAAATCGAAATATTAAATTTAGAAAATAGTTTAATTTTGATTGCTGGGATCTACTATTTAACGCTTAACGCTCGGTAGCTAACGCGTCATATGTGTTTTGATCTGTCGCGCGACGCTCGCGCATCTATCGCGTGTCGCTACCGTCCTATGTGTTTTTCCACTTGAGGCGATATATAAAGACGGAATTTCAGTATTTCTTATTTTAAACATGCATGTCCGAAATAAAAAATCGGAAATTTCGTCTATATATCTTCGCAACACACAAATTTTCAAAACTTTTGCAGTTCTAATCTATGGACATGTTTACATCATAATTATCGTCATAGTAAGAAGCCAAAATGATAATACCGATTTTTTGATGATTTTAGCCTGATTGTGTCGCTTTAACACTCTCATTTTTATTGTTTGATCAGTGGCCCCAAATGGTGGTGAGTAATGAAATTGCAGGCACAAAAAAACAAGTGATTGGATTTTAAAGTTGTATATGTTGATCATCCTCCCGCGGCTTTAAGTATTTAGACAAAGGGCTCACTTGACCCTGACCTCTCCTCGATCCTGGGTAAATTTATCTCTCTAATATTTGTATGCATTTTATTGATCCATAGCCCCAAAGGGTGATACTTATTGATGTCATAAGACATGTGGCTATGGAGTTTTCTCTCTGGTCCCAGTGATCTAAAATGCCCGGGGACTGTTTTATCATAGCAGTCTGGCCGTTTTGACATTGGACGTCTGTGTGGTCTGGCCATTTTTGTGATTTTGAGACATATTCTTATACTCCTAATAGAAGTTTAGAATGCTGGCGTGTGTATTTCCCATACACCACGGAAACACACATACACTATATAACCAAAATACACTTTTAATTTAATTGGCCAGAGTGATGATACTATGGTAACCGACAGCCATTTTGAATATGTTAATTAGGTAGTCCAATTTTCGGAAATTTTGTTTAAAAATGGTATTTTTTGAAATCCACGGAGATCAGGAGTAGTACAACATTAATATCAATTCACATAAAATATATTAAACTTCATCACAGAAGGTTTGAAGAAGCATTTAATAGGTCTATTCACACAAATTCATAAGGTAAATAAGTTATTAGCATGAGATTTAGTAATCTTTCTAAATTCCCTGAGGGGCAAACCAGATTTTATATTTTTTGAGATGAACCAAGTTAGCAACGGTGAAAAATACCGAGAGGCTCGTATTCATCTGAGCTTGGAGTTATATTTTTAGTTCAGAAACGGTTGTGACGTAGATAAATCACCCTTTCGTGTTGTAGGTTTCCCATGATGTGTTCATAGTTGCGCAAGTGATGTCATCTTGTGAATGACTAATCATTATTGCTGGGTCCTAGCCCAGCTCGGACCTGGAATGCAGCGTCATAGATGCAAGGTCCGAGCTGGGCTCGGACTTAGACTGCTATGAGTTATGGTTTAGTAAAACAACATCCCTGCAGGACGTTGAATCAATGTCGGTTTATCGCTGGTCAATCTTTTACGACGCTGGACCAGCGTTAAACCAGCATTAATTCAAAGTATTTTGTCTGTTGGGATTGTTATGTCAGCTATTTTGACGGGCAAACCCAAAAGGCAGTACCTGCCTATTTAAGTATGAGCAGATACTGCCTTTTGGCTTTGAATGGCAGTATTTAGGGCTTGTATCACAGGGACATGAAGTCTGTTGAAGTGAAACAGCCCCCCATCATCAAAAGAGTCATAAAGGGTGGACATGGATTTGTACACAGTTGTACAGAATTCTCAATCACGCTAATAAACTCACCCTTTTGCACCATTTGTCAATGTTGTATCAACACACGCTGTCGGTATTAAAATCCAAATATATTTTCACAATAATTCGTAGAAAATGATTTTAAAAATATCGCCGGAAATCCACCAAACTCCGTACTTTTAATCCATTATAACGATCATATCATTTTTGGAGAAAGGCAAAATAGTCAATGGCATCCAAACTTGGTCTACATACACCCCCCTTTTCAACAAGTTTATATGTGCGACCCTTCCAGAATCTACCCCTCCCTCCCAGAATATACCCCCTTTTCAACAACTATATGCGACCCTCCCAGAATATACCCCCCCCCCTCCCGGAATATACCCCCTTTTCAACAACTATAATATTATTCGACCCTCCCAGAATCTACCCCTCCCTCCCAGAATATACCCCCCTTTTCAACAACTATAATATTATGCGACCCTCCAACAATCTACCCCTCCCTCCCAGAATATACCCCCTTTTCAACAAATGTGTATATGCGACCCTCCCATAATCTACCCTCCCTTACAGAATCTACCCCCTACAACTATATGCGACCCTCCCAGTATCTACCCCCCTCCCAGAATATACCCCCTTTTCAACAGATGTGTATGTGCGACCCTCCCAGAATCTACCCCCCTTTCAACAACTGTATGCGACACTCCCAGAAACTACCCTTCCCTCAGAGAATGAACCGCTTTTTTGACAACTATATGCCCCCCCCCCCCTCCCTCTCATAATATATCCCTCGTCCCCTTTCTACAATATTCCAAAAATCTACACCTCAGTCACTCAATATGCCCCCTTTTCTAGAGCTACATGTAACTGAGAGAACCTACCACTCGCTCCCTGAACTGAAACATATTCTGGGAGGCAGGGGTAGATTCTGGGAGGGTCGCACATATAAAATGGTTGAAAAGGGGAGTATATTCTGGGAAGGAGCTAGGGATAGATTTTTGGAGGGTCCATAATATTATAGTTGTGGAAAAGGGCTGGTTGAAAAGGGGGGTATATTTTGGGAGGGAGGGGTAGATTCTGGGAGGGTCGCATATAGTTGTTGAAAAGGGAAGCATATTCTGGGAGGGAGGGGTAGATTCTAGGAGGGTCGCATATAGTTGTTGAAAAGGAGAGTATAGTCTGGGAGGGAGTGGTAGATTCTGGGAGGGTCGCACATGTGCATTTGTTGAAAAGGGGGGTATATTCTAGGAAGAAGGGGTAGATTCTGGGAGCGTCGCATAGCGTTGTTGAAAAGGAGGATATATTCTGGGAGGGTGGGGTAGATTCTGGGAGGATCGCAAAATATTATAGTTGTTGGAAAGGGGGTATATTCTGGGAGGGAGGGGTAGATTCTATGAGGGTTGCATAATATTGTAACACCTCTGGGGGTGTCTAGAAATGATTCAGAGACGTCTCATCCAACGAAAATGAGTTATAAGAGAAAGAAGCCTAACACATAAATAAACAAGTCAATTCAAAGGTAGCGTGAACGTTATACAAGTTTATTTATCATAAAAGTTAATGCACAAGATTATCAAAAGAGACTATTCATTAAAGAAATCGAAATACAGCAGTAGATATATTCTGTTATGCAGTTCCAACATTCAAGTACCGCTGTATCATTCTTCGGAGATCCAGTTCCAACCTCATGTGCAATATGATCAGTTACAATATGAGAACAGACCATGCCATCTTGACAACGGCACAAGTGACAACCAACCAGTGACAACCGCAACAGTGACAAACACTACAGTGATGACAACCGCACCAATGACAACCACTCCAGTGATGACAACCGCACCAGTGGCAACCACAACCGCACCAGTGACAACCACTGCAGTGATGACAACCGCACCAGTGACAACCACTCCAGTGATGACAACAGCACCTCTGACAGTCACTCCAGTGATGACAAATATGATAGAGACTCAGACTCAGACTCGTTTATTTGTTTTCTACATATTATTATAACATATAAACAGAAGTAGAGAACGGGAGACTTCCACTAAGACTGAAATGTCGCTGGTGTGGAAGCCACCCAAAATATATATATAAAACAAGAAATATAATCAATTTAACTTTAATAGGCGAATCTAGCACAAATGAATAAGTTAAATAATCAAAGAACGCAAAGATAATTAAGTAAAATAGGGTCTATGAGTAATATATAATGACTGTATCCATAATATGTACATATACAAAATCAGATAAATGTAATTAAAGCGAATATAACATACTGTATTATCAAGTGAAAATATAAGTAGTGTTGTATCATAGCCAAAACACTTAAGTAAATACATATAATATACCAATACTTAAAGAGTTTATTATAAACATAATGGAAACAAAAAAAAATGAAATTGCATCATTTCCACAGCAAGGTCAGGCACCCCGAGATCGCAAGTCAGCGACCTTGAGAAGCTCAGCCCTACCATACAAGATTGGCTTCCCACCGTGGCGTAGATAGAGATGATAGAGATGGGTCTCCCACCGTGACTTAGATAGAGATGATAGAGATGGGTCTCCCACCGTGACTTAGATAGAGATGATAGAGATGGGTTTCCCACCATGGTGTAGATGGAGATGATAGAGAGGGGCTTTCGACCGTGGCGTAGATAGAGATGATACATATGGCCTTCCCTCTGTGACGTAGATAGAGAGGATAGAGATGGGCTTCCCGCTGTGGCGTAGATAGAGATGGGCTTCCCATTGTGACGTGGATAGAGAGAGGCTCTCGACCGTGCCGTAGATAGAAATGATACAGATGGGCTTCCCTCTGTGACGTAGATAGAGATGATAGAGATGAGCTTCCCATCGTGGCTTTGATAACACATCTAGCTTAATAATATGACCATATAACTGTATAATGTTTTTTAATTTTGTGCTGCGCACTTACCAGTTAGGCTAGATATAGAGACAAAATTCCCGTATTTCTTATTGTTGACATGGTTGTCAATAATTAGAAATCAGGAATTTCGTTTCTATATCTAGCCTAACTGGTGAATGAGCAGCACAAAAATTTAAAAAATCAAAAAATTTGCAGTTTTAGTCTATGGACATGTTTACATCATATGGTCATATTATTAAGCTAAAAGAAAATCACCGATTTTTTGATGGTTTTAGACCTGGGCATGTCCCTTTAAACGTCGCAGCACCTGTGTGTCCGCATAGGAATATGTCAGGTGATTTCTGTCAACATTAGAACAGTGATGCGGCGGTGCTGGCATGGCTGGTGGAACATGGAATTTTCCCGGACAATTTCCAAATGAATCATGATGTTTATAAATAGTTTTAGGTCTATATAATTCACTCGGGACCTTTATCCATATATTCTTTACGCTTGAACGAGGAGAAAACACTGCTTCTTCGTATTATAATAGATCATTTGGTTGGTGTGTCGTGATCTGGGCAGATTATGGTGATTAACCCTGTAAGCCCTCGCGATGCTTTAAAGCATCATTTTACACCCCTGAAAACAGACTTAATTTTCATGCAACTAAGTGTTTTAGAACGAATATTCCCATGAAAATGGTTTACAAATACATGGCAATTTTCTTTAATATTTAAACCACATCAATTCACCTTCATCCACTACAAGTCGAGAATTGCGACAGCAATTCGCGGCTTGTAGTGGATGAAGATGACAATGATAAATTCAGGCCTGAAAGGGTTAGCTGATATTTAGATGGCCACTCCACTAATAATATGACAGATAAGTGTGCGCATAGATGTGTCGTAATATCGTATAATTCTAAGTAGCTCATTTCCTTCATGTGGAGTGATCTGTGTGGCCCGCTGTCTGTGAGATTGTTGTGAGTACTCACACTTACCTGTCTATACTTCACTAATGATGTGTTATCAGTGGTTATATCACACACATCATTTTACGTAGCTTAGCCTCGTTCATAATCCATATGTTGGGAAGAGGCGGGGGGGGAGGTCTGTGAGGATTTTGCCGACAACGTCCGTACAAAATCGCTCCCCAACATAAAAAAATATATATAATTTATCCATGACCCCCCCCCCATTATAATTAGCATTACACGATCATTCCATTACATACAATAAATATTAACGGACCCCTTATATCAAGTACAAATCAACACCCCCTAAAAAGTTTGACTTTGAAACAACACTGGCAGTTTCTAACGCCCACACATTGCACTGCGGAAGTGAAGGGAGGGAACACCCTCTCACTGCCCACTCAGCAATACGTGACACCTAAACAAAGAGCTAGTCACACCACTCACACACCATCAATACTTACAGAACTTAGATCAAATGTATGCCACAAACAGAACTAAAAAAACAGAATAGGCCTACTAGTAGGGCGGTTAATGGGTCGAACCGTGACAGGCTGGACAAAAGTATGAAATTTGGCACAGTCACTCCTGCGACATTGCTGAACAACTTCAGAAGGACACAAATCGTAGTAAATTTTCCTTGTAAAAAATGCATTTTACGTAACCATGGCAACACAACAAACTTGAATCAATAATATCGGTGATTTAATTCGTAATAAATCAATAAACACTTTTAAAAACTGATAGACACGGAAAATACATCATCATCTTAAATAGAGCGGCAGTAAAACCTTTGTTTTGTTAGAAATTTATGGTTACCATAGCAACCAGGTATGCATTATTACAGAAATTCAATTATACTTGTAATTATTCTTTAAATCAACGGATTATAGCGTTACAGAGAGTTATGTTAACACTAACAGCGCTTCTGTAAAGCATTATAAACAATCTCAGATAACAGTGTTAATATAAACAAGTGAGGATATACAGTAATTATCATGTTGCCATGGATACCGACGAGATATCCTCTGACACATTTCTTCACAAAATATATACAAATACATCACATAGATGCTTTAAATGAAGCACCAGTTTATTATTTGAAAAAAAAACTTAATTCCCTATTTTTGCCTCATCTCGAAATCGAAAATTTTATGACGTCATTATTTTATGACTTTACACCGTGCTTATTACCACTGCTTACTCAGATCGGAAAAACTTTTGACTATCACTCAATAATTAATAATGTATTTCATTGTAAAAGACTGAAGAACATGCATGGTATGTTAGATCATGGTCTTAATGACGAATTGGAATGATTTTTTCTGGCAAGTATACACAGCCGGTTATAAAAGATCGGCAAATGGAATTCTTATCTACAAATGTTTCGGAACATAATGTAGGGAGACTACCTCGTGAACAAGCTGCTGAAAATGTGTAAGAAGTCAAAATTCCAAATGACCGCCGGTGGCCAATTTTGAATCTGAATATTTTCTAATACAAATTTTGAAATACAAATTCAATCTTTTTATGCTATGTCTAATTTTCGACTAAATCAATGATGACAAATTCATTAAAATGGTTATTCAAGGTCAGCTAAGGAGAAAATCCAAGATGGCGGCCATTTAGGATTATGCTGTTCTTAACTTTGAAATAAAACTTTCATCATCCATGTAACACATCTTGTCGACTAAATTAATGATGACAAATTCAATAGCAATATGTTTTACGTTTCAAGATTCTCTACGGATTATCAAATCCAAGATGACGGCAACTTTTTATACAGTTTGTTCGTTACATTTCAAATACAAATTCCATCATAAACAAGCTGCTCAATTTTGTGTGAGCCTTGGAAAATAAATCATCAGTGTCTCTTAGTGTGAGATTTTTTCTTTCTCACACGTTTTCAGTACCTTGTTCACGCGGGAGTCCCTCTAGGTTGTGATCATGGGTACATGTAGATAGGATTTTCAGAATCAAACCTGATCGTGTCTGTTAACCCCTAGAGCACTGAACTAAGAAATTTAAATTTTCAGTCACTTGTGTCGTCTCGCTACCGCGATACACACTGATACACAACACACAACTGCAAGTGACTGAAAATTTATGTGATTTATGAAATTTAAGTCCTAACATATCAGTGTTTCAAGATTGAAGGCATACTTTCCTTTTAGCAACTGGTTATACACGTGCTTATAAAAAGACAGAATGTCTACTGTAGCCGACATCAGTGTTCTAAAGGTTAAACCAGCCTGGGCCCTGGGTAAAGCGAAGCCTAACAATTCGAATAATTGTACTTGTTTAATTAGTAACTCGTAACCATAGCGGCAACGGTGAACAGTTAATACTTATTACATTTGTTTAAATAACATATCGGAAATATTAGATATATTTATTGACTATAAATATATATTTACATTAATGGTATAAAAAACCATTTCATTTCTAATATACCTGTATTTATACCATGCGAAGCATGGTTACCATCACAACCCATAATCAGCTAATTGATATGCTTTGAAGCAAACACATGTGTTTGAATGTTCCATGAGCCATACAATTTCACATTGCAATATAAATGAATCAGACCTTGCCCCCATAGACAAATATTTTGTAGTTCTCAGGTGTAAAGCACACATTAAAACATATTTAGATCACACTAGTCCTGCCGATATGAAAAAATACACTTCAAAACATAAAAATTTTAAGAATATTTCATGAAAATACACGAACTGGAGTTAACAAAAAATATATTACCTACGTCATATTTTAATCGTTTTATCTGTGTCTGCTGTTGGTATCTGTCAAGATATAGTGCACCACCTGTTAACCCTTTAACCGGCAAATTAAAAATCGGAATTTTCACCCACTTGAAGTTGTGTCTCGCTGACGCGATCCACAACTTCAAGTGAGTGAAAATTATTCAGATTTGACAAAATAGAAGTCAACTGTTTTCAAATATTGTCGATTGATGTCATATTTTATCTTTAACATGTTTAAAAGATGATACTTAATGTGCTAATGAAAAATGAAAACCCGAATATATGCGACACCGGCGGTTAAAGGGTTAAGTCAGCTGCATGAAATATGTTTTGCATTTCACTACTTGTGTAACATACTGTAATAATTCAAGTAGATGGGTCGTTGTGATTCTCTGAATCAAAATATTTACGTTACGGCAGATCCCACTCCTGTGTAGGCCGACCATGCAGAAAAATCCAAGAGGTGGACGATTGGCGAAAATTTGTTGTAAATAACAAGAGGATAAACAATACTTCAGAATTAATCCAAAAATCATTATGTTAACATGGCTGAATCAGGGACACACAGCTCTGCTGTGATCTCACACTAAAGTGGCCTCCTACCAGCGCCTATATCCGCAAGCCAGGGCCCGTATTCTCGTACAAGTTACGATATATCGTAGGCTTCTGATTGGTCGAGATGGCCATCTCGACCAATCAGAAGCCTACGATATATCGTAACTTGTACGAGAATACGGGGCCTGAGCTCACATAACCTGATAACTATGTGGAATAACAGCATTAACTATGATAAGTATACATAATTATGCAGTCTGAATATCTAATGGGAGGGAATGACGTGGGTGGGTGAAGAGGGGGTATGGCCTGCTACACAATGACAAAATGCTGCTGTGGGCGCTTCACACTCAACCAACCGCTATAGAAACTGACTATTCCTCAGATACATTACACACTGTTAGAGACGCAGTAAGGCCTGCATGGAATAAACATTATAAAGTGATACCATCTGTTGTTGACCAGATAGAAAAACGGTACAAAAAGAAAGATTATAAACTGATATCATCTGTTATTAAACAGATAAGGAAATAGTACATTAAGCACCATCATAAAGTGATACCATCTGTGGTTGACTAGATAGAGATACAGTACAAAAAGCACCATTTTAAAGTGATACCATCTGTTGATAACCAGGGGCACAGTACACATGGTAATTAAACACCATCATAAACTGATACCATCTGTTGTTCACAATGAACACCACAGAATGTACTTTGTTTGACAATGTATCTACAGCTGTGGCGAGTGTAGAAGCAGCGCCATCGCTCTCTAGCCGTGCTAAGACAGTGGTTGCGACGCTAGGAGTCATATTTAATCTGATTGGTGCTGTTGGAAACGTCTCTATATTATGTGTGATAGCCAGAGACAAGACGTTGAGAAAGCCTTACAACGCCTTGCTGGGCAGTATGGCCTTCAATGACATTGTGAGATTGGGAGTACTGAATATGATACAAGCGTCAGGTATCTATTTGGAAGAGTTCCCATTGACTTGGCCGTCACAACGTATGATGTGCAAAATCCATAGCATATTATGGACTCCATTTGTTCTTACGGCTATCCTGCACATTATGGCGATAGCTTTTCATCGCTACCTCCTTGTTTACCACACGAAACTGAGTGATAGAATCAGCAACAAACGCTGTATGGGAATCCTCATCTGCGCTCTGTACATCGCATCTTTCGCTTTGCTTGGTGGCAAGTTCAGTCCAAATAATTCATTCCGATTCATCAGTTCACATGGACGGTGTTTCGGAAATCTACCTGGTCACATGAATCTAGCTATCATTTTAGTAAGTACATTTCTAGTTATAGTCATATCGCTGGCAAGTTATATCAGAGTTTATTACAAAGTATCGTCTTCTAAAGAACAGTTACAGCTCGTTAGTATTGGAGGAGCCATCTATGGAAATCAAAGACGCCGTCTTCAGATTATGACACAGCATAAAAAGATTCTGCTATGTATGGTGGTCATTGTGATATTGCTTACTGTTTCTGTTGGTTCGGGGGCCCTTTCCAACCTGATGGCCAAGAAAAACATTGACCGTCCGTCCACCATATCAATAGCACTGGTTATTTCGTGGATCGCTGGGATGATGAATTGTCTGATTTATGGTGTCTTTGATTCCCGATTTAGAAACAGCTTTAAACGGTTATTTCTGTGCAACAACAAAGTTGGTCCGGTAGGGTAATAAATCACGCTCCGGCGGGGTCGTAGTTCACGCTCCAGTGGGGGCAATACTAGTAGTTCACGCTCAGTTCTTGTTCACTAATGTTGTTGTTTGTAATACTTACTGCTGACATCTAGACACCAGCTCTTCGTTTGATCGATTGATTTGTAAAGTAAATAATATTAACGCAATTGAATGTTGTTAAGGGCAATGGGGGCCAACACAATAGAAATGTCATTTTTCGTAAAATTAATTTGAAGTTTGAACGGCTGTATAAATTAAGAAAATAGTTTGGTATGTACGTAGCTCACCGTAGCTGAACTACAGTTACTTGAACGCTCTTTTCGTTAATATTTGTGTATATGTGTGTCTATTTTACAGACAGTCTAATGGTCTAGGCTCTGCTGTGAAAAATAAATACTTAACAATAATATAAGGTTGTGATATAATTTTGAGTAAGATGAAGCTTACATAATGATAACTATTAGTAATTCTGTAATATTTGTAATATGAGAGTGGTTTAGTTTAACACAATAACCATATTCACCAATGACAGCAAGAGTTCTGACATTGTCTGTCATTATTATGTTGTGCATATACTAATCATTTGCATTACTCTTATTACATTATCTGCTTATTTCTGCGGTCTGTATTATTAATATTTAAACGTTCCGTTCTACTTGTTAAAAAGCGTGTGGCATTAAAACGTGCTGATATGAGTTGGTAATCGGTCCGCATTCTTGTACAAGTTACGATATATCGTAGACTTTTGATTGGTCGAGATGGAAGCCTACGATATATCGTAACTTGTACGAGAATATAGGCTCTGCCTTCCATCATCAAGGGAATACTATACAGTCTATACGAGAGCCATCTTAAGCTTTTTGTCAAATGTATACGCACATGACTATCACTACCAGCAGTGTAAGCAACGATGGGTGGTCAAAATAAACAGTTCTAGTCAAGATATGCAAATGGGGTCTCAAATTAAGCAGAGACGATTAATTGTCACCCACTTAAAGTTGTTTGTCGCGGTAGCGAGAAACAACTTCAAGTTGGTGACAATTCAGGATTAATTGACTGTAAAATCCACTGTATATTTAATATACCACCGTGTTGTTTGGTGGCTTTGAATCAAAATAATTTACTGTACTGAATTTAGATTCGCTTTACACAGCAGTAACAACCCAGTGACTTTGACGAAGGATGGCTATTTACTACTACTACAGCAAACACCAAAACAGAACCATATTTAAGGAGTTGCCTGAGACTTCTGTACAACATTTGTCCACATGTCTATAGAATTGTTCCCATGGGTCTCTAGATAGGGAGGGTGCCCTCGTGCAGTGGTTAAAGCTGTCTGTCTGGAACATCGGGGATCGCAGCTTCGTCTCCCGCCCTGGCATTCAGGTTTCAAAGAAACAAATGTCCCCGCTCACTCGTAAAGATTCAGTATTGTAGGCAGCCTCTGTGACCGAGAAGTAGGTGCTCCAATTTCTAATCCTGCGTCTGAAGGGCAATGTCATCTCATTTATCTCACCATCCTCAGGAGTTCTCTTGGCCCAATTTAGCCTAATTCTCCGCCAATATGCCTAAACCTCATTCATTCATTCATTCATTCATTCATTCATTCATTCATTCATTCATTCATTCATTCATTCATTCATTCATTCATTCATTTTTAGATAAAATATTTGCCATTTAAATGAAATAATGGTGGATTATTTTATTCCATCAGGATAATTTATCTGTGGAGATAAAATTATAGAATGTTGCTGTAGTATCCCACCTCGATATTGTTAAAAAATGTTGAAAATATTTTGAACGGTGCAATTTGGTTCACATACATCACTTAAGTCTGACATAGGTTATCAATGCTTGATTTTTTCGAGTAATGGATCATTATGGCCGATTTCAAAATGGCCTCCGTAAAATCCATGATTTTTTAATGCATTATTGAACATTGTTCAATTAAATGTTTTGTCACAAACACGGTTTTGGTTGCTATTCTTAAATATTAATGTTCGTTCCAGTATTTCAAATGTCATAATATAATATTTACGACAAGATGCAAAATGGCCGACGCAAAATTGACAAGAACATTGTGAAAATTTCGTATTTTTTTCAAATATTTAATGAGCACATGTAGGCTGTAGTAAAGCCTCCACGATCTGTGTCATTTGATTTAGAGACACCCCTTGAATGTTTAGTGATTAGTGCTTGATTTGTAGAGTAAATAATCAAAATGGCCTATTTAAAAATGGTGGCCGTGAAATCTATGCATATCTACAAATACAATATTGAACATGGTTTGCTAAATATTTATCTCACAAACATTGCTTGGGTGTCTAATCTTACATTTTATTGTTCGATGAATCCATTGACAATTATATATTCTAAGTGCTAGAATATATTATTTAAAAACGAATCCAAGATGGCCGTTGTTAAATTGACAATAATATTTTCGCAACCTTTTGAAAACAGTTAATGAGCACACGTTTTCTTTTGTGCAAAAACCACTATGCGCGGTTTTATTTGGTCCAGAGACGCCCATTGAGTCCAAATCAATTCTTGAACTGATTTCAACTGTGATGAAATGCCTTATTGCACATGGTTTGCCTAATAGTCATCTTATAACCACGGATTTTGTGTCTATTTAATTTTCAATGAATCTAATAAAAACACTCAACAACTTAATCCATGATGGCGGCCGCAAAAAATAACAATAACATGTGTCCTTCTTCAACTTTAGCACGGGTGGTCTGAAGGCTTTTGTTCTAAACAAGTATTATTATTCTAAACAAAATCATGAGTCAAAATTGACCTCTTATTTTTTCTTAATTTGGATAAGAGGTGACAAAACGAGTCAGAAAAAGGATTTAGTGCTAAAACTATAATCAAAGTTGGACACAATACAAAATATTGTTCCTTTTTTATTCCAAATGATTCAACAATAATGACAAAACATACTGACGTATGTTACAAATATACTAAATAGTAATATCCAAGAGCAAAGTAAGTGTTTATTATATATTCCCAAGATATTCACGGAATAAGAATAAGCAAAAAGACGAAATTTTGCAATATTCTTGCCAATTTTGCGCTGGTCATCTTGGTTTCGGTCGGAAATATCATGTTACAGCATTTGAAAACACTTCAATGAACATTAAAATGTACGATTATTAACCATGTTCAATAATGCGTTTCAGGATAACTCATTGAAACCATAAGGATCAATTACTCGAAAAACCAAGCATAGATAATCTAATTCGAACTAAATGGATGTATCTGAACTAACTAAATCCCCCATTATTTTATTTAAATAGCCCAACAGTGGGATGGAGTGAAATAGATGTGAAAATCACTTTTTAGCAAATATTGTATCTAAAAATTGGGAAAATGTGAAATTCTCAGCCCGCCAATTTCGGCAATGTCATCAACCAGATTATGTATTAATATACCCTATTTAGAACAATTCTAGACATGCGGACAAATGTTGTATGGCCGGTTTAGGTCCCTTAAAAAATGGTCCCTTAGCTGCTGTACTATGCGTATTTTGGTGTGGGTTATGTAAAATTCAGAAAACCTCAGTCGCCATGTGTTGATCTCAACATTATATTACAGATGACGTGAAATGTTGTTCACCAGCTCCGTCATAATGCATAAATAACATTTTTGAAGTTTCTGTGAGTTGGTCGTTAACAATTATTCCTTGCAAAGTAATCAATGTATTATAGGTCATGTTGGATTGTACATAGCCAGTAGCCACTTGCTCAAAAAGTGGTATTAAATAATATGTGTGGTGATAAAAATGAAAGATGACTTTACCGCTTTTACCTGCAATTTACTGGCATTTTTCAAATGTACATTGATTTTCATAGTTGATTTTTAGATATTATTTTTAGATCATATCAGTTTTTCAAATAAAAAAATGCTGCTCCCCTAGTTTCGAGGGAAATAATTTAAATTTGAAATGGACTGGATAAATTGTCTAGATAAATTTATTAGTACTGCTGTGCGCCAAGAACAATAGTGTAGGACTACACAGTGTTGCAGAACATTTTCTACTGTATATTTGGGTCTTAAGCCCTTGTATTGATATCTGTATAATAGTTTGATTGAATTATATTGATGTTATATATATGCATAGTATAATTATTGTTTATGTATAATATATGTAGAGTATTATTATTGCATCAGTATCTCATCTGTAATTCTATAATGTTTGTGACCATCTGTCCCAACGTAATAGTGTAAATGCACCTCATAGTGTGAACTGCGACTCTTCACAAATAATTGCAGATATGAATTTCGACTGCTCTCGGACTGATCTCAGGCTGGCATGAGACTTTTCGCATACAAAATGACAAGTAATTGCATATTTCGACTACTTGACCTCTGACTCGTCGGCAAACCTGTCGCCATCAACTGACAGAGAGTTTCAGTACGATAATAAAATTTTAAAATTCAAGGCAGAGAAGATCTCGTGTCAATTTTGGTCGCAAACTACTTGAGGGTCCAATTCGCAGGCAATGTCAGCCCTGGGCAGAACAACACGTTGCTTATATCTAGACATATGGAAAATGTTGTACGGCCGGTTTAGGTACCTAAAAAAATGGTCCCTCAGCTGCTGTACTATGCGTATTTTGATGTAGGTTGTGTAAAATTCAGGAAAACCTCAGTCGCCATGTGTTGATCTCAACATTATATTATAGATAACGTGAAATGTTGTTTACCAGCTCTGTCATAATGCATACATAATTTTTTTTAAGTTTATGTGAGTTTGTTGTTAACAATTATTCCTTGCAAAGTAATCAATGTATTATAGGTCATGTTGGATTGTATATAGCCAGTAGCCACTTGCTCAAAAAGTGGTAATAAATAATATGTGTTGTGATGAAAAATGACTTTACGGCTTTTACCTGCAAGTTACTAGCATTTTTCAAATGTACATTGATTTTCATAGTTGATTTTTAGATATTATTTTTAGATAAGATCTCGTGTCAATTTTGGTCGCAAACCGGTGGAAGGTCCATTTCACCGACAATGTCAGCCCTGGGCAGAACAACACGTGGTCTACTTCTAGACATGTGGACAAATGCTGTACAGCCGGTTTAGGTACCTAAAAAATGGTCCCTCAGCTGCTGTACTATGCACATTTTGGTGTGGGTTGTGTAAAATTCAGAAAACCTCAGTCGCCATGTGTTGATCTCAACACTATATTATAGATGACGTGAAATGTTGTTCACCAGCTCTGTCGGAATCCATAAATAACATTTTTGAAGTTTATGTGAGTTTGACGTTAACAATTGTTCCTTGCAAAGTAATCAATGTATTATAGGTCATGTTGGATTGTATAAAGCCAGTAGCCACTTGTTCAAAAAAAGTGTTATTAAATAATATGTGTCGTGATTAAAAATGAAAGATGACTTTACCGCTTTTACCTGCAATTTACTGGCATTTTTCAAATGTACATTTATTTTCATAGTAGATTTTTAGATATTATTTTTAGATCATATCAGATTTTTAAATAAAAAAATGCTGCTTCCCTAGTTTCGAGGGAAAAAAATTAAATTTGAAATGAACTGGATAAATTGTCTAGATATATTTATAAGTACTGCTGTGCGCCAAGAACAATAGTGTAGGACTACACCGTGTTGCAGAACATTTTCTACTGTATATGTGGTTCTTAAGCCCTTGTATTGATATCTGTATAATAGTTTGACTGAATTATATTGATGTTATATATTTGCATAATATAATAATTGTTCATGTATAATATACGTATAGTATTATTATTGCATCAGTATCTCATCTGTAGTTCTCTAATGTTTGTGAACATTTGTCCCATCGTAATAGTGTAAATGCACCTCATGGTGTGAACTGTGACTCTTCACAAGTAATTGCAGATACCAATTTCGACTGCTCTCTGACTGCTCTCAGGCTGGCGTGAGACTTGTCGCATAAAAATGACAAGTAATCTCTAATTTCGACTACTTGACCTCCGACACGTCGCCCACCTGTCACCATCAACTCACAGAGAGTTTTAGTACGATAATAAAATTTTAAAATTCAAGTCAGAGAAGATCTTGTGTCAATTTTGGTCGCAAACTGGTTGAAGGTTCAATTCACCGACAATGTCAGCCCTGGGCAGAACAACACGTGGTCTGTTTCTAGACAAGTGGACAAATGTTGTCAGCCGGCTTAGGTACCTAAAAAATGGTCCCTTAGCTGCTGTACTATGCGTATTTTGGTGTGGGTTGTGTAACATTGAGAAAACCTCAGTCGCCATGTGTTGATCTCAGCATTATATTACAGATGACGTGAAATGTTGTTCACCAGCTCCGTCATATTGCATAAATAACATTTTTGAAGTTTATGTGAGTTGGTCGTTAACAATTATTCCTGGCAAAGTAATCAATGTATTATAGGTCATTTTGGATTGTATATAGCCAGTAGCCACTTGTTCAAAAAGTGTTATTAAATAATATGTGTCGTGATGAAAAATGAAACATGACTTTACCGCTTTTACCTGCAATTTACTGGCATTTTTCAAATGTAGTCCTACATTTATTTTCATAGTTGATTTTTAGATATTATTTTCAGATCATATCAGATTTTAAAATAAAAAAATGCTGCTTCACTGGTTTGGAGGGGAATAATTTAAATTTGAAATGAACTGGATAAATTGTCCAGATATATTTATAAGTACTGCTGTGCGCCAAGAACAATAGTGTAGGACTACACAGTGTTGCAGAACATTTTCTACTGTATATTTGGTTCTTAAGCCCTTGTATTGATATCTGTATAATAGTTTGACTGAATTATATTGGTGTTATATATATGCATAGTAAAATTATTGTTTATGTATAATATATGTATAGTATTATTATTGCATCAGTATCTCATCTGTAATTCTATAATGTTTGTGACCATCTGTCCCAACGTAATAGTGTAAATGCACCTCATGGTGTGAACTGCGACTCTTCACAAGTAATTGCAGATATAAATTTCGACTGCTCTCGGACTGCTCTCAGGCTGGCGTGAGACTTGTCGCATACAAAATGACAAGTAATCTCCAATTTCGACTACTTGATCTCCGACACGTCGCCCAGCTTTCGCCATCAACTCGCAGAGAGTTTTAGTACGATAATAAAATTATAAAATTCAAATCAGAGAAGATCTCGTGTCAATTTTGGTCGCAAACTGGTTGAAAGTATAATTAACCGGCAATGTCAGCCCTGGGCAGAGCAGCACGTGGTTTATTTTAGCAAGGCGGGGGCTTAATCTAATATGCGCGCTGATCTAAAACACAAATAATAAATCCGTAGGTCCAACGTCGAAAATGTAGGACCAACGTCAAGCCAGCATTGATTCAACGTATTGTGTTTGCTGGGAGGCCTAATATGGCCCAAGGCGCTGCTGTGAACCATAAAAGGCTAATTTGTCTAATCAGTGTAATTTGCTGCGCATTCATCAGTTAGGCTAGATATAGAGACGAAATTCCTGTATTTCCTATTTTTGCCATGGTTGTCAATAATAAGAAATGAGGAATTTCGTCTCTATATCGAGCCTAACTTGTGAATGCTCAGCAGAAAAATGAAAAAAACTTTTGCAGTTCCAGTCTATGGACATGTTTACATCATATAGTCATATTAAGAAGCCAAAATAAAATCACCGATTTTCTGATGATTTTAGCGTGGGCTAGTCCCTTTAACGCTTCCTTGTCACCATACCATAGTCCCTTCATGCCACCCCACCACCTTTTAAAAAATCCCGTCGCTCTTTATTGCCCCTTTTTTGCCCCTTAACGACTCCTCGTTGCCTTTCACCGCCTCCTCATTGCCCTTCAATGCCTCATCATTGCCCTTTATTGACTACTCATTTTCTTTTAACGCTTTTTAATTGCTCTTTAGCACCTCTAAGGCACCTTTTAGCAACTCGTCGACACCTTTTAATGCCTCCCCATTGTATCTTACTGCCTCTCTGTCGCCTTTTAGCGCCTCTCCATTCATCTGCTATGCTTTTTCGCCGCTCTTTGACACCTCTCTGTCACCCTTTGATGTCTTCTAGTTGTCTGATCATTTCACTTTAATGATGTTTAATCATTAAAACCCTACTAAAATTAGATTATCCGGTTAAAGTCACACCATGAAAATGTATTATATGTGCTCCAATTTGTAACATACTATGTTAAAATCATACTTGAACTTGAAATTGATATTTCACCTAGATGATCACCTCAAATCACCAAAATCATATCAGAAAGATAATTTCCCACCTTTATTCGTTAAAAATCATATTTTCGCTTACCTGATCTTGAAAATGACCTTCAATTATCAAAATGGATTTTTCTTCAAAATTACATTAAAAAGACGTAAGACACTTATTGCTATTTATGTTTGTTAAAAAACGTATTTTTGATCCCGGAATTGACTTTTGATGACCTTGAATTGAAATTGATCTTGGAAATAACATCAAATCACTAAAATAATACTATAATTGGATTTGTCAGTCAAAATCCCATAAAAAGGGGTATTACACACGTTCCTAGCTTTATTTGTTAAAAATAATATTTTTTCTTACTTTGCCTTGAAATTGACCTCTTGATCTTGAAGATGACCTTGAATAATCAAAATGATATCAGATATGGAATGCCCAGTCAAAATCGCATGGAAAAAGAGGCATTACACCTTCTCCTAGCTATATTTGTTAAAAAAATGGTAATATTGCTTAATTGACATTGAAATTTTACTTTTTGCCCTTGAAGATGACCCTGAGTCATGAAAAAAATACAAGAAATGAATTGCCCGGTTAGTGGGCTTCATATATGGTTTGACCCTGAACAAATTGCCACAAAAGGTTTTCAACGGAGTGTTGTAGTATTAGGTGTGCTTAATCACATATCAAAACTTTACCAAAATCTGACCATGTGAAAAGTATAATTTTCAAGATGGCGTCCAAGATCATAAAAAATCCAATGATTCGCTCAATAATCTTCCAAAATGAACTTTTTAATGCATTTACACTTCCGTTGGGGTCTAATATGGTACATAGTGTGTTTGATTCACAGTGCAGTCCATGTATGATATTTAAAATCCAAGATGGCGGACCAATATGGCCGCCAAACTGCGAAAATTGAAAAGATTAATAACAATCATTCAATAAGTCTTTTATTAGTTACAACATGGGATATTTTACTATTATATTCTATTTTAATGATAGACTTGTCTGCAAGGGTTTTTGCTTTGTCTTTTCGTTTAAATGATATTTCAAAATTATTTTATAATATTATAATATTATTTCATTTTAATTTCTATATATGACTTTCTAATTGAAAAACATTAATATCATTGACAGAAAGCTGAAACGTGTTATCAAGTTCGATATAATATAATATGCTTCTATCATGCAATATAATTTCTGCGATATTGTGATGTTATTATTTTACTTTTTATATACGACTTTCTGATTGAAAACATGATTGTAAAAATAGTAGTACATCACTAGTATCATTGACTAAAAGCTGCCAACATGTTATCAACTTCAATTCAATACAATGTGTTTGTACCATGCATATTACATTATGATATCTGTATAAATAAACCTGAATCTGGTAAATTAGGATATTTAGTCATTGTCAACACCCAGGTCCTATGCGTTTTTTGTCGGCAACATTGACAATTTTAAAAGCTAACATTAACATTTTTATCATCAAATTAAATGTAAAAATAAAGAGTTTTGGATAAACTCAGAATGCAAATTGTAATTATCTCATGTTATTTTTCTATAATAGCCCCGATCTCTTTTGTCTTTGATTAGACAATAATGATAGCAATACATGATGTTTTTGCATGTACTATTTACATAAACTTTCCAGGTAATGATAGCGCGCTTATGTCACCCATGTATTACAGAAAATGTTATTTATTTTGTCAAATGTTTCCAGTTAAATCAATGTATTATGCTGATGTATACTTGTGCATAATTGTACATTAAATGTGATTCGACGTTGCATATTTTCGTTTTGTTTATTATTATATTATTACAACTAACCACTTTTTTATTATTATTACGTCTGATTACAGATTAATAAAGTTTAAATAATTTGTATCTCATACGCCCCTGTTCAACTCCAAAAAAATTTGTGTGCGCAAAAACTCTAAAACTACAAGTCAGATACTATTCAAATTTTATTTTCACATTCCCCACCATATGGAGATGTGCAGGTGACTTTTACAAAAAAATTTGCTGAAATTCCTAATGGCCGCCACGGATCAACTTAATTTTTTTGGTGGGCGCTAAAACTTCAAAAAATATTTTGGTCAATTTTGTATTATTAACATCACATTCCTAGCAACATGTGGATGTACCAAAATTCAAAACTAAAAGTCAACTCCAATTTTTTTGTGGGCGTAAAAACTTTAAAACTTAACTTCAGAAATTATTCAATTTTTACAATCACATTCCCCAAAATATGGAGATGTGCAGGTGATTTTTTAAGGTTTTGCTGTAATTTAAAATGGCCGCCACGGATCATTTGCAATTTTTTTGAGGTCGCAAAAACTAAAAAACTCAAAAAGCGTTATTGTCAGCCTCGTCAAGTTAAGGTTGAGATTTTTTCGCACAGGGCCCCGCGCTGCTCGCTCCTCACACAATAGTCATATATGAAAAACACCACCTTACCATGAAAAAATCGCCACAAAATGTTTCTCAACAGTTTATTGTAGTATCAGGTGTAATTGATGACCTATCAACAGTTTACCAAAACCTGACCATAAAAAAAGTAATATTTTTAAGATGGCGTCCAAGATGGTCGCAATATCCTTAAAATTCCAATTATTTGCCCATCAATCATCCGAAATGACTTATTTTGATGCATTGTCACTTGACTGTTTTAGGTCTAATATGTCACATAGTGTACTTCACACACACCACAGTCAAAACATAAGTTTTGAAATCCAAGATAGGGGACCAAAAATTGCCGCCAAACTGCGAATATTAAAGAAATAAATAAGAATCATTGCATACATTATTTCTTATCAACAATATTACTAGAAAATAGACAATAGTTTATTCATAGTATCTGTTATTTAACAGCCATGTAGAAATAAAGCCAGGTGGGCTTAATGACAATATCATACAGTGTTATTATATGCATGCATTGATGGATTTTAGTACAATACTGATATATATACATAAGTTTTTCAATTCTGGTATGTTCGGACTATTCATTAATTTATCAAATATAAAAACTGATGACTGAATCGTATGATGTCTTTTAATTAGCTGGTTCCGTGAAGTTTTAATATTTGGACAATTCATAATAAAATGAAACTCGTCTCCCAGTTCATTCTCACACCAGTTACACTTTAATAATTTTGATGACTTGGAAAACCACAATCTTCCATAATCGTTTTAACACTAAGGAGCAGAGGCGATTTACACACATTTTCTTCGTTCAATTTATATAAGAATTTGTACATCAAGTTTGAAATTTTAGGTTTCTTAGTGTATTGGCAAATGTTGGCCCAAAACATAACCTTTCTTGTTTGGGCGGGTAGAATTAACGGGTATTCACCTAGCTCACCATATTTGAACATGTTGTCCTGTTTACTAATAAAATATATTTACGAAAGCTTAGATGAAGTTTTTCATGAATTTCTGTTCCTTCATCATGGGCCCAGATTTTACTGCCACAAAAGGATAGGTTTTACAAGTGTGTCAAATAGGTGGATCATAATATCTACTGGTAATTGTAATTGTCTGCCTCTGCATAGAAGTGCAAACATATTTCTGGTACCTTTGTCATACACGAGTTTTTTTACTCTAGTAAATTTACCATTGAAATTGAAAATAAGGCCCAGATATTTATATTGGTCATTTACTTCTAATTGTGTTGCACTATGATTGGAATTTGGGGATATTACGTGTTTTTCCTCTTGAGAAAATCTTGGTTTTGGCAACGTTGATGTTTAGTTTCCAAACATCACAATAGTTTTTCATTAGAGAAGTTGACTTCTGTAAATCTTCACTAGCACAGTGTCATCAGAGTAGAGTAGTACATAAAGTTTTGGGATATTTCAGTAAAGATTCATCTAGTCGGTGTTTGGTCATTTTATTCACAACAGCCAACCCCTTGTGTGCATCTTGCAAAAAAAGTTGTTAGACTAGGCAGAATCTGAAGAAATGTGCTTATAAAAAAATCATGGAGGCATTTTGTGTTTACGGCTGGCAAACATGTGTTCTAGATGTATTAATATGTCCTATTAATCCAAATATGGTGTTTGCCAGGCTGGATTTTGAACGATTATTCTTGTAATGGTAAATTTCAAAATGGTCGCCACCGAAACAACTAAAACCTATTAATTGTCATATCTTAGGTACCAAACATGATAAAGCACAAATAAAACATCTATTATTACATTGTTGGACACAATGAATCTATTGATACCATTACTTAATCAATAAAATGTAATCAAATTAGCATAGGAACCATATCGGATTAAGTGGCTTGTTTTTTCATAAAAACGGGAATACAAACAAGAGAATATTTCAAAAAATAATTTTTAAAGATATTTTTTGTAAAAGACAGACCAATAACATCCATGAGTGTAATACACTTTAAATTTATAAAAAAAATAATTAGCTTGATTCAATATTAGGACACAGAATTACTGATGTACGTCCTCCTGTGTGTCACTGCGAGAGTTATTGTAATTTGTGGAAATACTGCGAGTAGGACTTAACAGACATTGTCGGAAACAATGACTCCTCTGATGTCATTACTTATTTGATAAAACATAAACACATCAACATAGGAGTCATATTTGAACTAAATTGTCAAGCATTACTCTTGCTTGGTAATGATTTGTAGCTGCCTGATGTGTAACTGTGCTGCGTCTGATGTAGGTGGTGGTGCTTGTCCCACACAGAAAAGGCTCTGTCCAAAATCGGTCAAAAAGTTGTGACGTTGCTGGAACACATGCCACGATTTTTTCGTACTGTGACCAGCAAATTAGGGATGGTATGGATTGCTAATATAGCTGACACTTGATCGAATGGTATTTGCCTTCGAATTTCATGCACTGGGAGATATTTAGATGTTCCTGCTTTCATGAATAAAGATAAACATCCCATTTGGTCATAGTGCGCCTCTAGTAGGACAAGGACACCTGTATCACGTACTGACACCACCATTGATTCCACGAGAGCATGAATACAAATGCAAAATTAGGCGTGTGTCCGCTTCCTCATGGCCAGCTTCACGTCTTGACAAATCCAGAATTGGGTAGGACGACTTGACAGTATAGTAGGCCTAGTTGCTTCAACGAATCCATCTGCAACCACCACTTTTTCTGCTGGGCTGTGATAAATGAGGTAGATGAATAGCAGCAAAGCGATGTCTTTTCAAGTGCCATGAAATTATACCGACAAGACAGAAGAAGAACCAATTTATTTTTAATGTGCCCTCTAACTGGTCGATGACCGCCCAGGTGAGATGATCATGAAGTTTCACAGAATAGGCGATCCTTGCCTGGTGAGATAGTGAGCGTTCAACAATGTTGGAAGGCCCGGACAGGCTTAATCCAAGGGTAGCTAGCCCAAACAAACAATGGTAAGGATTTAGCTGTACAAGGTTTAGATTAGACACTTTAATCTAAACATTAAATAATAACTTCTTTAACTTGTACGATGCTGTAAAATAACATAGTCGTACTTTATCATATGCAAATATAAAATATAGCTGAAATTACATCTTCCAATCAAACATAACACAATGACAATGTTACAATATTATGCTAAAGGAATATTTTTAAACATTGCATTAATTAAATAATGCCAATAGAATATGCTATTTAATGCTGTTTTAATGAATAGGCATTTAAAATAATTAAATTAGCTGATAAATCTAGTAATGAATCGATGATGTCAGCATTGAGCATGACAACATCAACATTCAGATTCAGTTCGACTTGTCCAGACACGTCTCAGATTTTGATAAGGTTGGGACCTAAACTAGTGGCAGCGTGAACCAAAAACAAGTATCTCTCGCCAACTCTCTTGACAGATTTTATTATCAAAAAACCATATAGCTGAATCAAACATTAATTATTGATGATTATGTTGCCTTGATAATAATAATATACTAGGTGACACAATTTTACAATAAAAAAGACCATTAACCTACTGGTATTAATATTCAAACTCATATGGTCATTATCAACACAATACTATTTGCATGCATACCAATCTATACTGTTGTCATCATCTAACAACCAAAAAAGACATATAGCTAAATCACAAACATAAACATAGAGTATATCTGGCTAACTTTCTTGACAGGTTTTAACATCAAAATATCCTACAGCTGAATCAAAAACAAGTATCTCTGGCTGACTCTCTTGACAGGTTTTAATATAAAAAAACCCTATAGCTAAATCAAAAATTAATTATTGACAATTACTGTGCATTCATAATATACTAAGTCATGCAATTTTACAATAAAAAAGACCATTAACCTGCTGGTATCAATATTCAAAATCATATTGTCATTATAAACACAATAATATTCCATTAAACACACTAGTCCAAGGGGGTCCAAAGGCTCCAAGGGTTGGGGGGGACCGTGATGAGTCATCCAAAGGGGGGACAAGGTAGGAGTGGGTCTCCACCAATCACAGCCAAGGGGAGGGGTGGAGGGTAGTTGTGCCCTTTCAAAACACAGTATCTCTGCTGGTGGGTTTTGATATCAAAAGACAGTATAGCTGTCCTAATTGTGAGCCTATTACTACTTCTACATCAAATATCAACATACAACTCCCGTCATCTGTAGGGAGGCTTGGGAGAGTTGGGTCACAGGGAGAGTTGGGTCACCCCCGATATCACAGTAACGTGAAGCATTATTACCAGGTGCTGCCGTCTAACGAATCAACGATACCTTTTGTTTAATGTGACCAGCTTATCGAGCCCATGTTCAGTGACGATTTTGTGTCAAGTAATCGATTATATTGAAAAAAATGTAAACAATTGACACGAAGGTAAGCAATAATTAGTTTGCAATAGTATCAATAGTACATAGTAAAATGCTCTTTTGTGGTGTGTAAGATACCTATGATACTCCTCTTTCATCAAGGCATTTAAGAAATCAATATCGTCATATCATAACTATATATCAACTGTTGCATGAAATTACTACTTTTGAAGGGAGACACTAGACACCAAATCACAGTAAAGTTTTGGGCCATCTCGGAAGCACGGAAGTACGGAAGCACTCAACAGCGGTGCCAATGCATCCATTCTGGTCCTTTGTCTAACGTCAGTACACTAGATCTGGCAGACGTTGGGCAGGTGGCCTGGAGCAATGGTTGACATTGTCAGGTGGCTTGGAGCAATGGTTGACAAAGTATTTTCTTGTAGAGCTGCCTTTATAGGAGGAATCTTCCCAATTGCCTTAGATTAGTTGGTAAACATATCTTTCCTGGCTGCATTGATGTCATCTATAGGTAACTATAGGTAACTTTCTGTCGTACTTTTTGTCGTACATCAGGATGACGAATCTCTCAATGCGTGACTCACTTTTCTCAGAGATATGTGTGGTCCTCAGCTCCTCTATAGCATCAGTAGCCTCAGAGCATGCAGTCGATACATCAGTAGCCTCATAACATACAGTCGATACATAGGCTACCAAGTATCTTAATTCCCTCTTTCACTGTATCACACTCAGTGAATGCGTGGAAGAGGGGCAATACAGCACATTTCTCTGTGCCCATTGCATGAGCAATTTCATGAACAGCAGCTACGAAACAGATGTTTGAGCCAGCTCTAAATGCCTGCAAGATCCACAGTTGCACCCAAACATAACACGGATACTCCCTGAGTGGCACTTATTTCATTCCCAGCAGCTGCTGCAAGTGTGACAGTCTGTTCTAATCAACCTGTAACAAATATTTCTAGTTATCTGGGAGCTTTGCTGAATGCTGAACGCTTGGCTAGTTGCTTTCCCCTCTTCCACTGCGGTAAAGGAAACTGTTCTATCCTTGATTTACATTGTGCCCAAACCAGACAATAATTGTTGTCCTCCAGAAATGTTTCCCATCTATCATATAATGGCATGAGGGTCGCTTCATGCAAACACGCACCCCTATCCCAAAAACATTCCAACAAAAGGTTTTCCAGTGGTTTTGTCATTCATGGGATGCATTAATAGCAGGCAAAATTATATCAAAATCTGCCAACCGGAAAGGTGTTAAATCCAAGATGGCCGCCAATGACTCCACAAACAGGAAAATGCTATGAATATGTTGTTTCATGTCTACTCAAGGTAATAAATGTGGTGAAATCCACTGGTAAAATGTCCTGACGTCCGAATTATAACCATACTACAAGCTGCATATGTTTGTATAGTGATGTAGGTGCAACTTGCACAAAGTTCTTGGATATATAGCAGCTATTCCGATCTTGTTAAATGTAATTTGCTCGAATATTTGTGACTCATCACCAAAAAGAGCAGTATTGGTCAATATTGTGGAAATTGACTTAATGGTGTTTTCTAAAAGCATTGTCTGCCCTTTTCAAAAAGATATATTTTAGAACATACGTACATGTCACAGTACGTATGGCTATACACATTTCCGTCCGCCCCCCCCCCCCCAAAAAAAAATACCCGACATAAAAAGGAAACCCCTAACTGCTGAGCTCTTGGTTAAAGGGCAGCATGAAGGCTTTAAAGGCAATAGGGAGGCCTTAAAGAACGAGGAAGTGGTGCTAAAGCGCGGCAACGAGGCGTTAATGGACTACCGAAAGGTGGTAAATGTTAATGAGATGCCTAAAAATGCGATACGGAGTCGTCAAAAGGTGACGAGTAAGCGCTAAAGGGTGACTAAGAGATGATAAATGGCGATGGGAATGTGCTGTAGAGCGATTTTGTCCAAAATAGCTACCGGTAATTAACCTTACAACCACAAATAAGACATTGAGCCGTCAAACTACTACAAAAAATGCAGTAAAAAAACACATTAAAAAAATATGTATTAAACTTGATTTCTATTTTTCCCGTGGAAAATGTTTTTGGATATGAGAATTTAGATGAAACTACTACCAGAAATGGATTTTCTGGTCAAAATCAATTTAAAATAATATATTACATCGGTTGTTATTTTTATTTGTTAGAACAATTTCTTTGCGAATTTGACCTCGAAATTGACATTTGGACTTTGAAGATGAAGTTGAATCACTAAAATAATACCCGAAATGGATTACCCATTAGGTTAGGTTTGATCGGCTACCTTTTTTACACGAAAAAAAGGTATTACACTTGTTCTTAGCCTTACTTATGAAAAATCTTATGTTGGTCACTTGACTTTAATATTTACGTTTTATAATTCAAGATGAGCTCTAATCATAAAAAATCATATTTCCTGATATTGTATCCCTGGAATTCACTTTGACATCTTGAGAATGACCTTGAATCCCCAAAATAATACCATAAATGGATTCTCCACTCAAAATCCGACCGAAAAAAGTATTGCACTTGCTCGTATTTGTTAAACATAATATTTTTTTAAATTTGACCTTCGAATTGACTTTTCGACCTTGAAGGTCACTTTGAATCACAAACATTATACCATGAATATATTTCGCAGTTAAAATCTCATGAAAAAGATGTATCACACGTTTTTCTAGCTTTATTTGAATAAATGTTATTTTCGATTACTTCACCTTGAAATTGACCTTTTTCTATTGAAGATGACCTTAAATCATCTAAATAATAACATAAATAAATATTTCAGTAAAAATTACATGAAAAAGGGGTATTACACTTGTCCTACCTTCATGATTCTTCTAATTGAGACCCTCCATCATTGTTCATATATGACTTACGTATACTTAGGTTTACGGTTTTCATATATGTAACAAAATCATTAAAAATATTATTTTCGTGTTGAAATATTGCTTTAATTCTTTAACCCCAAAAACATATATTTAGAGTCATTAATGCCATTTTATGATGATTTTAACCGAAGATATGACAAAATGTGAAATTTTGGACGCCATCTTGAATTTATCAAAAGGCTCATGGTGGATTCTTGGGGACTTCTAGTATGTTGTAGGGAATAGTTCTCTTAACTTTTCCTAAAATTCTCAGCTTGTTATGAATTTGTTCAGGTACCAAACATAATGCTCTTGGCCTAATTCAACTACCCGTGGCAATGGTGAATTGCGATGGCTGAGAATTAGTTTGATGTTTTGTAAACGACATTTTTTTTCCACAGCAAACTCCATCAAGACTGTTGGGTGCGAAGTTAGTGTGATCAAATGCAAACATCCAGTGTTTCCTGGTACAGATTGTGATATGACCTGATGAACAGTACTCCAAGACAGCCAGTAGGCCTACCCCAGTCTAACTGGATAATCTGACTGACTCTCTCGGTAGGATAAGTCATGCATGTCATGCAAGACTTGTGTACACAATACCCCTGTTTTCTGGGTCAGTACTAGCTGAACACTGTGTTTTTTCTGGAACATAACTCACGTAGACCTACAGTACCCCGGTCAGTAGTGGATACCTGTTGGTGTTGCTATGTTTGGTCATACTGAAAACATGTTTTCTAAAAGTTTCAAGCTGTTGTAATCCGCACCATGACTTTTCCCAAACTAACCCACTGGGTACACGATGTTGTTGCGATGTTGAATCAACGTCAATGACGCTGATTCAACATCACGCCAACGGCGTGTGCCCAGTGGAAACTATTACCAAGAACAGCTACGACAAGCAGATATCAGCACAATGAAGATGCATCAATAACATACAAGAAAGTGTTCCTTTTCAAATTTGAGGAAGCAGGTGGATCTAATGAGATATACATGTACATACACAGTTCTGCATAGACCGAGCAGCTTACATTAGCAGCATAACTATACACACGTTCTACATTTCCCCATCCAAATTAGAATATGTTGTGCTAGTGTTATGCCGGCGACCACTAATCCTATGTCATTAACTCCAAGAGTAGAGTAGTCCAATGCACTGGTTTGTTGTAACCGCATGTGTCTGTAATAATAAGGGATACTATCAGCAAAAAGCAGATATGAATGATTTTCAGTTGCCAGTGTGAAAAACACAAAATAAAAATGACCTATTGAGAGACCCTTAATATAGTGGTAACAAGGCAGTCAGTAGGGGACTGTAAACCTCTACTGCGCGATCCGCATCGTGATCCGGCGCGATCCGAATGGAATTCCGGATCGTGGATACGGATCGTAATACGGAACATCCACAAAATGGAATTGTTTATTCCTTGATCCCAGAAACACTTTTGGTAAAAAGTTTCATGCAAATCCGTTCATTACTTGGTAAGTAATCCTGGTGCAGACAGACAGACATACAGACAAACAAACACGACATAAAACATAACCTCCTTCGAGCGTACGTAACTAGGAAAACGTTGCCCAAACTCTTACATCTAGGTCCTACATGGTAACAGTGTGAAAGTGATATTAGACGGTGTAAGCCCGGAAATTTTCTCATATTTGACATTCAGGGTCAATCAAAGTCAATATTACATAAAACACAAATATTACTATAATATTTTTAATTAGTTGGCCAATAAAGGCTACAAAATGTCGATATAATAGAGAAAACTGGACTTATAATAGTCTAAGCTTTCAACAATATGCATTGACCTAGATTTAAACTTTAATGACATCTCAAGGTCATCCAAAAACAGACTCCGCAGACTCCGCATCTAAATACAAGCTGGAAGATATAAAGATGATGTGTGGAAAATGTCATGCATGAACTTGTGCACACTTGTTTTGCTATCTGCTCTACTACTAAAGACTATCTGCAAATATTCAGTTGATTACACAGCCACATGCTACAAGTACCTACCCGAAAAAACCTATGGCAAACACCGCAATCATTGATATATCTCAATGCTAGTCAAGTTTATGCACATTTTTGTCCTTTCTTGTGGCTATTTGTTTGTTTAATGACCGCCATCTCGGGTTTCGCCATCTAGACTGTGGCTAAAATATGTTTTTAATATGCTGAAAATGATATTAATGTGTTGTTTGACCTTGGACAAATGACGGCCATCTTGGACTTTACCCACACTACAATGTCTAAAGTACTTTCCCGCCAGACCACACTGTCGGGCATACAGAACACCCCCATGGTGTACACAAAAATCATGAATCTACTTTCATTCTATCGAAAATTATATCGATTAGCCAAATGGCGGCCACCTTGAAAAAATAACTGATTTGGCCGCTATCTTGAAAATTAATGAGGGAGAACACCTCTTTTGAGAACCATTTTCATAGCTGAATATATATGCCAAATTTTATACTTATATCACGATGTGAAAGATTAATTCCATAATTTAACCTCATCAAGCAGACTATGATAATATTGCTGGTATCCTCCAAAGATTACTTAGTCATGTATCACTAATGGCGCAGCTGGAGTTAAAACAGTACATTCTTGAGCTCCAAAGCCAAATTAAATTTTTCACCCACTTGAAGTTGTGTCTCGCTACAGCAATCCACAATTTCAAGTGGGTGAAAATTAAATGGGTCTCACCTCAATGTGTATGCTCTTCTTAAGGCAATACTTATAGTCTGGCAGATCTGAACAATACTCTCGATTTACCTTAAATTTGTTTAAAATAATTTGACTTTATTTTATTCTTTATTTTAGTTAAGAAAAAAATATATGAAAATTATTGATAAATAATAGCGTTTTGATTAATGACCCTCTTAAAACTCGAATAAAAAAATGCTCAAGGGTGCTATCTTGGTTGTGACCCGAAACTGGGTTCAAATCCCGACCGGATCAGATGTTTGTCATCGAAGTTGTGCATGTGCAGTGCTCGTTGATGTAAGAAGGCTTGGAGTGTGCATCACTGTCTACCGTGCATTATGAAGAAATCTTGAAAAATCGAAAAGAGTAGGGCTTCGTTCTGTTGTAGTAGTAGCCTATACACTCTAAACAATATAGGTTCACTAGAAGGAACCCTTCAGTACAATCACCATGCAACCCCAGGAGAACCCTGCAAGGGTTCTCCTGGGGTTGCATGGTGATTGTACTGAAGGGTTCTTTTTAAAGAACCTATATTGTTTAGAGTGTAGGCCTTTTGTCATGATGTGGAGTAAGCGACGTGGGGTAATACTCACTCACAACCAATGTATCTTTCTACAAGAATGTAATTATTTATCCATACTTCTGTAATTATGTCTAGTACCGTTTAAAAAACCTAGAAATTTCAAACGTGGACACTTATATGCTCTGCAAAGCCAACAAGAGCGCTGACGCTATCAATATCCCCCGCCATTAATCAAAGTCAATAATGGCCTCAAAGTCAAAGGTTAAAAAAGGTCAAAGGTCAAAACCCCCAAAAAAGCACATCTACACCACGGAGGGATATGTGTATGCAATATGAAAATAATCAAGCAAATGCTTTCTGATTCTGAGATATCATCCGAAAACTGAACTTATCATCCGCCATCAATTAAAGTCAATAATGGCCACAAAATCAAAGGTCAAAAATTAGGTGAAAGGTCATAACCCCCAAAATGCACATCTACACCCCCTGAGGGATTTGTGTGTGCAATATGAAAACAATTCAGCAAACGCTTTGCGAGATATCGTCCGGAAACTGAACTTATAATCCGCAATGAAATTAAAATCGATAATCGCCTCAAAATCAAAGGTCAAAAATCAGGTTAAAGGTCATAACCCCCAAAAGGCACATCTACACCCCCTGAGGGATTTGTGTGTGCAGTATAAAAACAATCCAGGAAACGGTTTTCGAGATATCGTCCGGAAAATGAACTTATTATCCGCAATCAGTTAAAGTCGATAATCGCCTCAAAATCAAAGGTCAAAAACTAGGTCAAAGGTCATAACCCCGAAAAGGCACATCTACACCCCCTAAGGGATGTGTGTATGCAATATGAAAGCAATCCGGCTAACGGTTTCAAAGATATCGTCCAGAAACGAAACACGGATGCACGGCCGCACGGCCAGACATGGTGATGACAATATCCCCCGCCCCTACTTCGTGGGCGGGGGATAAAAAGCAGTATGTGCTTACTTGTAAAGTATACACATACCGAATTTTAGCTTTACACATATTCCAAACCTCGGACTGCGTATTGTAATTTATTGCTAATTATAAGCAGAGGTTTGGTATATGAATTAGTTTATTACGTCAATACATGTATATATCATAAACCAAAACAATTCAATACACATATAGCCTACTTCTGGTCCGTCATTTCATTTAATGTGAAGTACCAGCATTTAGATAAAAAATTCTGAGATGCACAATATGTAAAACATATACTAGTAGTTAAATCTGCTGAAAGTATTGTAATATTTACAAGTCACAATGGGTAAATGCGAGCCACTGACAATCATTATTACATAATATTCGAATATTTGAAATATCCTTAGCATATTTGACAAGACACATATGAACAGAAAAAAGACATGCTGCAAAATGAAGAGACCTTGCAGTTAGAATGTCCTCGTAAACCTTAAACCCTTTAAGCGCTAATGGATTGTTTATATAATAGCAGTTGTAATGGTCCAAAATTTGTCTTTAATCAGTATTGCAAACGTTTCCCAGCTGAGACAATACGTCGACCTAATGTTGACTAGCAACGGCATCGTAAACCAACACTGCCGTGCTAAGCTAAAGGGCAGTATCCGCTTATTTACAAGTAAGCGGATACTGCAGTATCTGCTTACTTGTAAAGTGATCAGATAATGTCTTTTGGGTTTGCAGTAGATTACATTAAGTTATCTTCGGGTGAATATGTCGCGTTTGTAGGGTTGGCACCAAGCTAAAAAATAATAGTAGTAATTTCCACCATCTTTGAATTGTGGTGGCGATCGCCAGACAGACACAAGTGGTGTAAGTTTATCTGAAGAATGACTTCATTTCCTACACCTGACGTTTTTAGGACGAACATAATCATGAAACTGTTTTAATGACAATACTATATGTTTAATTTGTCACCACTTCAAGTCATCTTCGTCCACTACAAGTCGAAAACTGTGACAGATATTCGCGGATTGTAGTGGATGAAGATGACAATGATAAATTCTAGTCTACATATATACAAATAAATGTTATCAACTTAAAGTTGTGGGTCGCGGTTGAGATACACAGCGGTTGAGATACACAACTTTAAGTCGGTAAATGATTTAATACAGCGCTTAAAGGGTTAAGTTTCGAGGTAAAATACAGATGAAATAAAAAAAATCCTCGGATAAGAAGAATACAGTGTTAATATCACAATCATCGACTAGGTTTTTGTTGATAAACGTTCTGAAATACGTTTATAATATGTTTGATGAACATCCCAATTTCATCTTTCACACTTTGGTGCATGGCTGGGTCTGCGGCCGTGGCTGTGACTTCGGCTGCGACTGCTGCTTAGGCTGTTTCCGTAATGTCCCCTGTTAGAGAATCGGGTATACATTTTTACCATTTACATATCCACGCAGTGAGATATTTAGAGATTATACCATGGCTAAAGTTGTATCGTCCCACATATCAGCCCGACATAGTTGTATTCTCCAGAGGGAGGTCTTGTATCGCCTGAAGACCGCAGGTCTAGGGCGATACAAGACCCATGATCCGAGGGAGAATAAAACTAGGGAGGGCTGATGTGCCGGACGATACAACTTTAGCCATGGTATTGTCTTCTTATCTCATACCAACATTTTCAGTCAAAGTAGGCCTAGACTAGAGAACTGCAGTTTAGAAGGTAACTTACCATAGCCCAGGCCTATGCCTGTGACATCACTTATAACTTCATACTATAGTTAATGATAAGATTCGTAGAGATAGTCTAGCCTACTATATATATATATCCACATATTCGAGTTCAATGGCGAACTAATTATTTCCAATTCATGACCCGTGATCTGATTCAGTAAAGTGTAGGCCTATGGATTGTTTTTGTCTTGTCACACGTCTCCGTGACACACCACCTGGCCGGCACGCAGTAACAGGGGAGAGGGAGGGGGGTCTGCCCGCTGAAGGAAGCATGACGGTCACAGTTACGTCAGGTTATGAGGGCGTGCACAAGACATTGACCCAATGTCGCTGTAGTATTGGGCCCACGTCCTAGACGCTGGCCCAACAATGAGCCAATATTTGGTAGGGGCATAAGGCTGTGTAGCGGGTGTAGGCCTACACTTTCAAGTGGTGGGATGAGCGTAGCCTGATTTTGAACCAATCAAACTCTAATCTGGGCGTAGGCGGTAGATAACAGGAAATGACCATCCATCCCCGCGGGGAGTAACTAACGTATACGTAGCCTACCATTATATAGTGCACACAAAGTGGTTCCTCTAAATATTCATAGCTGTATCAGCCTGGTTAAAAAAAGCTTGTATTTGTTACAAACTTACAATACAACCCTTGGTGTGAGATAATACAATATTATTTATTAACTATCAATTATTACTATTAACTCTTTGACAGCGCGGGGACCGGCTTTAGACGTCTGATGTCTTCCCCCCACACCGTAGACCCATAATAGAGGTATTTAAATGAAGCGGGAAGAGCTAACTAAGACAGTTATAATGATTTCAAATTGAAATTAGATGTCGTGGGAAATTAGAGGATGTTTTAGATGAAATAGGTTTTCGCTCCTATGCGTCACTAGGCAAAGGTTCATTGCAAAGTGAATGGCTAATAATCTGTAACGTAATGATCATTACATATTGTATAGTCTCACATTGTTACTACTTAAAATTTACCGATTTCTGCATTGATATAGGATATTATAAGCTGTATAATTAAATTTATACTTAACGTATGATTATACGTTATTAACCCTTGAAGCGCCGGTACCGATTATATTCGTTTCTTTACACTTTTTATTAGCACATTGCCTGTCCGTTTAGTAACATTTAGTGACATCAATCAACAAGATTTGAAAATAGTTTAACTCCATTTGGTCAAATTTGAATAACTTTAACTGACTTGAAGTTGTGGATCGCGTCAGCGAGACACAACTTCAAGTGAGTGAAAATTCACATTGAATAAATTGCCTTTAAAGGTTGTAGAATGTGTGTATACATACAGGATAGGACTACTCACAGGTACAACTCTTATATCCCCTTTGCTCAGTTTACCATGTTTATGTTTAGGACTACCACTCACAGATCCCGGTGCGGATACTGTACCATTCCGCGACATGCCATTCCCTACTTTAGTGTAAATGCTGGACATACTGGTTGTGCTGCGTGTCGTACTCCACGTGTTGGATCGCTGTAAAAGATTGAAAATAGCAGCTGTGAAATATTGTTATATATTTATAGATTATATCATGGCTATATATAAAGTTGTATCGTCCCGCATATCAGTGCTCTCCAGAGGGTCGTGAGTCTTGTGTGGTCACAAAAACCGAAGGTCAGAGGGACGATACCAACCCCATGACCCGAGGGAGAATACAAGTAGAGAGGGCTGACTCTATGAGAAGATACAACTTTAGCCCTGATTTAATCTATAAATATCTGACAAGTTATCCACTTATTATTGTATACACTTTGTCATTACAAAATTTCATTGTTTTTACAAATGAACGAACACTACATACGCAGGCCTACTAAAAACGTAGAAAAATACTATTGTATATTTAGGGGTTAAAAGGGGTATACATGTAATTTACTTGTTTGATATGATGATAATGATACTTAACGAATCGCAGTTCCAACCATCGTCAATAGGTGACACGTTTTTTCTTGGGTGGAGTCCTATTTTCTATTAATCACAATCATCATGTCACAAGACTACACGTTTCTCTTGGGTGGAGTCCTATTTTCTATTAATCACAATCATCATGTCACAAACCTACACGTTTCTTTTGAGTGGAGTCTTATTTTCTATTAATGACAATCATCATGTCACAAACCTACACGTTTCCCTTGGGTGGAGTCTTATTTTCTATTAATCACAACCATAATGTCACAAACCTGCATGTTTCTCCTGGGTGCAGCCTTGTTTTCTATTAAATCACAATCATAATGTCACAAACCTGCATGTTTCTCCAGGGTGGAGCTTTATTTTCTAATAAATCACAATCAAAATGTCACAAACCTGCATGTTTCTACTGGGTGGAGCCTTATTTTCTTTTAAATCACAATCATAATATCACAAACCTGCATGTTTATCCAGCGTGCAGCCTTGTTTTCTATTAAATCACAATCATAATGTCACAAACCTGCATGTTTCTCCAGGGTGGAGCTTTTTTTTCTAATAAATCACAATCATAATGTCACAAACCTGCATGTTTCTCCAGGGTGGAGCTTTTTTTCTAATAAATCACAATCATAATGTCACAAACCTGCATGTTTCTCCAGGGTAGAGCTTTATTTTCTATTAAATCACAATCATAATGTCACAAACCTGCATGTTTCTTCTGGGTGGGACTTTATTTTCTATTAAATCACAATCATAATGTCACAATTAATCTACACGTTTCTCCTGGGTGGAGGTTTATTTTCTATTAAATCACAATCACGATGTCACAAACCTGCATGTTTCTCCCGGATGAAACATTATCTTCTATTAAATCACAATCATGATGTCACAAACCTGCATGTTTCTGTGGGGTGGAAACTTCGTTTGCTCGGGTTTTGCGAGCAATCGGCATAGCCCGTAAATTAAGGCCTCCATCCCCATACAGAACATCACAATACACGTGATCACAGTATTTATAAACGTGGTTTCATCTGAAAAACACAAGGAAAAGTAGTGTATGAATTAATGCTGGCTAAAATAAGGTCAAGTTGGAGCAAGAATGGCCAACTTGATTTTCTACACGACGTGTTGATCCAGTGTTTTTTTAATGTTGGGGCAGCGTTATAGACGGTGGACCAATATTAAAACAAAATTGGGTCCATCGATCTTGTTTTTGCTATTCATTACCCAGCACAACTAAGAAATTCAAGTGAATGCTGGATTAATTTGGATCCTGACTCGTAGACGACAGACCAACATTGGGCCAAAGTATTGTGCTGGCTGGGTAAACACCTCAAATTGCCCAATCTGTGACACTTGACGACCATCGCTATAATTGTACAGTTTTCAGCAAGTAATACAAAACGCGCTGTATCGAATTATATAAATCATTTGTTTTTTTTAAGCTAGAAATTTGAGAATCAAACGGTAATAATAGTTTAACAGTTGGTATAACAATATAAAAATATAATTATACATATATATAATTTTATTACAGTGAAAATAGAATTTTAATTTTAATTATTATTTATATGTTATATTGAAAATAACTAAAAATATGTATAAATATAACAATTTGCAATGTAAATTTTAAGTCTGATGAAAGCTGTAAGATGAATTAGTAATTAAATGATGATTGTATCAATGTATTAAATTGAACACTAAACCTACTATACTTTATGTGGATCAGTATAGTATGATCAAAGTACTTAACGCAATATACAATTATATAAAAGAAATTGCGGAGCATTGGCCTACGCATTATACGCTACTTTTTTATTGAATCTATGCAATATCATAGACCGTTATGATATTGTATATATATATTAAAATAAGCAGATTCATGTATATGATGGTATATATAATAACTAATAAAAGATAAGATAAATAAATAAACTTTAAAACTAAACTAAAATCAAATGAGTAAGATTAGTAAAATAAAGACAAATGAAAAGTAAATAAAAGTAAATAAAATAAATATAGTAGATATAATAAAGGAAATAAATATGATAAGTAAAATAAGAAAATTACCAAAAATAAATAAATATGACCAAAAAAGGGAAAAAACAAGCAAATAAAAAAAAACGAAATGTAAAAATTAAAAAAAACATCAAATAAATAAAATGAACAAAATAGATGAAAAAAAATAATAATAAAAATAATAAAAAAAATATATAAAAAAAAATTATAAAAAAACATAAATGATAAATATAAAAAATTAAAAATGTATATATATTTTTAATAAATAACCTGTCATACCTATATCATATTTAATTATATTACATTCAATAACTTATATCAATTTAAGTTGTATTGTATATACGAAATGATATTTTTAAGGAGTCCAAGAACGATTTTTTTAGTGAATTGATTAATCAATATTATATTTCAGAAAATTGATTAATCAAAATGATCAATATTATAAATTTTATAAAGCAATTGACTTCATTGCATTTGCTCTTGAAGATTAGTCATATAATAATTAGTATGTGCCTATAGTTACATTGTTAGTGATACTTCACTATCACAGTAACACAGACCATTTTGATAACTATCTTATAATTGTGTTATAAAATTAGCAAAGTAGCAAGATTGTAAAATCATTTATAAATGACATTCCATGTAGGTAGTAGCAAAATAGTAAGCCTACTTTTAGGACATAAAAACTTACCAATGCTAACAGACATGGGAACGACTGTGAAAAAAAACAATTTTTTGAAGCCTAAATAATATTAACATGCTTTTTAGAATAATCATGATAATTCATTATAGCTAATATTATAAACGTGTCCTTGAATTTAAAACGTTCTAATTGCCATTCTCATGGATCCCAGCAGCTATCAAACAAATAAAGGATTTTTTGTTGAAATATGTGAGTTATATAATCATGATAATAGGAAATGAATAGCGATTTATAAGATGACAAGCAGTAATTAAACAAGCAGTAATTTAAATCACGTTGTCCATCACAGAACACTCAAATCTTATTACCCTTGACATGCTCATTTTTGTTTCTATTTACCAGTGTTTACCATTAATTTGAAGCTGCAATTGCAAACGCAATTTCCAGCTACAAAAGGCGAAACATATTTCAATATATGACATTTTTTATTTAAAACTTGCTGGAAGGTATACGGTCCTAGCATGACAAGGGTTAAATAGTTTGCAAACTGACACTGGAAGAAAAGCCCTAATCTGGATGATTCACTGTGATATGATATAGACAGATAGACATCCAGACCCAGCAAACACAACATCTGATCCACTGTTGGTTCAATGTTTGACCAGCGTCTCAGGCGGTGGGCCAACGTTAAAGCAACATGAGGTCAAAATGTAGTTGTGCTTCGTGAGGAAGAATTGAGTATGAAAGGGTTTATCTGCATCTTTTCAAAGTGGCGGAGAAACCCTTTCATACCCAAGGGGAAAAAGTCTACACTGAAAAATCAGCACTCGCCATGAGCTACCTGGTTTCGTAACCTCAGTGGCGGAGCCAGAGGGGGTAGATCCTGACCCCCTTTTCAAAATAAAAAATGTCCTAACATCAAAATTGCCAAAATATCGATATTTGACTTTCAAAATGTACTAGGGTAGTGCCTCAACTCGAGGCACTACCCTAGTACATTTAAAGTGTCTAAAAAATCATTGTTTGACAACTACATTTTATTTTTTTCCAATCGGCCCCCCCCTTTCAAAATTCTGCATCCGCCCCTAACCTGAGGAGGCATATTTCTAACTCGCCTCGGCAGATAATTCGAGACCAGGATATATTGCGTTGCGTGACGTAAATCAATCTGGAGGGGGGGGGGGGTAATCAACAAATCACTCAGGTGTAAATGAGTATCTGGTAGGGGAGAGATGACAATGTGTGCGATAGGTTCCTATATATATATGATTGCGGTGCTGTATGCGAAAGTGAGTTGGAATAGTAGATGTATGAACATGTTCTGGTGACCAGGGTAATATGTAGATGAAGCGCACAGAGCATTGTGGGGAGCCTCCGTGACCGAGAGGTAGCGTGCTCGGCCTCAGACCGCCAGGGCTCGAATTTCGAATCCTGTGTCTGGAGGACAGTGTCATCTCAATCATCTCACCATCCTCAGGAGGTTCTCCTGGCCCAGTTTAGCCTATATGTGCACAAAGGTGGCCTAAAGCCCGATTCATTTCATTTCATTTCGCACAGAGCATTATCATGATTATATGTGCGCTATAATACATGCGCTATACAATAACTCGCCATTATCACCACTATTATCGTTAAAGTGTCTAGATTACAGGAAATTTACCAAAATTTAAAATATAATAGGGCCAGCACCATTCACTCCCATGATAAAGGGAGTCTGACACTCACTCAGTAAATATCCAGATAATGCTATGGCCAATCAGCAAACACGAGCCATTGAACCAATGTTGGGTTAATGTTGGGCCACCGTCTTTGACGTCGGGCCAACAATAACCCAACATTGGTTCAATGTCTCGGATTTTTTATGGCCATGCCCCTGACCTGGTACAGTCAATCGCGTCAATCAAACAAGTATTTCTCATTTTAATTCACTTTACTATGTGAATTACTGCAGCAATTTATGTCATAACCCTTTCAGCGCGGGACCGTCTTTATACGTCAGCATCTAAAGTCTGTAGACGTCAGATTTTGAAGTCTAAAGTCGCTCCCCGCACTGTAAGAGTAAAAATATTTATATTGGCCGTAGACCCATAACACAAGTAAGGTATTCAAATAAAATGGAAAGAGTTAACTAAGACATTTATGATAATTTCAAATTGAAAAAAAACCTTTGGTATCAATGGTTTGCATAAAGTATTTCAGGGCTTTAAGAGTTCATGTGAATGAAAATAAAAGCGTAGAACGTCGTATTCTTATTGTCAGATTATACTGTATTGTCTTAACCTTTTACCGCCAAGTAATGTAATTCAAATGTTCACCCACTTTAAATTTTGCGTCTCGTCTTTGAACGGTTTGAAATTACTCATATATTTGCTTAATTTGAGACCAAACATTTGCAAATTTTGATATTTAAACACATATTTCGTTCCCAATATCACTGATTTTATCGGCTAAGAAAACAAATTTAAAACGATTATAGTCGTGATCAGCGCTTAAAGGGTTAACACAATGACATAGGGTGCATATATACGCTGCAAGGGGACACTTACATTTTCAGCCACTTGAAGTTGTGTCTCGCTACCGCGATCCACAACTTAAAGTGGCTGAGAATTGCTTGAACATATTGAATGACTAAACGAGAGCTTGTACTTTTACACAGCTTACCAAATTCCACGGTCAGGTTTTGACTTGTCAGGAAAATCTCATCTGGCACGTTGGGATGAGTATAAGTCAGATCGATGAGCACAAATCCGGCCGAATCAAACGTATAGTTATGGGAGATGAATATATAAGATTGTTGAACACACCCCTGGTCGTCTTCCATCACCAGCTCGTGATTCACAGATAGGTAAAGATGAATCGCCGGCTGGGCAAAAAACTGAGAAACGAATATATTTATATATCCATCAACCAGCGTTATGTTGGCCGTGATGTTATCTGCACTGAGCTCTGAAAAAATAAAGTCTTAATGACCATTTTTCATAAATACTAGACATATTTTTCGTTAATTCAAGCTGGAATTTGCGTTAGCAATTCCAGCTTCAAATGAATGAAAAACATAAACAAACAATTCAGCAACAGAAGAGTTAAGGTGCAATGTAGTAAATATCAGCTTGACAACTGCACCAGCTTGTATTGGAGGAGTATTATTTACACAGCTTGAATAAGTTAACCAATTAGATCCATGGTACCGTTTCTAATTCACAAAAAAATGTTGGTGAAAACTGCGAGAGTTGTATCACACATGTCATACACGCGGGGAGCCAGAGGCCCACTGCACTCCAGATAATAACCCTTAGAGCACTGATGTCGACTACAGTAGACATTCTGTGTTTTTATTAGCATATGTATAACCCCTGATAACGAGCTGTTCACAGTAATGTATATGCCTTCAATCTCGAAACACTGATATATTGGGACCTAAATTTCACAAATAACATACATTTGCAGTCACTTGAAGTTGTGTTTCGCGGTAGCGAGACACAACTTCAAGCGACTGAAAAAGTAAATTGAATAGCTCAGTGCTCTAGGGGCTAAGATTATCGGTATTTAAACTTTCTCTCACTTTCAACAGAAAAGTTGACAGCATATTCACATTCGCGTTGGAATTTCTAACGGTTTGTTAGAAGAAAGACCAAATTTAGCACGAAACCGTTTTTAAAACGTTTTCATTGGTGTCGAGCAGTAACCAGGTAACAGTATTTCTCTTCCGTTCTCATGACTGACCAAAAACTCTTCAAATCAGGATATTTGAAAAACATCATGAATAAAACCACTTATTCGCGTTGACTTAAATCAATTATGTGTCGTCAGAAGTGCATTTCTGACTACACCGCCCTCAACTACCTATAACTCTGAGTCAGCTCGCATAAGTAACACACTAAGTAAAATACATCAAGTACATGTAGGCCTTTATTTTTATGTAAACATTTAAGGCAGCATCTACTGCCTTTTGCATGTTCGGTTTTGCACGGCAGTATATCGATGCTACATACCGCGTATAGGCCATATATCACATTTCTCAATCTACGTTTTACCACGTGAAGTTGAAAATTAGCCTAACAGCATATATGGTATAGGTGCAAATGATTTAACAGAAAATTAACAGACTGACCTGAGATAAAAATTTGCCCACACGACGCCACCCCGTCATTAACACAAAAAACTTTGGACATATTCATCTGAGCAGTCACACCCGCTGCTCGTAATGAAGTAATGTTACTACTGTTGGTTAATCCTCTGTCAGAGCCAGATATGATGGAGAAGTTAGGTACGGCGGTCGCTGCATCCTTGGTCTGTGACAAAGGCTCTGTTAATGATAAATACGGATCAGAGTCCCCTGCCTGATAGATCCAGAAGGCGTCCTCCGCGGCCTCCTCACACCTAGAAGCATAAAAACAGATGTTTGGTCACATTGATTACATTCCACAGTAGTACTTTGCAAAACCAGAAGACAGTATCTGCTTACTTGTAAAGTAAGCAGATATTGCCTTTTGGCTTTGCACGGCACAGTACTCCTCTGTTGTTGACCATTATGAAGAGCTATTGGACATAAAATCTTATCCTGTCGTTTTTAATCTGTTTTATTAGTCGACCAAATCACTGTTATTGGAACGAAATGTGTGTCTAAACATCAAGATCTGCCAATAATTTGATCAAATTTAAACAAATTTTCAGCCTCTTGAAGTTGTGGATCGCGGTAGCGAGACACAACCTCAAGTGGCTGAAAATTTAAATAAATTAATTTAGCAGAATGAGGGTTAGACCCTAATAAAGGGCTGCTAAAACAGCGCAACGCACCACTTAAATCATGTTATTACCTCAAACAGAATGGCTATTATAATAGTTTTGGTCGTGTTGGTTTGTTTGTTGGTTTATTTGTCTGTCTGTCTGTCAGTCAGTCGGATTACTTGAAACGTAATAAAAGGATTTGCATGATTTTTTTACCAGGGCCAAGGAAGCATGTATACACATAGACCACTATACTTAAACACTACCATAACTTATTTAGTCTACAGACATGGTATGTTACAATACTGTTTGATTCTACGCCCATACAGATTAAAGACGTGAACATAAATTGAGCTCATTTTACAATAGACTTATTATTCATTGATTCCTTGATTGATTACCGCCACCTCTCCGGTCGTACAAACGAAATAATCGTTCAAAAGAAAAAATATTTTGTACAAACGAAATATTATTACGTACAAACGAGATAACATTTTGTACAAAAGAAACATTATTTCGTACAAACGAAACATTATTTCGTAGAAACGAAATAATATTTCGTACAAACGAAATAATATGTCGTACAAACGAAATAATATTTCTTACAAACGGAATAATATTTCGTACAAACGAAATAATTTTTGGTACAAACGATATACTATTTCGTACAAACGAAAAAAATCACACCTAATTTCCCTTTATGGGCTCCTTACATACACGTATCCTAGGCAAACACTCGCCTTGTATCTATATGGCAACATAGATTCAACGACATTATATGTATATTACTCAGATGGCATTTAACCCCATTTGAGATGTCGTTTAACAATGTTTAGGAGACTGAGACTGATTCGGCTTTCAAAATGTGTTTTTAAATAGTGATTCTGTCCCAGAAAACAATATAAGATAAACCGCGGGTCAATCCCTTCAGTAATCGTTGAAATATAGCACAACATTTTAATAAACTCTGATGAGGAGGATCAGGTTTCCATGTTTGATGTAGCCATATATTCCTTTAGTTGTTGTAAGCATGGTAAGCGCGATCCTGTATTATTGAATAAATAATACACCGGTAGCACTAGTGATAACACTCTGGCTACGTTCCTATTAAGTGATAATTGCGTGGCTGTTAACAACACATATTATGTTTATTAAACAACAATTACACAATAATTTCCTCCCATTTACGCCTACATGTGTGAGTCAGGATGCTAGATTATAGTTGGTCCAGCATTGAGTCAACGTCTGATGTTGGCCGGGATGAGGTAAAATCTCACCTGAATAATATTTCATCTCCAGGTGCGGCACATGCGTCTGTAGGACCAGAAAATTCTTCGCGTTTAGGACAGCTTTTGGTGGACCTTGACCCAGCACCTACAAAACACACAACTGCTTAATGCTGTGAATAAATCGAAACAATAAAGCTGATGATGATGCTCTTGATTTGTGGTTGTTTTCGTTTTGATTCTCTAAACATGTGGCGAGCAGTTCGAGCTTCGAATACTGTTTTAGAGGGTAGCACCTTACGTCATGGCATAAATGAGTCATAAGTCGCAGTTTGACAAAATTATGATGCTAGGACCTTTAAAAGACCTATATATGATCTTTATATTTGTTGTTATTTCCATAATATGATTCATTTGGATCTTAAAGTGGTAAGGCATGGAAATAGACACACATGATGTGAATATTTTTTAAACATATAGATCTATTACTTTAATTTTATTCTCATTTATACTCCAATCTTTATTTCTATTTACCCATTTAGGGGAAAACTAGGGGCAAGCAGTGTGTTATTTAAAAAAAAATGCATAAATTGTCATTTTGAACTTTAACATGTTGAAAATTCATTTTCTCTAAATCGTGTGATTTCAGATTTCAGAGTTTGACGATTCATATTTTGGGATCTAATTACTATGTGATCAGGCTACGCTGGAGAGTAGTGTTATGTATCGTTTCAAAAGTAAGTGTGTGTCGATCTAGGATCTGTTAGTTTATCAAACATTTAAATCCACGACTTAGCCTTTTCAGCGCGTGGGAATCGTCTTTATACGTCACAATATCTGACGTCTGTAGACGTCAGATTCTGACGTCTGAAGACGGTCCCAGCACTGAAAGAATAACATAAACATAGAGTAGAGTGACACTTCATTAGATTTACTTACGTGTGATTATGTACCACATAGAGTAGAGTGATGCTTCATCAGATTTACTCACGTGTGATTATGTACCACATAGAGTAGAGTGATACCTTATCAGACGTACTTACATGTGATTATGTACCACATAGAGTAGAGTGATACCTTATCAGATGTACTTACGTGTGACTATGTACCACAAAGAGTAGAGTGATACCTTATCAGACGTACTTACGTGTGATTATGTACCACATAGAGTAGAGTGATACCTTATCAGATGTACTTACGTGTGACTATGTACCACATAGAGTAGAGTGATACCTTATCAGATGTACTTACGTGTGATTATGTAGGCCCTACCACATAGAGTAGAGTGATGCTTCATCAGATGTACTTACGTGTGATTATGTACCACATAGAGTAGAGTGATACCTTATCAGATGTACTTACGTGTGACTATGTACCACATAGAGTAGAGTGATACCTTATCAGACGTACTTACGTGTGATTATGTACCACATAGAGTAGAGTGATACTTTATCAGATGTACTTACGTGTGACTATGTACCACATAGAGTAGAGTGATACCTTATCAGATGTACTTACGTGTGATTATGTAGGCCCTACCACATAGAGTAGAGTGATGCTTCATCAGATGTACTTAAGTGTGACTATGTACCACATAGAGTAGAGTGATACCTTATCAGATGTACTTACGTGTGACTATGTACTACATAGAGTAGAGTGATACCTTATCAGATGTACTCACGTGTGACTATGTACCACATAGAGTAGAGTGATACTTCATCAGATGTACTTACGTGTGATTATGTACCACATAGAGTAGAGTGATACCTTATCAGATGTACTTACGTGTGATTATGTACCACATAGAGTAGAGTGATACTTCATCAGATGTACTTACGTGTGATTATGTACCACATAGAGTAGAGTGATACTTCATCAGATGTACTTACGTGTGACTATGTACCACATAGAGTAGAGTGATACTTCATCAGATGTACTTACGTGTGATTATGTACCACATAGAGTAGAGTGATACCTTATCAGATGTACTTACGTGTGACTATGTACCACATAGAGTAGAGTGATACTTCATCAGATGTACTTACGTGTGACTATGTACCACATAGAGTAGAGTGATACTTCATCACATGTACTTACGTGTGATTATGTACCACATAGAGTGGAGTGATACTTCATCAGATGTACTTACGTGTGATTATGTACCACATAGAGTAGAGTGATACCTTATCAGATGTACTTACGTGTGATTATGTACCACATAGAGTAGAGTGATACTTCATCAGATGTACTTACGTGTGATTATGTACCACATAGAGTAGAGTGATACTTCATCAGATGTACTTACGTGTGACTATGTACCACATAGAGTAGAGTGATACTTCATCACATGTACTTACGTGTGATTATGTACCACATAGAGTGGAGTGATACTTCATCAGATGTACTTACGTGTGATTATGTACCACATAGAGTAGAGTGATACCTTATCAGATGTACTTACGTGTGACTATGTACCACATAGAGTAGAGTGATACTTCATCAGATGTACTTACGTGTGATTATATAGGCCCTACCACATAGAGTAGAGTGATGCTTCATCAGATGTACTTACGTGTGATTATGTACCACATAAAGTAGAGTGATACTTCATCAGATGTACTTACGTGTGACTATGTACCACATAGAGTAGAGTGATACTTCATCAGATGTACTTACGTGTGACTATGTACCACATAGAGTAGAGTGATACTTCATCACATGTACTTACGTGTGATTATGTACCACATAGAGTAGAGTGATACTTCATCAGATGTACTTACGTGTGATTATGTACCACATAGAGTAGAGTGATACCTTATCAGATGTACTTACGTGTGATTATGTACCACATAGAGTAGAGTGATACTTCATCAGATGTACTTACGTGTGATTATGTACCACATAGAGTAGAGTGATACTTCATCAGATGTACTTACGTGTGACTATGTACCACATAGAGTAGAGTGATACTTCATCACATGTACTTACGTGTGATTATGTACCACATAGAGTGGAGTGATACTTCATCAGATGTACTTACGTGTGATTATGTACCACATAGAGTAGAGTGATACCTTATCAGATGTACTTACGTGTGACTATGTACCACATAGAGTAGAGTGATACTTCATCAGATGTACTTACGTGTGATTATATAGGCCCTACCACATAGAGTAGAGTGATGCTTCATCAGATGTACTTACGTGTGATTATGTACCACATAGAGTAGAGTGATACCTTATCAGATGTACTTACGTGTGACTATGTACCACATAGAGTAGAGTGATACCTTATCAGACGTACTTACGTGTGATTATGTACCACATAGAGTAGAGTGATACTTTATCAGATGTACTTACGTGTGACTATGTACCACATAGAGTAGAGTGATACCTTATCAGATGTACTTACGTGTGATTATGTAGGCCCTACCACATAGAGTAGAGTGATGCTTCATCAGATGTACTTAAGTGTGACTATGTACCACATAGAGTAGAGTGATACCTTATCAGATGTACTTACGTGTGACTATGTACTACATAGAGTAGAGTGATACCTTATCAGATGTACTTACGTGTGACTATGTACCACATAGAGTAGAGTGATACTTCATCACATGTACTTACGTGTGATTATGTACCACATAGAGTAGTGTGATACTTCATCAGATGTACTTACGTGTGATTATGTACCACATAGAGTAGAGTGATACCTTATCAGATGTACTTACGTGTGATTATGTACCACATAGAGTAGAGTGATACATCATCAGATGTACTTACGTGTGATTATGTACCACATAGAGTAGAGTGATACTTCATCAGATGTACTTACGTGTGACTATGTACCACATAGAGTAGAGTGATACTTCATTAGATGTACTTACGTGTGACTATGTACCACATAGAGTAGAGTGCTACTTCATCAGATGTACTTACGTGTGATTATGTACCACATAGAGTAGAGTGATACTTCATCAGATGTACTTACGTGTGACTATATACCACGTGTAGTACAATGAGACCTCATCAGATGTACTTACGAGTGACTATGTACCTCATGGAGCACAGTGAGACTTTATAAGATGTGCCTACATGTGACTATGTACCACATAAAGTGTATTGAGACCTCATTAGATGTACTTACGTGTGACTATGTACCACATAGAGTACAGTGAGACCTCATCAGATGTCAGTGGATGTCCATACGTCATCTCTATCCTCAGCACATCTCCAGATACGTGCTTGTAGAAAGGGTATCTGTGAACAATTATGGTGCCATTTTGCGGAGTACAGTCATCGGGTGTGGATTCGGCCACCATTTCAGAGTTGATATAAATGTGGATAGTGACTGCTGGCACAGCGTAGAGATCCCAGATTCGTCCAATAATAACACCTCTAGATTCACTCACCGTGATATCAGATGAAACATCGTGGACTTCCAGTTCTAGGGAAACAAGAAATGTTGAACAATGCATCACGGCATTTTGATATTGTACTTTATTATATTTGATTAGCAATTGGCAACACATTTTTAATTTCTAGATTATTTTCTTTACCAGTATATTTCTAAACGATTCCCCTCTTATTATAATAACACCTCCTGACATATTTGAAAAGGCGCGTCTCTATCATTCTGTATCTAGTCGTCTCTATTGCACATATATTTACCCACAATGGATTGATCTAAATGGATATTGTCGCCTAATTTTAAATCGATACAGCATTTTCAGACACCATTTTGTTAGTACACCCTTCATTTTAGGGTCCTGCTTTCTAGGAAAAATAAGAGCAAGTTAGAAAGGATGACACTTTATCAATATACTTTGTTGGATATCGTAGATTTTGAGATTACTATTTAACAGGTGAAATAACTACTTCATGTATTAGACAATAGTGTATGTTTTGGAAAAAAATGACGCGGTAGGTTTATCGATGTTGAAATAAATTCAACAAAAGGGTCAATTTTCATACAATTTTCGTGAGAAGCCAGCTTAGGCTTTCTTTTGTCGCGCTATTGCCATGATTGTGCAGAAAGGAACACAAAGCAACATTCACTAAAATGAGCAGCCATCTATTTGACATTAAATGCCAGATCGATTTTAATTCTTACATTTTTTTCAAGGTGGTAAGCCTACAACAGCTATTCATAGACTATCTAAGCAAACAATAAAACACTTTCAGCATAGGTTAAATATGCGAAAAATTGTAATTACTTGTCATCATATGCGCTTGTTGACGGCTGATTAGAAAGCAGGACACCATGTTACGAAGAGTATCACGCATGACACCATGCTAGAAAGAGCATCTGCATGACAAGCATACAGAGGGTAGGCCTAAAGCTGCGGTCTATTCTACAGACAAATCGCATTACACATACTAACATATGGATTGAGAGGGATTAGCTGAAGTAATATACTCACCGGATTGATATAATGTAGCGCAAGACGAGATGGTGTCGTACACACAGTAGTACTTGCTGGACACCAGCTCATTGGTGACCTCATTTATGACAAGTGTACTCATCCTGTGTGTGCTGTTCAGCAACTGTACGCCGGCGTTGTACGTGGGTCTCTTGGTCAATATCACCTCTGTGTTGTACGCAAGCAGGGATGGTTTCGAGTACCCGGGCTCCTGGTACTGCCATTGGAATTTCCCCTCGCCCACGATACAGGTGAATTCTGCACTGGTACCCAGTGGTACGCACTGATCAGCAGGTCCCTGTAACTCTGCTCGTCTCTCGCAGCCAGGTTGATGACCTGTCAGTGGGACCCATTTATACATGTCAAACCGTTTAAAAATTAAAAATTCTACCCCGAAAGTTCAATTCACGAGGTGAAAATACTCTGACCTATTATATTTTATTTATTTATTTATTTATTTATTTATTTATTAAAGTTTATTTTATATCGCCCACTCCCACTGTATGGATCAGAGCGCTGTACAATCACTGAGTCAGAACATAAATGTGTCTTTAGCAATTTCCAAAACTGCGGTAGGGGACCGGATGCACGGAGTTCCTTCGGTAATCCATTCCATAGGTGGGGTGCTCCAAAACCAAATACACCTTCACCAACTCTTCTTTGGGCTATGGGTTGGTGTATTGTTAACTCATTCCAGACGGAGCCCGAGATATCTCTGGCAAGCTACTTCGACGGCACAGGACGGAGCCCGAGATAACTCATGTTATATGACGTCATAAAAAGTAAACATTTAAAAAAAACATGTATGTATTGAAAGTGCCGTCTTGAATGAGTTAATGTGTTGGCTCCCCGCAGGCAATTATTCAACCCTCGGAATGCTAGCAGCTCTGCCAGGTACACCGGAGCCAAGCAACGAAGAGCTTTGTAAGTGATCACCAGAACCTTATACAAAATACGTCTGTCTATTGGCAAACAGTGGAGTTTTTTTTAGCACCGGTGTGATATGCCCTCGCATGGAAGTCCGAGTCACCAGTCTTTCAGCCTTGTTCTGTATACGCTGCAGGCGTGCTATTTGTGATGTTGGTAGGTTCAGGAGCAATGAGTTACAGTAGTCCAAACGAGAGGTAATCAAAGCCTGGACTGCGTTCTTGGGGACTGCGTTCTTGGTGGCGGCAAATGTACTGTTACAGTCAGGTAGCGGCGGACTGATGACAGCCTGTAAAGTTGAAAATTACACGCCGCGCATATAGCAGTGACTTGCTTTACCATGGAAAGATGGTGGTCCATTTGCACACCAATGTTACGGACATGACTTGACAGATATGAGTGCACCATGTTTATGGTAAAACGGCCATACTGCTTGGAGCAGAAAATAACCATCTCTGTTTTATCATCATTTACCTTACGCATTCGTATTGCCATCCAAATGCGAATGTCTTTGACTTACAACCTCCTTATTGCTCGATCCTCTCTTGCACCTGTTGCTGCTGGATCATATTCCACATAGAGTTGAATATCGTCTGTGTATTTATGATGTTTTACTTCATGCATACGAATTTCTCGCTGGATCGGAGCAGTGCATAGTGTAAAGAGGGCCAAGAACTGACCCTTGCGGTAGACCACACTTCAGAGGCACATGGTCTGATGTGGTTGTTTCTACCTGCACTCTTTGGGTTCGGTCCTCGAGGTAGGTAGAGAACCAGGACATAGCTTTTCCAGTTATCCCGTATTCATCTCGCAATAAAACCAAAAGTTGATTTTGAATGCAGCTGAGAGATCAAGCATGACAAAGAGGACTGAGTTGTGTCTGTCTAAAGCACTAGAAATATCATGCTTCACCTTAATAGTGCGGTCTCTGTGCTATGAGTTTATAGGTCCACTGGTATTCTTCCTGCAGCCCATTAATATCCAGATGGTTAGGCAGACGTTTCACAGCAACCTTTTCCGACACTTTAGATAAAGCTATCAGGTTTTGACTTAAGTTTAAAATATATGTTTGCTAAAAAAATAAGCGCTTAAGACCTGTTTGCGCATGCGAGACTGAAGAGTATAGGATTATCTACATGCCATGCATTCAGATTACAATTATATATATCACACATGAAAATCATCGTGTGTAATACGAAACTGAAAACAATCTAGCAGACACAAGACCTTGAATCAATATTTGTTAAACGTTGGTTCAGCGTCATAGAAGGTGGACCAACATTAAAAAAACTTTGATTCAACGTCTTGTGTCTGCTGGGAAAATACTTTAATATTATATTATAACTAGAAAAAGTTGTTCGGAAACGAACACGAAAGCAGCCCTCCGTTATCGCTCGACCACTATTTTTAAATTGTTTGCTCAAAAAAAAAATTAAAATGGCCGACTGGCGGCCATATTTTGGATTTTTTAGTGTGAAATTTGTCATGGGTTATCCTTGTGTGAGACATTACATTTTGTTTTATATTCATGGTCCAGTCATTTTGCATTTCTTGAGTTAAATAAATATTACAAAATTCAAATTGGCGGTTAAACGGCTATTTTTAAATTATTTGTTCCCAAAAATTAACCAGATCATTGGCTGGCATAGCTGAACATATTTGCCAAATTAAAAGAAGATCTGTTGGCAACTTTTTTCTGAAATGCGCTAACGAGCATTTCTTCGTTAGTGGCCATAGTAATTAAAGGGTTGGTGATATGAGGATCGAAATGTCACCAAAACAATTCCCCAGTGGTATGTGATGGCTATGTGAAGTATGAGAGAGCAGAAGTTGATAGATTATTAGCTATCTTGAAAAAAATAACTGCGGCGGCGGCGGACCGTGTGGAATAAAGTAAGCAGCCCGCCTCGGCGAGGGCTGCTCAATTATTACACACTGTATATATTAATTATTTGTCAAACTAAATGTTATATTTGTGTCACCCATAGATATATTACAGGATATCTATGGTGTCACCACATATCGCCATTATATTGTGTTGTGGACAAAAGGAAATTGAGGGTCATATTTATATACTGTACCTGTAAGTTAATTCACAGTATAGATAGACCCATTCTCATTCATCAAATCCACTATCCTTCCACTGTACAATGTGTTTTGTAGAAATAATCATGAATTTGGCCTGATTTTTTATCTGGTCAATAAGGCAATACCTAACAAAAATTGGGTCCTTGACATTCTAAGCCACATGGTCAGGCCAAGGAATACTAATGGCGAGGTAGGTGACTATTTTCATGAAATTAACAGCTTCTTTTAACATGTTTAAGGATGGGTGGAGTAGACCAGGGTGGGATTTGACTACATCATTACATCTAAAATGCTATATTTCGTGTCCAACTTGGCCTGACTTCCTGTGGATATTTAAGCCTGACATTATGTGCTCCTGTCAGGATTGTCTAGTGACATATAGGCCTACATCTGTGTACATGTATCTTGTGTATTGATTATCCTGATATAGTTGTATTATATAAGTCAGAAGATACATTCTAAATACATGGTCAATGTTGATTTTATCAATCCACCATTGTCAATCCCACAGCGTGAATATGATAGGTCTACACTGGCCCAATGTTTTCTTAATGTTGGGCCTATGTCGCATACAATGGACCAACGTTAAACCAAGATTGGGTCAGTGTATCGTGCTGACAGAGACTGCACACCAGTAAGAACAATGACCCAGTGCTGGGTTCATGTTAATCCACAATCTGAGATGATGTCCCAACAACAAACAAAGAGTGGTTGTTACAATCACTGTCCAAATAGTGCTGGTATCTTGGTCTTACACAAAAGCAAGTCTACAATACCACATATAAAAGAGCAGATTCAATGTTGTTTTATGCTGTGTCGACATTGTATAGGATGGACCAACTATAGTACAACAAATGTTGATTGCATATACTGGTCATAATAATACTAGGCATATAATCCCAACCATATAGCCCAGTATAGGGGATACATAATTATATAAACTTGTTTCTCATGGGTGTAAGGAAACCTCGAACTTGACATAGTTTCAGGGTCAGGTGCGGGTCACAGACACCAGTTCTGAGGCCCTATCAGAACGCAGCAATTACAGAAGAGTTTTTTTAAAGCACTGTAGCAGGGCCACCCATCCTGCGTGCAGGGTGTACTTGTTTTTCCACTACACCCTGCCAGATATGAGCCTGTGTCTACCTATTTGGGACCCCACTCCAGGAGGACACACGTGCCTCTCGTGCGACACCCCCCAAGCTTAGACATCAAAGCCAATCGCAACGCGCCGGCAATCAGACTGCACCGTCTGGCCTGGGAACATCAAGCCAAGTGACAGTATACGCGAAGCAATGCAAGAACTTGGCGAACGCTGTTCCAACATTGTGATAGTGTCGATGATAATGGCCCAACATTGAGGCAGCACTGTATCCTTGCCATCTGCGAACTGTTATTTGTACAGCCTATCACACAATTATAGAGGGGGTACAACTGGATTATACAGTCAAATATTGCCACCTCTGATTACAAATTGAATAATTAGAGCCTAAAACGGGGGATTACATCAGCTAATAAATCAAAAACAGTTTAAACAGTGGCTAAACTCTTATTCTTGTGATTTTGTGTCGATATAATCCCCCTAATTATCTACTTATGAACGAAAACGCACGCAAAATATGTGTTTTCATTTTGAAAAATAATACGTAATTTCGAAATTAAATGTGCTCATATAAAGTCAAGAAAATAATTCAGAATGTTATATGTGTCTCTATTTATAGTAAAATATGTATGCTATGACATACTTGAATTAGAAATGTATGGGTAACATATTTATTGCAATAAAAGCTATATTTGTTCTACATGTACCACTTTCATAATTTTGGGCAGAGTTTGAAATTTAGGGGAGGGGCCGACAGTTGGGAGTCGCGTGGAGAGGGGGGCTCAAATAGGTGGAAAAGGCCTCATCGCATTCAGGGGTAGAGTGAGAACGATTACAACTGAAGTCTCTACAGGGTGGGGCCACCTAGCTGTGCTAGTGTGGCCCTGACAATGAGGCTGAGATAGAGCAGGCCTATAACGCATTGGCTCGATGGCGAGACTGGATTGATGTGTCTGCTATTACATAGCCAATTTAAAAATTGAATTATACACATTTTCAGTTGTAAGTGGCTACTGGGAGCGGTGTGTGTTGTGTACATTGACATGTATACACGTTGTCTGTACTGTAATTGTGCTCAGAAATAAGGTTGTATAATTGTATTGAATTCCTCATTAATACTTCAATATCTTGATGCTTCCAGCTTAATATTGGTTATTCGTCCAATCAACTCTTCCAAATTTTATTTCACCATTCAAATCACCATACACTTTCGCGATCCACAAAACTTGTAGATCACTTGGAATTGGTGACATTTATTAACATAATATTGTTAAAACAGCTTGATAAATGTATTTGTTTTAAATCCTTAGTTTTCAGGGATACGTAATGATGTTTTGAAGCACCATGAAGTTTTAGAGGGCAAAGGGGGGAAATAGGGCCTAATTTGGAAATCCACCTGTCGCCAATTATTGATGGCACAAAATCATATCACTAAAACAGTTGGACCTCTACCCGAATGTGGTCGTTATTCTAAAACAGAAACACCTCGATCCGTGTCCAAAAAATCAGAAAATATAAATGAATACATCCACAACTCTGAAATGTGTAAACGGAGTAAAAAAGGACTGCTCTGTAAAACTAAAAAGGCAGTATCTGCTTACATGTAAAGTGAGCAGATACTGCCTATTGGCTTTGCACGGCAGAATTGTTCCACCAACCTTTCACAATGTGACATAGATCAGCTAAATGCACCTCTTCGACATTTAAAGGGTGTGTATAATTCAAATCAACATTTACACAATCTCCGAGTTGATGAAGACCAAATGAATAATCAAAGACTAATGTCAGCTCATGTTCAACTTCACAGTCGGCTGGCGATCGAGTTGCCACCAGATTTTTGTCGATGTACAAAAACAACGTGAGCCCCGGTCTGCACGTATAGCCGGCCGCATTGGCTGTTATAACACCCGTATCTTCTTGTATCATTATCCGCCCTTCTATATTAGTTTCGTTCAGTTCTGAAAATAAAAAATGTCATGCGTATGAGGTTCTGTCACACGATGTTATCACATGCTCAGTTTAGAATAATAAAATAATAAAAAATAATTCTAATTTGAAATACTGGTCAGTGTATAATACGGATCACGTAGACCTCTCCAGATATGTTTAACTTTACACCACTAACCCTTACAGCGCGAGGATCGACTTTAGTCGTCAGAATCTGACGTCTACAGACGTCAGATTCTGACGACTAAAGTCGATCCCCGCACTGTAAAAGTCAACATATTTATATTGGTCGTAGACCCATAACACAGGTATTCAAATGAATCAGAAAGAGCTAACTAAGACAGTTATGATAATTTCAAATTGAAAACAACCCTTTGGTCTCCACGATTTTCATCAAATAATTCAGCGCTTTAAGGGTTAACCACGACTATAGTTATATTATATTAGCTGATTAGATCTCTGTTATTGGGAATGAAACGTGTGTTTAAATATCAAGATTTGCAAATGTTTAGTCTCAAATAAACAGATTTTCACGAAGACATGCGTCATGGGCTTAAAGTGTCCAGAGCTATGTAAAGTGTTGTTTGATGTTGAACACTTTGCACGCTAAGTTATCTTATTTAAATTTTCACCCACTTCAAGTTGTGTCTCTTTACTGCGATCCACAACTTCAAGTGGGTGAAAATTACTCATAGTTGTGTAATTTGAGACCGAACATTTGCAAATGTTGGTGCTCAACCACTACTATTCTACCGTGCCTAAGCAGAAGGCAGTATCGATCTGCTTACGTGTAAATTAAGCAGATACTGCTAGGCTTTGGACGGCACTATTATAATCTGAGACCCACGATTTTAATCAATCGATATAATTTACGCATCAAAGTATAAATGATATTATGTAACTTTTATATTCATTGTAACATGCATTTAAACGTCGTTCGCCAACTATAAGACAAAATATGTTCTCAGAACAGTTTATGGCTGGCTTAATGTGAATAGTAATAATATAAAGAATGTGTGACCATTACAAAGTCATATTTAGAATAATTCAAACAAAATACACACAAAATAAAAGACAAAAAAGGGTAAGATATAGGCTTATATATAGAATTAAACATGTTCGATACTTGGATATCGCCGCAGCACAAATATTTCGTATTTTAGATCTATTGGCAGTGATTTTCTCCCATCAAGAAAACAACTTCTCAATAATAAAACTGTGCTTACATTTGAGTGATTTTTATTACGCCTAACAGAAATAGCTCAAAGAAAATTATTATACACAACTCTTCATACTAAAAATAATCAGAATTAATCATTTTGCCGACAGCAAGGCTCGCTGCTTCCGAGGTCGCAGACCTCAGCGAGCCTTGCGTGGGAAGATGGGTATTAATAAGTTATTCTAATATTGATGAAGTCACTTAAGCAGTAATATAGGGAAGTGTACTTGACTTGAGTGTGTATGTTATCTAAATATACATGATATAACGTGTAAGATAACCGACTGAGTGCACACCCCAACTTGCATCATACAGTAACTTAACCAACCTGTTAACTTGGCTAAGTCGATTACACCGGCTAAGTCGGTGTACAACAGGTAAGAAGATAGTGTGTCCACTCACTCTCACTTATTCTGTTCTCCCCATATAAATAACTAACATATTTCTCTCGTAGCTTGGACTATATGTTTAACCCTTTAACCGCCGGTGTCATATATATCCGGGTTTTCATTTTTTATTAAGATATTACGTACCACCTTTTAAACTTGTTAAAGATAAAATGTGACATCAATCAGCAATATTTGAAAATAGTTGTCCTCCATTTTGTCAAATCTGAATAATTTTCACTCACTTGAAGTTGTGGATCGCGTCAGCGAGACACAACTTCAAGTGGGTGAAAATTCCGATTGAATAATTTGGCGGTTAAAGGGTTAAAGTGATGCACACACTTCACACGGTGGGTGTCGTTTTGTCACGTGTCTAAGCCGTACCTAGATTTTAGAAGTGCGTCTACTTCAGGAGTGCCAATCCAAAGAGACAATGAAATTGCTGGGCTCGATTAACGGTTGGGTTATAATTATCCCTTTTCCCGTTACGTCATCTTATTTGAATTTTCACCCACTGAAGTTGTGTCTCGCTACCGCGACCCACAACTTCAAGTGGGTGAAAATTACTGAAATTTGTTTAATTTTAGACCTAATATTTGAAAATGCTGATACTTGTAGACATTCATTTCGTTCCCACTTTTGTGAAACTCAATGACCTCGACCTCCTTTGCTGGGGCTGGCTAATACAATGAAGTATGGTTGAGGGTTCTTATATAACCTTGTTTTCACCGAGTGACGTCACTGCGTTTCACAGAATGAAGTATGGGGGAGGGGGTGTTATATAACCTTGTTGAATAGCTGTGATCGGTTAATCAATTAACGCATCAAAAAGGACCAAGCTGAGCGACGAAAGTGGTATAATTATACAGACATTTTGTTTTATCCTACATACACTTGCTCTTATCGTATTGTATATTCATACATATACTTATATAAATATATACGTTCTGCAATGACTTGTTTTTATTAATTTTAATCATCCTTTAATTATGATAAAGTTATCATAAAACTATCGTGTTGGTAAAGAACCCTTAAAGCTGTACATTAAAAAAATCACACAGTTGAAGTTGTGACTCGCGGCCACAGCCTCAAGTGGGTGAAAATTACTCACATTATTTTGTGTCATTTGAGACCAACAACTTGCATGTCCATCTTGATGTTTACCCCTTTAACCGCCGGTGTCGCATATATTCGGGTTCTCATTTTTTATTAGCACATAGGGTACTACCGTTTAAACATGTTAAAGATAAAATGTGACATCAATCAGCAAGATTTAAAAACAGTTGACCTCCATTTTGTCAAATCTGAATAATTTTCACTCACTTGAAGTTTACGATCGCGTCAGCGAGACACAACTACAAGTGGGTGAAAATACAAATTGAATAATTTGGAGGTTAAAAGGTTGAACATACAGTTCTTTACTAACATCAGTGATTTGATCAGCTAATAAAACGATTGTAGTCGCACTTAGAGGGTTAACCCTTACAGCGCGGGGATCGACTTTAGACGTCATAATCTGACACTGTAGAGTGCAAATATTCAAAATGGCCCTAGACGGTCTGACCCATAACCTGATAACATAGGTATTCAAATGAATCAGAAAGAGCTAGCTGTGACATTTATCATGACTTCAAATAAAAGAAAACCTTTGGTCTCCATGGTTTATACGAAAGTATTTCGGCGCTTTAAGGTTTAACCCTTACAGCGCGGGATCGACATTAGTCGTCAAAATCTGACGTCTGTAGACGTCAGATTCTGACGTCTGTAGACGTCAGATTCTGAAGTCTAAAGTCGATCCGCACGATGTAAGAATAAAAATATGTCTAATGGTCGTAGACCCATAACATAGGTATTCAAATTAATCAGAAAGAGCTAACGAAGGCATTTATAATAGTTTCAAATTGAAAAAAAATATATATTTGGCCTCCAAGGTTTTCATAAAAAAATTCAGCGCTTTAAGGCTTAAGGTTAAAGTAGCAATTTTAGCCCCTAGGGCACTGAATATGTCGACTATAATAGTGTTACTGTGATTGTATTCACACTTCTGAAACCAGTTTTTTAAAGCTAAAGCATATCTTGAATCGATTATCCCTCACAACGCTGACTTATTAAAGGGTTAATTTCAATTTGAAATCAACATAAATGTCTTAATCTTCTACTTCCGGTTCACTTGATTACCTGTGTTGTGGGTCTACGACCATTATCTGATTATAAATAGTTGAATTCTTTCAGTGCGGAGACCGTCTTCATAGTCAGAATCTGACGTCTGCAGACGTCAGGTTCTGATGTATAAAGACGGTCCCCGCACTGTAGGGGTTAAGCTGATAAAATATGTGATCAAATTTTACAAATCTGAGTAATTTTCAATCATTTTAAACTGTGGATCGCGGCAGCGAGGGTGACTGAAAATAATTGAACAGCTTGGAACTCTAGGGGTTAAAAAAATAAAAGAAACAAAACATATGTTAGAACAATATGATTCCAGCCAAAATTATAATTATCTTGTTTAAATTGACTCACCTGTCGATATTAATGACGCACAAGAGAAAGTCTCATTGTGAAAACACGAGAATTGAACTCCCAATAAATCTTCTTGCACTTTGTTCACTTCTAGTATGACGCTTCTGTGTGTCTGGTTAATCTCAGCGATGTGAATGGAGTATATGTTGTTTCCGGTGAGAACGACATCGTCCTGGGTGATCAATTGGTAGCCGATTTGTTCCGGCGTTTGTGACAGCCAATGTACATGGCCATCGCTGATTGTGCAAGTAAAAAATGCCTTCTGTCCAAGAGGAACACACTGATTGGCAGGACCATCCAGCCCGTTATTGGTTACGCATGATTCTTGTTGCTCTGAAGAAAACACATTTTATACACACACACTAAGTATTGCCTCAAAAGACTGCTGTTGTCACAGGGCGGTCATAGGTACAGATTTATTAGTAAAGTGTCGATTCATGGCAAAGTTTGAATTAAACACAGCAGGGGTAAAATTTGCGTGATGCACTTATACAATTTGTAAGTTTGTGATTATATACAAAGTGGTAGTAGGTAAAATGCGTTTTCACAGCAAGAATCACAAGGGGTGCAATTATTCTTTTGTCTACTGATGCTTGATAGATACATGTACATCGCTCAAAGGATGGTACGGCATACATGCCAAAGTGACAGGATGAAGCTAGTAGCATGTCAAAGAATATAATATTGACATATACAACATGGTAAATATTAGTAACACCGAGTATATGTACGTATTAACATGATCAAGTAAGCAAGTAACGCAATTGTAGAAAGCACATGAAACTTTCAAATGTATTTTGCTATTATTCGCAGATAATTTACGACATAAACATGATGAGAAAGAGAGGGGGGGGGCAAATGAGATTTATATAAACAAATCGCCAGTACTAAAGCTAATGTTTTTAAATCTAGCAATTTCAGATTCATAACAAATACCGGAACAAACTGCAAAACTTGGCTTGCTTCTTTTTCAAATGCTCATTCTTTATTGACAATAAGATTACCTTTTCATGCAAATGATAGTACCTACATGTATACCATCAAATATAATGTAATATGTATTTGTTTGCATTTGTGAGAAGTGTATGCCGCTAGTTGCTACTACACTGGGTTATCAGTGAGTGTTACAGTCCCCCACTGGGATTTTTCGTGGCATTTGCAAATAAACAACACCAGGGGTCTCTGTCTTCTGTTACATCACTGTCTGCCAACCAGCAGTCAGCAATTCATAAATATCACGAGCGGTGAGGTAGATCACCAATGGTCAGTTGTATTTAGATGCACATTTTGCCAGAACGTGGGAATATGTACACGCAGCTCGCACCATACAACCACTGAAAAGTACCCGCATGTGCGAATAAAATATGCTGATATGAAGTCTATGTGAAAGGTTATGTCAGATGTGTGTGATGTACCAGTATAATTATTATTAAAACTTACTAGTGTCGTCAAAATAAACAAAAACGCGTACACACAAATAAATCAGAAACACATTTATTCATCCAATACAAACAGGCGGTTAGCAGTCATGCTAATAATAAAAGCCACAACATATTACAACATATAATTGTATAATTATAGTGTCGTGCAAAGCTAAAAAAGGCAGTATATGCTCACTTCATAAGTAAGCTGATACTGCCTTTTGGCTTTGGAGACCAGAATAGCAGCAGAATTAGTGTTACATTCTGAGAGGTGGCAGCATAGGCTGATGTATGTCACATTGGAAGAGTGGAGATGGGTGGTCAGAAAAATAGAACATGGCACCGAACATTAGGCTAGCATATGACGTCTGCCTATTGTTGTGCCAATACGTTCTGTTTAAAGGATCATATCTTACAGTACTTACCACGTAACGGGGGGAAGGAGAAGAATAACATACATGCGGCTGATAATATAATTATAACAGATAGAAACCCACAACACCAAGGCAAGCACATTAAATACATTCAGGAATAAATTACTGAGCAGTAATTCATTGAGGTTGGCTTTACTAAGCAGACTGTCATGTAGTTAATATTGTCATAAATACTTTAAACACTGATCTATATACTATATCTAGAGTAAATCGGATGAAAAAGTATAATGCTCCACAAAAGGAGATAGTGAGCTTTTTTTTGAGTTTATAGAATCATGACATTTGTATTCACCCTGCAGCTGGAATTGTGGCAGCAAATCTCATCTCAAGATGAATAAAACGTAATAAAATTTATAAAAAATATATGGTTGTTAGGAGAGTTAGAACACACCAATGTTAAGTGAAATCACGTCAATTTTATTCTTCTTTCAAACAATACAATTTTGACCATTACAATTTCTATATCAGTATACGGGCATATGCAAGATAAGTTTTGATTCGAATTATAAGTATTTTTTATCCACAGAAGTTGTGGACTGCGGTAGCGAGACGCAGTTCAAATGGCTAAAATTTACATTCAATACGTATCATTCATGGATTTATAATTATCTTGCACAATCAAATTATCTTCAAACTGGTGCTTACGTGCAATTAATGTTCATACATTTGTTACAAATCACATGGTATCATCATAGTTATTGCATCAATATAAATATACAATAGTATGTATTACATCAGTACATGGCCACGTTCAAAAGTTTACTTTCTGGAGCTTGCATCACTTCAAGGTAAATAATTAGCTCTGAAAACATTATTTGAGACTTACCGGTCTCAAGTAAAACGCTGCATGCCATCCGATCAGTGCCCGTGCAGCAGAAACTGGCCCCAAACATGTCGTCCTCCACGACTGTCACTTCAAGTTGATACATCCTGAGATCCTCTGAGATCGTGGAGATGCTCGTGATCCAAGGTCTGCCTATGGTTGGAGTCTCCACTGCCACGATCTCAGGCGGACTGTTTTCCTTGGTGACTTGCCAGTAGGATATTTTGTAACCTGCCAGGCATCTGAACGTAGCCGGTTCACCCACCGCAGAGTATTGCGGAGGGAGATTTATCACTACAGATCTTACACCGATCACTGTAACACAATCAGTAATCAGTAATCATAATCATGATCATTAGTAGGCCTAATTGAACATAAAACTACACTTTATTATATCTTGCTGGTATATGCAAAGTTAGTTACGAGGGTATCATAAAATTGTGTTTACGCACGAAGTGTTTCGAATATACACATATAATTATCATTGCAACAAGTTTATATCAGCATATTGACACCAATCAACTTAGCTATGTATTATCAGATTATACATAATTGTCTTAATGCATTCTGATATTTGAAGTGTTAAATTATACTCCCTACATTTTCACACACTTGAAACTGTGGCTCACTAAGGGTCAAGTTAAAAAATCGAAAAATCCGAGGAAAACTCGGAAGTGGGTGGGGGGATCAAGCTCCAAGTCTGAATTTTGTTGTGAGTGTTTTTCGTCTTTCTTGTGTTGTTGTTTTTGTTCTTCATGTTTCAAAAAATGGATAGGATAGCGGGGTGAGCGGGTGCGGTCTGGCCAATCCAATTTCTTGTCGGATTTTTGTATTTTTTAACTTGACAAAGCCCCTAACCATGCTGACGCGACCAGAACTTGCGGGTAACAATATTAATTATACTATACATGTACAACATTATACAATTTCAATCCAAACATATACCAATCTAGCAATTTTCTCTCATTTCTCCGTCAACTTTTCTTGTCTGAAAGGCATGTCTATAATATTTACATGATTAGCACTTTACATGTTTTGCTTTATTCTCTAACTGTTAGTTTTACTCACGATAAAAAATCACGAAGCAGAAAAGAAGAGTCGCTTTGGAGGCCATACCTGAAACAATAAACACATAGAAAAATATTATTAGTAATAAACAGGTAATTGTGTTGGTAGTAGTAGTAGTAGTAGTAGTAGTAGTAGTAGTAGTAGTAGTAGTAGTAGCAGCAACAGCAGGAGCAACAACAACAGTCGCAACAGCAGGAGCAACAGCAGTAACATACATATCAGCAACAGTAGCAGTAGCAGCATCAGTAGTAGTAGTAGTAGTAGTAGTAGTAGTAGTAGTAGTAGTAGTAGTAGTAGTAGCAGCAGCAGCAGCAGCAGCAGCAGCAACAACAGCAGCAGCAGCAGCAGTAGTAACACATGCAAGCCATAGCTTTCATTTCGTATGCTGAAGAATATAATACGGCAAAAAATGGAAATGTCGAATGCAATTTTTTCAACATCGACAAACCTTATTGACATAATCAGATAATTGTATGTTATATCTGAATGCCATATGTCATATTTTGTACAATCATATAGGTTGTCTTGGAAAAAGTGCACACTCATAAAAGCCCCCAAACACCCTGGGTAATCCACAGAAAACACGGGACATCCACACAATGTTGGTGCCTGTTATCATGGTTATCCATAAATATACAGGCTTTGCTCACATGGGCGTCTTAATAATAACAATATAATATAACACCTGTAGCACCAGACAGCCAAACGGAAGATGACGATTAAAAATCATCAGTAACTAAACAACAAATTATCGGATAAACAATAAAATCTAAACTCCGTCAATACATGTATCTATTTTTCTGACCTTTTCAGGTAAAATATGCATTGTTTTAATAGCATCAATATCCAGATATCATAATCGTGATATGAGATGAATCGGGTTTTAGGCCACTTTTGTGCCCATATAGGTTAAACTGGGCCAGAAGAACCTCCTGAGGATGGTGAGATGAGTAAGATGACACTGCCCTCCAGACACAGGATTCGAAATTCGAGCTCTGACGGTCTGAGGCCGAGCACGCTACCTCAAAACATTAGTTACAACATCCAACACTGAGGGGCAGCACTGAGAATTACTTCACATTGTGTCGAGAGTCGACCATCTTATTGTATACTCTTTGGCAGTAACGTTAAGTGTTTTAAGGTCTCACCCAACTAATTAATTGGGTTGTATTCTTGATATATCATGATATATTTTTGCCAGATCCCCCTAGTTATTGTGGTCAGGAAGATAAAAGTCCCCCACAAGGGTTGATTTTTTCTTTGGAATTCACAGACAACACAAAATAAATACAAAGTTGCGTATTAATATAAGGGACCAAATCACAACCTCTCTCTCTAAACCATGAAATCACTGACAATGGCCTATAGTGCCACCTGTTGAAAGTAATCGTTGAGTTCGAATGCAAATAAAAAAAATGAAGGAGGTAAACACCGATTTTAAATTGTTGTTTTTGAATTCACAATCTATGAAGTTTCCATGAATAAATACGATTAGTGGATCAGCATGATTAGAGCGGTCCGTGATAGGCATGTGGGCGATAATACAATGTAAGTTAATAGGACTATAATTAGTTATGTGAGACCTTAAATGAAAATGTGACCCGCCATGCGAGAAAGTACATCCCAGCGGCTTTGATATAATAATTCATGACGTCATTAAAATATAATTTTATTGATAACTAAATTTAAAGAAATAAAAAGCTCATCAAATAAAAAGTAATAAAGATTTTAAATAAGGACACGGCTATCAAAACAACCGCACTTTTCGTCTTGTCGGGTCACAATTAACGTTAGTTGTACCAACATTATATGAAAGGTATATATTCACAACTCAACATAAACTGCAGTTCAACCCTAGATAACGTAACCATGGTAACAGCTATTTAATAGTTTGGGGCACAGCATATGTGTACACCAAGGAGAGATATCGATCGGCTGCAGCGGGATTCGAACCCGGTATCTATGAGTCAACCGAGCTATTCTGGGGTTATATAAACTATACATCTCATATTTTTTATTATCATAATAATGGTTGCCGAAAACACCAAGGAATTAAATTACAGTTTCAGAACAACATAAGTAGGCTATAGACCTGTCAATATAAAAGGCTCTATCAGCATGATCAGTGTCATACATGATCAGTGTCATAATGTCTACGGTGTACCAAAGAGGTTATCCATATAAAATGCGTGGGTGGACGATGTTGGGAAACCAATTCTGTGTCTGCTTGTTGGGGATTACACCCAACGATGCAATAACGTTGGCTTAATGTTTAACTAACGTATTGTGTGCGAAGGATTCCCTTCCCAGCCAGCATACACTAAACGTTCACCCAAGGTTGGTTCAGTGTTGGCCCACCGTCTGCGACGCTGGCCCAACATTGAACCAACCTGGGTGAGCGTATCGTGTATGCTGGTGTTGTCAATGGAGCATCACCCCATATGTACATAGGATCACGAGATAAGGGACAGACGTGAGATGACGCATGCCGGCTGATAATCATTCATTATATCACTTTAACTTTTAAAGCGCTGAATATTTTTTATATAAAGCATGGGAACCAAAGGGTTTTATTCAATTCAAAATCAGCATAAGTGTCTTAGTTGGCTCTTTCTGATTCATTTGAATACCTATGTTATGAGTCCACGATCATATAAATATTTTATTCTTACAATGTGGGGATAGACTTTAGACGTAAGAATCTGACGTCTAAAGTCTATCCCCGCGCTGTGAGAGTTAACAGGTTAAGCGACCTTGATCGTATTCAGGCGATACAGGGCATTTTTGACAAAACAAAGTCAAGATAATCAGATAATATAGAGCTGGGTAATTGCGGTGGCAAGAGAACATCAAGAGGACGGGGAAATGAGGCAGATCACACTGTCCAGATTCGAAAGACAACCCTGGCGGTCCAAGGCTCACCGTGCTACATATAGTAGACAAAAAATCATGTTCCTTGCCCGTCCACTCGTACACTCATTCATTCATTCATTCATTCATTCATTCATTCATTCATTCATTCATTCATTCATTCAAGCATTTTTTTATGCATTCATTCATTCATTTATTCAATCGTTCGTTCGTTCGTTCGTTCGTTCGTTCGTTCGTTCGTTCGTTCGTTCGTTCGTTCGTTCGTTCGTTCGTTCGTTCGTTCGTTCGTTCGTTCGTTCGTTCGTTCGTTCGTTCGTTCGTTCGTTCGTTCGTTCGTTCGTTCGTTCGTTCGTTCGTTCGTTCGTTTGTTCGTTCATTCATCCATCGATCCATTCATACCTCTCGAAATCATCGTCATTGACGTTGATTCAACGTCGCAACAACGTCGTGTAAAATTTGTGGGTAAACGCATAGTGACCTCACAGCTGTGATTCCAGACAATGTGGATGGAAAGGTTATCTGAAAACGTGTGTGCTGTTTGCGATGATGTCACATTATTTGCCGGGTTGTTGATTAACGAGTTTTTATTTCTGCACAGTGTACTGTCATCGTGGTTATCTATGTGTTGTGGCCACTTGATATCACACCAGTGTTCAAATGTGTATAATTACGGTACCACTACCCTGCTGATTAATGACAAAGGGTCTGTCTAACCAGTCGCATGGCGCTACTAATGGCCCGCACGATCTTCGAACCATTGGACTACTTTACCCTCCGTGTCAGCCATTCGTGGCGGTTCGGGGCAGGAAATACATACATGACATTGTACTTGGCGACTGGCATCCGACCGAACCGTACCATACGAAAGCTCTCCTGCATCATTACATATCTATACCTTATGGGCCAAACCTTACGAATACATTTGCCTTGACGTACCAGCCGCCTCTAAAAATATGGATCCACCACACGCATTATACGTGTTATACATAGGCCTACTGCAGTTGCAAATAGCTTCTGGTCAATTTTTATTTACTTCGTGAATGATGAAGCTATTCGCCTGAAATTTGTCAACAGTATGTAACTGGTATCCTGTAACATTATTGTGCAAGAACATGTGGGAAAAATATTATTTTTTCAAAAAAATGGTCAGCAAAAAATTGTAGTTTAAAACAAAATATTTTAATCATTTTTTAAAAAATTCTGTGGGGATGGCATCGTGACGGAAATGTAGAAATAATATGTGAAACTCTCAATCACTCCTCCTGAGTAAAATTGACTACCAAAAATAGCAATAAAACGTTTTCTTGATACTTTATTATCATCCACTTTATAAATAATCACTATTTCTTTAAAATATTGTTTTTAAATCACTGGTGCACTGTCAAAAATGTCTTAATTATTCTTAAATTTGTCTGTGAATAAGACAATAATTTACTGAACATTTAATATTTGGTTGAATATCTTCTTGTTCTCATCAAGGCCTCCACGCGACGGGTAATTCCGTCATATAATCGCTCCAGGGAATCATTGGGTATCTCATTCCAGATCTGATTTATATAAGATTTATATCTTGACTACTTAGAAACTAGTGGATAACATGGATCCTCTGGTCTTCAAAAAACTTTGTGATAGCTGCGTCACTGTGAGCAATTGTGACACGGGGTCCCCTCCACCAGTCTACCAGGCTTATCTATAATATATCCCGTTTGTCTGTATATTTGTTTTACATTTTTTGTAGAGCACCATTGCTGCAGCTTAGGACTCTTCTGATATGTCTTTGGCAGTAATTGAAATTACCTAAGGCTACAGCTTGTGGGATTTTCACAGTGGATAAGTTATTACGTTCAATCCCTATGGCTTCTGACGTGTTTGTGATTAAGAGCTTGTGTGGTTGTGCACACACTGCACATTGTGCATTTATGAAAAAACAGGTTAACACATGATACACTGTGCCCTGGTGTGATTTATACTGTTTTTATTCGAACAGCGTTGATCATCGAGAAATATTTTCGGAACATGTATCTAATTACTATTTTCACCATAGGCTAAACATGTATGGATTCAAGTCCTAATATTTTGGGCAAAATGTCAAAATATATCCTTTCTGAAAGCGTAATAGATCAGCAATACGGGACACTTGATATTTTTGTATAATGAGTGACCATTTTTGAAAACAAGTGTCCGAAAGTATTAGAAGCACAGTTACATCAAATTCATTGTTGAGGTGGATCCATATTTCAGAGGGCGGTGTATATGTGTAGTATGTGTACCTACTGTTTAAACTGTAATTACAAATTAAAAACATCTGTTTTTTTTTAAATAGCTAACATGACTAATGTATGTCAGAGCTTTTTCAATTTTAGAACAAATTTCAAGATGTGTTAGTATTACAGGGTGGGCCCTATGGTGTTTTTGATTTAACCCGTTAACCGCCAAATTATTCAATTTGAATTTTCACCCACTTGAAGTTGTGTCTCGCTGAAGCGATCCACATCTTCAAGTGAGTGAAAATTATTCAGATTTGACAAAATGGAGGTCAACTCTTTTTAAATCTTGCTGGTTGATGTCACATTTCATCTTTAACATATTTTAATGTGGTACTCAATGTGCTAATGAAAATGAAAAGCCGAATATATGCGGCACCGGCGATTAAAGGGTTAAGCAAAATTATGTAATGAGACTTGTATAATATTCCCAGCAAACTCGAGACATTGATCCAACGTTGGTTCAATACTCGACCACCGTCTGCGACGCAGGCCCAGCATGAATCCACTGGTCCAATGTCTCGTGTTTATTAATAGGTTAGGATCGAAACAAGACAGCCTATTAATAAACCCTGGGGATATTATGGGATAGTGAGAGAAGGGGACGTGGCGCAATGGCTAGAGCGCCTGACTGCTTCGCCAGTCATGCATGCGCCCCGGGTTCGAACCCCGTTGTTCCCTTGTAGTGTTTTCTTCTCAATGTGACTAGGCGATCACGTTAATGGCGGCCTCGTCGAGTTAAGGTTGAGACCAGTGTACATGGTGTAGCGACGTTATGTCGCGCTCCTCACACATGGGATAGTTAGTTGTTACACATGTTACAGTAATGCTTGAACTATGTGATGAGAACTGAACAAAAGACACACTATTGTTTAAAACGTTTAAAATCACGTTTAGCAAATGTTTAGTTCACGATAATTACAAATGATTTCCGATGAAGGTTTTGGCAGATTTTTACCCTAAAAATGTGTTGCTTTAATTTTTCTGATTGAAAACAACATAATAGACATATTTTAGTCAGAATGATAACAATTCTATATATCCACTTCCACTGCAGTATACATGGTATACATGGTATACTAAGCTAACTGCTCTGAAAAGCCTTTGGGCTTTGCAGAGCTATATAGTATATTGAAATCGCCGTTATAAATATCAAGGACACTCCCAGGTTACGTCTATAAAACACTCGATGCCTTCTTCGTGTTTTTTTCTATTTGATTTAAACATGTTAAAATCCATCATCTGGTGTACGGTGTAGTCCTGAAAGGTCTCAGTAAACTCTAAACAATATAGGTTCTCTAAAAATGCAACCCCAGGAGAACCCTTCCTGGGGTTGCATGGTAATAGTACTGAAAGGTTCTTTTTAATGAACCTATATTGTTTAGAGTGTTTAATGCAGGGTTCTCCTGGGGTTGCATGGTAATAGTACTGAAGGGTTCTTTTTAATGAACCTATATTGTTTAGAGGGATAGTAAGTCGAGGTCGACTTACTAGTACTGAGACCTTCCAGGTCTACATCTGGCGAGGCCTCTCATGATTCTCAACCGGTCAAAATATAAAATCAAGCCATTTTCCGAGAGAAATAAAAACAAATAAAATATGTTTGTTTTGATGTAAATATTTTTTATAATTTATAGAACGTGTGCGTGTCACCAGATGTACGTCTTGACACGATAATATGTGTGCGTAGTGACACGATTAATATGTTAATGTTCAACGGATGATTAAAAAGGTCGACATACTATATCGAGCTAACGTTGCATCATTCACATGTAAAACATTAATACATATAACCAGTTCATTAAAACAAGTTCATCAGCTTTGTGAATAAAAATGTGACAAACCTTTCTGTCAGGTATCCTTTATGATTATTGTAATACTTTGTGGCAAGGAGATAATCGTGTTATCCGTACACCGCTATCATGTGTACTAATCGTGTATTGTGGGTACAGCGTACGACACGCTATCAGGTCCTGTGCCGCCATCTGTCGGTTATGGACCTGATAGCCTGCCATAAGGCCGCGCAATTTGACGAGAGGAAAGGTAGAAGTGTTTGCAGAGCACTACACCGTCCTGCAAAGTTAAAAGACAGTATCTGCTTACTGGTAAAGTTAGCAGATACTGCTTTTTAGCTTTCCATTGCACTACTCCACCCTGCAAAGTCCAAAGGCAGTAACATTTTACATAAGCAGTTACTACCTACTGACTTTCTAGAGCATACACCGCCCTCCAACGTTAAAAGGGAGTAAGTGCTCACATGAATCTATTTACTAAAATCTCCATTTGAGCACAAGCGCTGCGCGAGCGAATAAAAGCAAATATTATAAAAACGCATAAGTCTTCGTCAATAAATTTTTACCTATCTATTCATCTATTATTGTCCACAGCAAAAAATACAATAACATAAAAGTCAGTATACATGAGGTTGATTGTGGATTGGGATTCAAATACATATACATGTGCATCCGCTCGCAGCCAGAGCTAAAGCGCGACTGAAATTTATCGCCAATTTAAGAGATCTTATAAACCATAAAACCCAACAATATTCTGGTCCTTCTTATGTCATTTGTGACAAATTAGCGAATAGTGCCGTAACGTAAAGTGTGACTAATAATAAAGTATTTTCCAGGAATATTGTAATTCTTAGACATACAGATGGTTACATAATAAATTCACATTGCTCGCTCGATTGCTAGACAATAAAGAATAGTATGCATGTATATTTTAGCACCAATAAAATGTCTCCCACAAGGCTCATTTCAGAGTCTACACTATTGACTGAATGATCTCTTGAAATATATTGAACTGTCTGATAAATGCCACGTTTTTCTGCGTCTTTTTGTGTCGATATGTTTGAATACATATTGCCTGCAAAACACATGGCTAACTATAAGCTGTAGACAACGTTTCTTGGTGTCACCCCCTGGTTTTTAGTAAGCCTACATCAAATGACCATTTGTTAATACGTCACGATAATAGGGAGATTTAGTCACAAGGGCATCTGACCATACCTGGTCAAATATAATGTTATCTCTTTTGTTTGTTTTGTTGTTATCTCAGACTGATAATACAGTCAGTTGGCCTTCGGTATATCCGGTCCATTGTGCCAGGTTGTACAATCTGCGCTTTGTATTTTTGGCTTAACCAATCTTTTTGGTTTGATTAACAAATCTTTTTGTTAAAACCCTTTGCCTGTTGATCACGACTAGTGTCGTTTTCAATCTGTTTTATTAGTCGATCAGATCACTGGTTTGGGAATGAAACGGCCATCAATATTTGTAAATAATTGGTCACAAATAAAACCAAAATTAGTACATTTCAACCACTTGAAGTGGTTGAAAATTTAAAAAAATTAATTAAGGATAAGGGTTATTGCATCGGAACATAGGATATTACCCCACAAAATAAAACCCAGAAGGGACACTCAACACACTCAATACGCATTTACTACGGCCAAACTATTGTTTTCCTACTGGATACTTTCTTATTCTCCTTAATATTATTATTATTCCACGGCCGTTTTTCGTGCATCTATTTCTCATTCAGGTTTGACGCGATCGACTTGAAATTTGACCAAAATGGTCTTTGGGTAGTGAGGTAGGGTGCTATATTTTTTCTAAGCGATCCAACAAATAGCATGCGAGTACGGCTGGGTCAAAGGTCACAAAAGTCCCACTGACAATACATTACAAAACTTAAAACGCTGATATCTCGAAAACTGAGACGAAAAAGGAGCGAAATTTCGTCCCTCTGGGCAGTACCGAAACTGGTCAGAACCACGCAACACGGTATAGCTGGATGAATTGTGACATTTCTGTTAGAAAAACGTATTTTTCAGAGGCCGGCGGCGGGAGTCACAGCCTGGTGACACAGTTACGGTCTTGGCAGGAATTATTTCATCAGTTTGTAAGGCATCCCGACACTGTCTGTGTAAGAGGGTTCAGGAGTACTGCGCATAATTATGACTATAATTATGTTTATATTCTTACACTATAATCCTTGTCACTCCCGCATGTATCCGTCCGATAATCTCACAATACACATATACCTCATAACACGCAGCAAGAAAACAACGTGTCCTTGCAAATAATCCACATGAAAACAATACTCCTGTATTTTTGTTAATTCACCAGAAGCGACAACAACCAAATAATGCAGTAATTTATGACGCACTCTTCAGTCAGTAGCCACCCACAATCATTTATGGGAGTGAGAAATTGTGACATATTTTAAACTGTATATACTTTTATATGCTGATGATACAGTGATACTAGCTGAAAATCCTAATGACCTACAAGCATCGTTGAATGAAATGGAAAAATATTGTGATACTTTTGATTTGAACATAAATGTAAATAAAACCAAAATCCAATTTTTTTCGAGGGGAAAATTACGAAAACACCATATTTTTAACTTCGGTGAACATATACTTGATACTGTTGATGAATACAACTATTTAGGCTTAGTTTTCAATTAAAATGCCAATTTAAAATTGCAAAATCGCATTTATATCAGAAAGGATCTTCTAAGAAAAGCCAGAAATTTATCTTTCCCACTCGATATAATGTTAAAACTTTTTAATGTAATTGTTGAACCAGTAGTATTGTACGGAGCTAAAGTATGGGGCAGCGAAAACTGTGACATACTTGAAAGACATATTGGGCAAGGTTGTGTTTAGGAGATAAACACAAGATATTGGATACCTTTTATTCGTTATTATATACATTAGATGGAAAAATATTTAAATCTGAATGGATGCAAACTGTAAAAACAACACTGAACTATTGTGGGTTTTCTGGATTTTGGTTAAATCAAACACTTCCATGCTCTATTGAATCATTCAAACAGTCAGTTAAGCTGAGACTAAATGATCAGTTTATACAAAAATGACAGAAATCAATATCACAAGGAGGAAAATGTACTATATATCGTATCATTAAAACAACGTTTGGCTTTGAAAATTATTTAAATGATTTACCAGATCTATTGAGAGAATATTTTACCAAGTTTAGATGCTGAAATCATCGCTTGCCCATAGAGGACGGTGTCCGGTCCCAAGTCCTTTGTGATATGCGTGTATGCCAATTTTGTAAAACAGATATAGGAGATGAATTTCACTATTTACTTTGCTGTGTTCATTTCAAAGAAGAACGTAGAAAATATATAGAGGCAAAATACTATATAAGACCTTCGACTATTTACCTTCAAGAACTTTTTAAACAGGCAAAGGGCGAAAAGCTTAAACAATTGGCTATTTTTGCCAAAATAATCATTTGTAAATTTTAGAAATGACCTTGTATATATTGTATCATGTGCTAACGCCTTCCTGGCAACTCTGTCTTGTCTTCTACTAAAGAAGGACATCAGAATAAACTACTTGTTACTTGTTACTTGAGACCTTACTGACATTAAAAGTGTTAGGTCCCGCTGTGAGCTTGTCATTACACATTCCTTCATATAAATGAGCAAATATCACACTGTGTTAAAACCCATTCTGTCATTAGCCAGCAAAAAAAATGGTTAAAAAGCGATTTTAAAATATAGTTCAAAGCGTCGCTCACTCTAAAAGAGTGTCGTATCTAAGATAATATGGCATTCGCTAGGTGGCCGCTCTACATCGTCAGGTCTATATCTCTATCTCTATCTCTATCACCGTTATTCTAGGTTTGTCAATGTACAACCGCCCAAACTTACTATAACCTTTGCTATAGTCATTCTAGCTCGTTGTGATATAAGGGTATTAGAATGGATATAGAAAGTCGACCACTGAGCCATCTGGTGAAAATAAACTCACTAGCGTTATTATAGACGTTCATACTCATCATGGTTTTCATAATAAAACGTAATGTCTAGAAACCGAATAAGTCCAAATGCTGCAGAATTAAAAAGAAGAATAATGCTATATGCCTGATGATTCGGAGTCTTTAAAATACACACGTGACGTCAGTCTATTGTTAAAATAGTAGATTCGGATCTACGAAACTACTGTTATTTGTACTGGTTAGATCGGGCACAATATACGGGTTTAACTATGAAACTGCATGTCAATATTTAATGGTTTAACCATACTGACAATGAAATTGAGGGTTTCTATATCAAATCTTGGAACATCTGCACTCATTATGTGTATTTTAAGTCAAAAAAAATTACCGATACAATAGATTCGTAGATCCGAATATAGTCGGCGCTTAGCGCCTCGTACATTCGGATCTACGAATCTATCGAATATCGTCCTTTCTCCTTGACCTAATAAAATTTCCGTCTACATTTTACACACGTGAGGCCGCCCAAAATGTGAAATGTGAAATGTGAAAAGCTTCAGTCTGGCTACATTCTGAACATTTTAGCAGCTTTCACAAGCTCGTATTGCATTCGAATTGCATTCTGAAAGTCTTGATTGTATTCGAGTAGCTGTTTTATTATTATATTTGTTTATTTATTTCACTTTCTTAAATTTCTCATTTCCATTTGCTTTCCATTCGAGATACTGCGTTTGAAGGATATTTAGGTATTATGATTTGTTAGATGTGATTCGATGTTTTTGAACGACTTCCTTTCAAGGCTGAGATTGTGGTACACCTCTGGTGGTACACTGAGTTATGTACAGATGATCGAACGGAAGAATGGCGCAGCTCCAATCAACTATGAATGATACTGTTGACTTCATGTCTAATCACATCTGCGTTTTGCTGGCACTGGTTTAAATGACCGAGCGAATCGAGAGTAATACAATACTATAAATACAAAAGGCTATTTACCATGTTTAACACTAAAGCGCTGAAATACTTTTGCATAAACCATGAAGACCAAAGGGTTTTTTCAATTGAAATCATCAGAAATGTCTTAGTAAGCTCTCTCTGATTAATTTGTATATGTAGTTGACCTATGGCCATTAGAAATATTTTTGCTTCTTACATTGCGGGGATCGACTTCAGACGTCAGAATCTGACCTCTACAGACGTCAGATTCTGACGTTTAAAGTCGATCCCCGCGCTATAAGGGTTAATGTGAAACATAGACTTAATACCAGCGAATATAATCGTTTGACACGTGCATTATAAAAGATTTGTTTTGAATAAGTGACTGCACAAAACGTGTAATACAATTTTATACACTTGTAATAGATAAAGCAATATTTATTTTTGCTTATTTGTAAAGTAAAAACACACTATCGTAAAGATTAATTATAGCTAATACCAGAATGATAAATCACAGCTGCTTCTCAGCTAGAATATAAAATATTGATTAATTAACAAACAGATAACTGTATTTTATTTGTTGAGTCATCCCACGCTAAATCAATGTCAGTGTAAACAATTCTCATAGCCTTCAAATCAATTTGTTCACAGCTGAGAAATTGTCTGAAACCATTATGCCCTTTGAAAATTAGATACGACTTTAATTCGTAAATGAGCAAATCTAGAATCACGAGCTGCGCTTATAGTTAAAAATAGATTGGGTAAATGTACAGGGTCACCTTGTGTATCAGGGATGTGGTTTGTCAGTTTTTAAACTGATTTCATTTTTTTCTGGGATGTAATATTTTCCGTTTTTCCGGAATGCCATTTTTAGACCAAAAATGTCAGCTTTATTATTTTATTCACTGGATCACATACCTGGTATATATGAATAACAAACTCATCCCAGCAAACGAAATATCGATGTCCTAAATATCGATGTGGCGCCGGGCCAGTGTCACAGACGGTGACCCGGCACTACATCAACATTGGGTCAACACCTTGGAATACTCGACGTAGAGCTATTTTGCGTGTGCCATTTGTTTTTAATCAGCTCAGGTGAATAGAAGGGTTTAAATCCCCCGGTGGCTCTGAAAAGAGAACAAGCAAACTTTCTTAGTTTCACAAATTAAGATGAGACGCTCCTAGGATCTTTCTTTTTTTTCAAATTTTCCACTTTAGACACTTTTAGACAACTCCACTCAAATTCAATGAAAATTACATAACTCAGACGTTTTTTCTCTGGGTATTCTGGAGTATGGCGACGGCACACAGACAGTCAGGCAAACAACACGAGTTAAATTGATCACACTTGATTCAACGAAGCATGTTGGCTCTACTATCCACATGGCACCAACAGTCACACGGTGCGACATTGTTGCACCGCAATATAAGTCCTAGTGTCTCAAATGTTGATTTAATTGGACCATCTTTTGAAACTCAACCTAAAATTCACATTCTAAAAATTAGCGACGCAGCATGTACTGTATTGTCCACTCATTGAGTGTAGAGCAAACAGGTCACATGTTGGACAGCCAAGCACAGAGCGCAATTTTAAGTATGTCAAACATACTAAGTGAATTTAAATGTACACGAGAGGCAAAGGTTTAATAAAAGAAATGTCTCAAATGTTCATTTAAAGGATCTGTCAGATTACAAATTTATCAGTCTTTTTTCCTTCAGATTTCAAGAGATAAGACACGAGATATAGGGTAGCTACTGGCTGATTCAACACCTCATTTAGGTCACCGCGTCCCCCTTTTCGCCAAGGGCGCATCAAAATGAATTAAATTCTGAAATGCTTCTGTTTCCAAGTTCCTTGCCTCCCTTTCCAGCCAGACATTTTTGCTTCAAGTGGGTGGAAATTTCAATTCTATAACTGAGTACCTGATTGTTCAGGTGAACTACAGGTGAGACGAATATTTGATTTGTTACAGCTCGCCGCAAAACGTTGACACTTGCTGATTAACCCTTAGAGCGCGGAATTATTTTTGTGTGAACCATGGAGACCAAACGTTTTTTTTCAATTTGAAATCATCATAAATGTTTTAGTTAGCTCTTTTTGGTTCATTTGAATACCCATGTTATGGGTCTACGGCCATCGGAGATATTTTAATTTTTTCGGCGCGGTGCGGGGACCAACTTTATACGTCAGAATCTGACGTCTACTGACGCTGAAAGGGTTAATGATTGTGCGGACTTGCAGACGGCAGGCCAGCATTAAGCCGACATGGGGTCAACGTCTTTTGTTTGCCGGGAGGTGGACAATCTATATGAGCATTTTCGCATTTTGAAAAATTATCTCAAATTTTAATAAAATAAAGCTATAAATCTGTTTGTTTTGTAAAGAATATACTATTTTAGTAATCAGTGGGTTACTGTTGCCGGTTGAAGACGATAGATACGACTGCTTTATACTTATTTACATCTTACACAGCAATCAGAATACTAATGATGGCCCCAGCAAACACCAACCATATTGGTATTATTTAATGATAGAAACAAAATGGCGATAAGAAATTACAATTGTGAGAAAAATGAGACATAATTTCGCAAATTAGAGATATTTATCAGATAAAATATGCTGTCAAATCGCTTTTCATGGTTTACCCTTCAGTAAAAAACTTGTCGATTATTTTGAAAATAGTAATTCCAATACTTCAAATTTCCTCCTGGCACGACACAGCCACAAAGTAGGGGTGGCGACGTAACTCTACATCTTCTATCCTTCAATTCATCCTTCATTTATTATATTTATTCCATACTTCGTTCCACAATATCGTAATTTATTTCTTTATTAATTTATTCCCTTCGTTTGTTATTCCTGTGTTTATTTATTCTTTTTTATATATTCCTTTTTTTCTAACTTTCATCTCAGTTTATCAGTTTGGAATGTACGTAAACAAATAATTTTCGCCCTTTATGTTATTCCTGTTTTCACTTCGAATAGGACAACAAATTTAAGGAGCGGTTACATTTTACGTTGATTCTGGCTGCATTTCACATTTTCGATGATTTGCCTCCAAGAATATACAAGAAGCAATTATTATCTTTTGAAATATATGTGGCCCTTGCACTAACAAATACAAGTAAAAATACGGCATAAGCACAAAAGACACACCACTTAAATATTGATTAAATAAATGTGACCACAATGAACGCCATAAAATAACAAGCAATAGATTGAAATCTGGAACTGTTATTAGAATGGAAGTGTCTATTTACCCCGTCACGGGGTGTGCAAAAAAGATTAAAACCCTTATTTAACCCGACAATGACAACCAATCAAAATCGTTCTTTCAATGCCCTGCTGTCAATGTTTGTTTTTTGGCGCTCATTCACGGAACTGAATAGCCTACACCAAGACCTTATCAAAATGAACAGGTAAGTTATGCCGCGTAAAATAAACTTGTACAAATGTAAATATATCCCTGACTCCTGACAACTATTATCGCTTGCAACATTTACAAAAGCTATGAAAGCTGGATTACTACCAAATATTATGTGAATTGGCAACTACACGTATTATCGTCCGTGGCCGCATTTGATTTATGCTAAATTTCCATACAAACAGTAGTCGAAACAGGTTCGATTACGACGCCCGCTGTGCATTTTACATTGCTTAGTATCTGAGACATTTACCCAAGGTTACTTTATTGTTGGTCCACCGTCTACGACACTGGGCCAACATTAAACCAACATTGGGTAAATCTATAGTCAACTTAATGACGGGGAATGTCGGCCGCAGGTCCAGGCGGGGGAGGGGGGACGGCCCCGTTTTTTTCGACACATTATTTTAAAAAGCCACCTAAATTGGCCTTAGCATACCAACAAAAACTTGAGGGCCGGCATCAAGCCCCCCCCCCCACGTTTATATTAACTCCTGAAAAACAACCTGGGCTAAATAACAAAAAAACCTTTCTTATATAACCCACATAAAAACAAGTGGGTCCTAAAGCTATTTCATTCTTCGTCTTCAACCCACATAAAATCATCCGGAATAATATGTGGCCTACTTATTTAACCCACAACAAAGCATCCAGGCTAAATAACTATTTCCACATTAAACAACCCGGGCTAAATAACAATTCCAACTTTCTTATTTAACCCGCAATTAAGAATCCAGACTATATACCTATTTCAACCTTCGTATTTAGCCCACAACAAAGCATCTGGGTTATAAACGCTTACAGCCTTCTTATTTAACCCACAGAAAAGCAGCTGGGTAATAGAGAACTAGCTCAACCTTCATATTTCATCCACACAAAATCCACCGGGCTAGATAATTATCCCAACCTTCTTATTCAGCCCACATAAAATCACATACTGGGCTATTTACCTATTTGAACCTTCTATTTAACCCAAATAAAAGGTAGTAGGTTTTATATCTTTTCAACCGACATATTTAACCCACAGAAACATCCCGGGCTAAGTAACAATACAAACCTTCTTATATAACCCATATAAAACAAGTGGGTTATAGAGCTATTTCAATCTTCGTCTTCAACCCACATCAAATCACCGTGAATAAATAACTATGTCAACCTATGTACCTATGTACTTATTTAACACGCAACAAAGCATACAGGCTAAATAACTATTTTCACACCAAACAACCCGGGCTAAATAACAATTCCAACCTTCTTATTTAACCCGCAATTAATAACCCAGATTATATACCTATTTCAACCTTCTTATTTAGCCCACAACAAAGCATCTGGGTTATAAACATTTACAACATTCCCATTTAACCCACAGAAAAGCAGCTGGGTAATATATACCTATCTCAACTTTGATATTTTATCCACACCAAATCCACCGGGTTAGATAACTATCCCAACCTTCTTATTTAGCCCACAGAAAATCACCTACTAGGCTATTTAACTATTTGAACCTTCTATTCACCCCAAATAAAAGCAAGTAGGTTTTAGGCCTATAACTTTTCAATCGACATATTTAAAGGTATCCAGATTGAAAAAAAATATGTTCTATTTGTGTTACTCTACATAATAAAATTGTTAAAATTTGATTTTTTTAGGTTTAAACATGTTCAAAATATTTTTTTATTTGATATATTTCTATTTATCGCTAAATAGGGATAACAATTGTGTAAATGGGGCGTTTCTGTGATGAACGTCACAGATTTCGTCACATTATATTTACACAAATGTTCATTTATGGTAACATTAAGAGTACCAGATCACATGTACACCCCATTTTCAATAATAATTTGCTATCCTGAAATTTTTGTTCCCATGATAACCAGATAAAAACATTTCTCACAATGTTATAAACGTTTACAACATTCCCATTTAACCCACCGAAAAACAGCTGGGTAATATGGAATTATCTCAACCTTGATATTTTATCCACACCAAATCCACCGGGTTAGATAACTATCCCAACCTTCTTATTTAGCCCACAGAAAATCACCTACTGGGCTATTTAACTATTTGATCCTTCTATTCACCCCAAATAAAAGGAAATAGGTTTTATATCTTTTCAACCGACATATTTAACCCACAGAAATATCCCGTGCTAAATAACAATACAAACCCTCTTATTATAACCCACATAAAACAAGTGGGTTATAGAGCTATTTCAATCTTCGTCTTCAACCCACATCAAATCACAGTGAATAAATAACTATGTCAACTTATGTATTTATTTAACACACAACAAAGCATACAGGCTAAATAACTATTTTCACACCAAGCAACCCGGGCTAAATAACAATTCCAACCTTCTTATTTAACCCGCAATTAATAACCCAGATTATATACCTATTTCAACCTTCGTATTTAGCCCACAACAAAGCATCTGGGTTATACACATTTACAACATTCCCATTTAACCCACCGAAAAGCAGCTGGGTAATATAGAGCTACCTCAACCTTGATATTTTATCCACACCAAATCAACCGGGTTAGATAACTATCCCAACCTTCTTATTTAGCCCACAGAAAATCACCTACTGGACTATTTAACTATTTGAACCTTCTATTAACCCCAAATAAAAGCAAGTAGGTTTTAGGCCTATAACTTTTCAACCGACATATTTAACCCACATAAAACATCCCGGGCTAAATAACAATACAAACCTTCTTATATAACCCATATAAAACAAGTGGGTTATAGAATTATTTCAATCTTTGTCACATCAAATCACAGTGAATAAATAACTATGTCAACCTATGTCCTTATTTAACCACAACAAAGCATCCAGGCTAAATAGCTATTTCCACATCATACAACCCAGGCTAAATAACAATTCTAACCTTCTTATTTAACCCGCAATTAATAACCCAGACTACATTGTATATACTTATTTAAACTTTTCTAGCTTCCAGACCACAGAAAATCTATTTAACCCCAAAAAAAGCAAGTAGGTTTTATAGCTTTTCAACCGACATATTTATTTAGCCCACAGAAAACAACCCGGGCTAAACAACAATTCCACTCTTCTTTATGCCTACACATAATAAAGCATCCAGACATATTTTAACCTTATTTAGCCCACTACAATGCACCTGGGTTTTATAATATTAAAAGCTTCTTATTTAACACACAGAAAAACAGCTGGGTTTCAGAATGATTTTCCAATCTTCATATTTAATCCACAACAAATACACCGGGCTAGATAACTATCCCGACCTTCTTATTTAACCCACAGAAAATCACCTGGGCTATTAAACTATTTAAACCTTATTTAACCTACAGGAAAAACAGCTGGTTATAGAAATATTTTCGTATTTAATCCACACCAATTCCATTGGGTTAAATAACTGTTCCAACCTTTCTTATTTAAACCACAGAAAAGCAGCAGGGTTATTTCTACATGTCTGAGCAAGTTAATATACAGTATATCTGGTGCAAAATGCATGTTATGAGCGCTAGAACATAAATCGTTGTGGCTACACAGTACACCTACGTAGCAGAATTGCGTTCTCGTAATGATTAAATTGTGCTATAGTGATATTTGTTTTTGTTTTCTTTGTACAGGATAAAGGTACAGCGATACAATTTTTAGATCATTCTCCTGGAGACACGATTGCCCCGTGTACAGATGATACAGTAGTGTATGAGAGATAAATGTAGGTATGACTATGTACCTAATTTATGTGTTACCCAACACATATTTAAGTTCTTGTAGTTATTATATTGTAATTTTTTTATCAACATATTAAATGCAAATTTCAAATTTAATCACCACGAATAGAACATATTAAAAAAATAATTATGTTTCATTGATCCACTCATTATTTTATTTTCAGCGAGACGCCAGTGGTTTTAGAAGAATATATATGGACACTCTATATGAACACTCAGAGTCACTGGCTATTTTTGTTTTATCTGTATAAGAAACATAAACAAGATCTACAATATTTTATGTGTAATATGATTTTCTTCGTGTTTAAAATTTAATAAATGCAATTGCAACATTTGTAATTATTATTATCTCATCATTAACTTTATAATTGAATGTGTTCACATGGTCGCAGAGTGACACAAAAGTTATTCACAAAAAGATGACCTACTTCTTGTCTGTACATTATCAAATTCTCTAGTAGCTATACCGACTACCATAATATCGTTCCGGGACAATTGTAAACAAAACACTAAATTCTTATACTTCCATTTGTATCAATTAAACAGGATAGTAGGCCTACCCCCTACACTTTTCGCCACCCAATAGAATACTAGTAAATGTACACAGTAGTAAAATAAAGAAAATATGTGCCTCTGAGCCTTTGATGAAAGGAAAATAAGATGTGTTTTTGCTATGGGTCGAAAATGAATGCATCTCTGCCAAGTATTTTAATTGACAATCACTACAAATCATTACGCTATGACCAAAACCTTTTCATTTCGTACTCAGGCAGGTAAGTGCCTACATGCAAACGTATGAGTAATACGGACTAGCGGTACTTGGGATTACGCGTTCACAATGTATTTTTGACTTTTTGGAAAAAAACAAATTCACCATACATTCTATAGTTCCTCAAATATTATTATAAATAAGTATAATTAACATAATGCTATTTTAAAACTTTTTGGTAAATCATAAATGGTACCTTGGATAAAGACAATAATAACTTAATTTAAACAACCGATGATAATAGTGTTCACTTTGCCTTAATCAGTCTTAATACAAGGACAAATTGAACAGATTGTTACTACTTCAAGAAACTAATAGTCGTCACAGAAAGGAGGAGGATAAACCATGGGCCCACTCATAAAACAGAAGGCGAATAGTATAAATTAATTCACAAATATGTATTTTTTTGTTTATAACTAAATGTAATAATGATAACAGTAATTTGAAACATGTATTGCCGTTATATCGTGCGCTCACTATGTGACCTCAGGAAAAAGTCATCGCCATGGAGTGGTATAAAAAAAATATATTTAGGACTAAAATCTGATTTACCCCATCAACATTGCCTAGTTGAAAACAGGTCAGACGTTTCACTAACTGATTAAAAATATTCACTTTTGATGGCCCACATACCTTAGAACGTTGGCAAAATAAATATGAATTCATTAATGTCTAGATGGTTTAACACTTACAATGCTGAAATATTTGCGTATCAACCATGGAGACAATTTAAAATCATCACAAATAGCTTAGTTAGCTTTTCTGCTTCATTTGAATATCTATGTTATGGGTCTATGGTCATTACAATTTGCTAATTCCTTCAGCGCGGGGGTCGTTTACGTCTATAGACGGTCCCCGCACTGAAAGGGTTGAGAATAATTTAGGGAAAATATCACGGTAAAATATATGCTCCGAGCGTCCCCACCATAGCGGTATAGTGGCCAAAATTAGACAGTATGTCAAAGCTAGTAGGCTATAGACTAAACCAACTGAGAAGTTTCGCTCACTTATCAATAATATTTACCTTGACGACCCCAACCTTAGAACCATATGGGGGGAATAATGTAGGTGGGTCGTTGTGATTCGCTGAGTAAACATTTAGGGCGCCTAATACAAAGACAGGGATGCGCAATAGGGTCAACTTCGACAGGAGTGGGTCTATCGCAACGTAAATATTTTGATTCAGTGAAGTATAGCAACCCACCAACTTTAAATCATAACTGACATGTGAGTAGACTGAATAATAATCGGATAGGATAGATTATTTTATAGGCCTACACACATACTTGACCTCGCTTAGTATTGGTTAGTTTTGATAAAATTATGTAATATAACATAAAAAACACTTAATTATCATATTCCTGGTTATTATCAGAAGAGTGGACAGGCATGTACATCGATCGAGAGATCATCCACAGTCACTCGTCATACGGACCCTCGGGCCAATGCACAGGCCCACGTCTTAGTGCAGAAGCATTTATTATTTAATTCGAAATAAACATATTCAGTGTGTAACAAGCCCCGTCTTCTCATCCCTGAGAGATGAGGTTTACCCAGTGTGCAGTGGGCCCCTTGTCCCAAACTGGGCCTAAAATATGAGGTCTACCCAGTGTGCAACCAGCTTCTCATCCATCCTAATTATCGTATCCCTGCGCATGCACTTATATTCGAAAATGCTATTAGTTTTCGAGAATAAGTGCATGCACTTATATTCGAACATAAAGATAAATTTTAAATTTATTCCAATTCGTTAAAATCGTAATTATTTGATTTCTTCCAATCCAAGGTAAACTGAGTCAACGCTACTAATCACTGGGACAGTTACTTTGAAGTTACCTTGCAGGAGTGACTCCGGGAAATAGATGTTGACACTACCTGAACTGTTATATCACACCTCATTTGTCCCCACTTTTCAGCTATCACACCCATACCCTATCGCTTTGACGCCTTGAACTGTTGGCGCATATCTGTATTATGGGGCAATTCTCTCCTAATATCTACCAGTTAATGAATAATAAAAAATAATATTGTAGTTTGTGTTTACGATCAACATTTTTTTTAAGTTATTATGGGCATTAACTAGTAGTAGTCTATAAGTCAATATACTCATATTATTATTATTCTCACCTGATGTCTTGAGTTACACCGTGGTATGCGTAGTAATTTTCGAATATAAGTGCATGCACGTAGTATTCGAATATAGTTGCATGCACTTATAAACGAACAAGAATATTTTTGGAGAAATGACATTCGAATTTCACTTACAAGTGAATGCACGTTTATGCGCGGGGATACGGTAAGTATGAGGTTTAGCCAGTGTGGTATGGGCACCTCACCCCTTCTAATATATGAGGTCTACATAGTGTGCAGTCAGTCCCTCATTCTTGACACTGCATCAGAGTTGATGTTTACCCAGTGTGCAGTGGGCCCCTCATCCCTGAGAGATGAAGTTTACCAGTGTGCAACCAGCCCCTTCTAAGGATTAGGTTTAGCCAGTGTACAATGAGCCCCCCCCCCTCATCCCTCCTGAGAGATGAGGTTTACCTAGTGTGCAGTGGGCACCTCATCCCTGACTCTGCCTGAGAGATGAAGTTCACCCAATCTGCAACCAGCCCACCCTACAGCCCCTACTTCTCCCTGAGATGAAGCTCACCAGTGTGCGAACAGCCTCTCATCCCTCCTAAGAGATAAGGTTTTTCCAGTGTGCAATAATAACACAATAATAAAACAATTATTTTTAAAACTTTGATTACTATCAAAGTATTTTGCTAATTTTCTCTCTAACTCCCGTTTGTCCACCTAGCTTTTCTAGCGTAGATAGCGTTGGGCCTAAGTTTCGTAAATATCTGCTTTTAAAATTCATCTGTCTAAGAAATATTTCAATTTGTAGCATTTGCTGGGTCTAGCTACAGAAGAAAATATATCAAAGCATGTGTGGCACCAGATGGTTAACATGGTTAATATGGGAGCAAGTTCATACTCTAGCCAGCAGAAGATTATCATATGAGAAAACACTTCATACTCCAGCCTTCAGACAGTTAAAGCGACGCAATCAGGCTAAAATCATAAAAAATCCTTAATTTTATTTTGGCTTCTTAATATGACCATAATATGTGAACATGTCCATAGACTAGTATTGAGTATGTTTTTTTAAATTTTGTGTTGCGCATTTACCAGTTAAGCGAGAAATAAATACGCAATTTAATTTCAGACATGCATGTTTAAAATAAGAAATACAGAAATAACTGATAAACGGGGTTTTCCGCAACGTTGCTACAGCAACCCAAAATTTAAAAGACTTCCGTAATTCTAGTCTATGGACATCTTCACATATGAAGGAAGTATATTAAGAAGCCAAAATAAAATTATTGATTTTTTGATGATTTTAGCCTGATTGTGTCGGCTTTAATACAGAGGACATGTAATACGCTAGGCAACAGAAGGTTAACATTATATATATATAATAGTCTAGTCACAGAAGATTAATAGTTGAGACACGTGATACCAGAGACCCGAGAGGATTAATACATGTGTTACTCTAGTCCGGAAAGGATTAATAAATAAATCATATGATACTCTAGGTATGACAAGGTTAATATAGAAGAAATATGGTAATCTAGTCTACATCGGAGTAATACACGAGACACAGGTGATACTATCGAACCTCTGGACCTCAGAGGGTTAATACATGTCAAATTCTAGCCTATAGAGGGTTCAGAAATAACATCTATGAAGCTCTAGGCATGAGTAGGTTAAAAAAGATAAACATGATAAGACATAAGAAACGTGATACTCCAGAGGGTTTATACTTGCGAAAATCAACAGAGGGTTAATAAATAAGACATGTGATACCCAAACACCAAAAGGTGAATATAGAAGCAATTTGAGAGTCTACTCTACAGAGGGTTAGTATTTGAGACACGTGATACTATCGACTCGCTGGACCTCAGAGGGTTATTACACGCAATACTCCAGCCTATAGAGGGTTAATAAATAACATATGTGATGAACTAGGTATCAGTAGGTTAAAATAAGCTGAACATGATAGTGTAGTCCACATAGGGTTAATATTTTAGAAACGTAATACACTAGACCACAGAGGGTTAATACTTGAGATAGTCTAGTCAACAGAGGGTTGATAAATAAGAAATGTGATACTCCAGATATCAAAAGGTTAATATGGAAGAAATTTAATAATCTAGTCCACATAGGGTTAATATTAGAGAAACGTGGTACTATCTACTCTCTGGTCCTCAGAGGGTTAATACATGTCAAACTGTAGCCTATAGTAGGTTAATCAATAACATTTATGATGCTCTAGGTATCAGTAGGTTAAAATAAGATAAACATGATAGTGTAGTCTACAGAGGGTTAACACATTAGAAACGTGATACTCTAGACCAAAGAGGGTTAATATGTGTGATACTCTAGTCCACAGAGGCCTAATAAATAAGATATGCGAACCTCTAGGCATCAGAAGGTTAACGCAGAGAAAATATAGTAGTTTAGTCCACAGAGGGTTGACACATGAGACATGTCATACTCTAGACCACAGAGAGTTAATACATGCGATACTCTAGAATGGAGAGTGCTAATACATGAGATATGTGATATTCTAGACATCAGAATGTTAATATAGGGAAAATCTGATAACCTCATCTCTTGGAGATGAGGGGCTCACTACACACTGTGTAAACTTCACCCTGAGAGAGTGAAAGGCTCGCTACACACTGGGTGAACCTCATCTTTCAGGCCCAGTTATGGATGAGGGGCTCACTGCACACTGCCGGCTAAATCTCATCTTCAGGATGGGTGAGGGCTCGCTGCACACTGACTAAACCCTTATCTCTCAGAAGGGATGAGGGGCCCACTACACGCTAGGTACACCTCATCTATTAGAAGGAATGAGAGGACCACTGCACACGCTAAACCTCATCCTTAGGATGGATAAGGGGCTGGTTGCACACTGGGTAAACCTCATCTTTCAGGGCCTGTCAGGGATCAGGGGCCCACTGCACACTGGATAAACCTCATCTCTCAGGCAGTGTTAGGGATGAGCGGCTCACTGCACACTGGGTAAACCTCATCTCTCAGGAGGGATGAGGGGCCCACTGCACACTAGGTAAACCTCATCTCTGAAGAGGGATGAGGGGCCCACTGCACACTGGGTAAACCTCATCTCTCAGGAGGGATGAGGGGCCCACTGCACACTAGGTAAACCTCATCTCTGAAGAGGGATGAGGGGCCCACTGCACACTGGGTAAACCTCCTCTCTCAAGAGGGATGAAGGGCCCATTGCACACTGGGTAAACCTCCTGTCTGAAGAGGGATGAAGGGCCCACCGCACAGTAGGTATAAGCCTCCTCTCTCAAAAGGGATGAAGGGCCCACTACACACTGGGTAAACCTCTTCTCTCAAGACGGATAAAGGGCCCACTGCACACTAGGTAAACCTCCTCTCTCAGGAGGGATGAGGGGTTCACTGCACACTGGGTAAACCTCCTCTCTCAAGAGCGATAAAGGGCCCACTGCACACTAAGTATAAACCTCCTCTCTCAAGAGGGAGGAAGGGCCCACTGCACACTAGGTATAAGCCTCCTCTCTCAAGAGGGAGGAAGGGCCCACTGCACACTGGGTAAACCTCTCTCAGGAGGGATGAGGGGCCCGCTGCACACTGGGTGAACCTCCGCTCTCAAGAGGAACGAAGGGCCCATTGCACACTGGGTAAACCTCCTATCTCAAGAGGGATGAAGGGCCCACTGCACAGTAGGTATACACCTCCTCTCTCAAGAGGGATGAAGGGCCCATTGCACACTTGGTATAAGCCTCCTCTCTCAAGAGGGAGAAAGGGCCCACTGCACACTAGGTATAAGCCTCCTCTCTCAAGAGGGAGGAAGGGCCCATTGCACACTGGGTAAACCTCCTCTCTCAGGAGAAATGAGGGGCCCGCTGCACACTGGGTAAACCTCCGCTCTCAAGAGGGACGAAGGGCCCACTGCACGCTGGGTAAACTTTCTCTAGCAAGAGGGATGAAGGGCTCACTGCACAGTAGGTATAAACCTCCTCTCCCAAGAGGGAGGAGGGGCCCACTGCGCACTGGGCAAACCTACTCTCGCAACAGGTATGAAGGGCCCATTGCACACTGGGTAAACCTCCTTTCTCAAGAGGGATGAAGGGCCCACTGCACAGTAGGTATAAGCCTCCTCTCTCAAGAGGGATGAAGGGCCTACTGCACACCGGGTAAACCTCCTCTTTCAGGAGGGATAAGGGGCCCACTGCACACCGGGCAAACCTCCTCTCTCAAGAGAGATGAAGGGCGCACTGCACACTGAGTAAACCTCCTCTCTCAAGAGGGATTTAGGGCCCACTGCACACTAGGTAAACCTCCTTTCTCAGGAGAGATGAGGGGCCCACTACACACTGGGTAAACCTCCTCTCTCAAGAGGGATGAAGGGCCCACTGCACACTGGGTAAACCTCCTCTCTCAAGAGGGATTTAGGGCCCACTGCACACTAGGTAAACCTCCTTTCTCAGGAGAGATGAGGGGCCCACTACACACTGGGTAAACCTCCTCTCTCAAGAGGGATGAAGAGCCCACTGCACACTAGGTAAACCTCCTTTCTCAGGAGGGATGAAGGGCTCACAGCACACTGGGTAAACCTCCTCTCTCAAGAGGGATGAAGGGCCCACTGCACACTGGGTAAACCTCCTCTCGCAAGAGGGTTGAAGGGCCCAATGCACACTAGGTAAACCTCCTCTCTCAGAAGGGATGAGGGGCTCACTGCACACTGGGTAAACCTCCTCTCTCAGGCGGGGCTTGCTACACACTGTATATGTTTATTTCGAATTGAATATCAAATGCTCCCTACACTAAGATGTGGTCCTGTCCATTGGCCCCTAGGGGCCGCATGACGAGTAACTGTGGATGATCTCATGATCGATGTACAAGCCTATCAGCCTCGGAGTGCCAGATGGAACATACTCCACTAATCGATGTAGTTGCTTTTGAAAATTAGAAATGCGAACATATTTATTGTGCTAGTCGAATGGACCCAATGTAATGCTTCTTTTGACAACCAATAAGAAACCCCGTTACATCATTCACGGGGTGCCCAAGGACACTTTAATTATCGCAGCCCGCAGTTTACATCGCTGAAAGGGGGCCTGAGGCCACCAAAACTAATTCGCGCAAGAATACAAGAATGTGATCTGTTTGTTTGATTGCTTGTGATAGCTAGCCTTGAAACCAGGCTGTCAGGGCCTTCCAGCTGTGTCAATTACTCTAGCATCCTTTCAAAAAGTTGAATGTATTGATAAGATATCATCTTAATAATGGCCTAGTACTTTATTCGATGTTGGACCAATCGTTTTCTGTGTGACCGGGGCCCATCACTACTCCATCATTGCGTGAATAGGCTAGCTAGTACTACACGCAAGCTTAACCTGTTGGCCTAGGCATATTTCATGATTTTCGCATGAATCTCGGTCAATTCTCAAACGATTTCTATGAAATATTGTAGTCGATTTCTAACAGCTATAAGAAAATATAAATGTCTACCATTGTTCTTCCTCAGGCCAACATCATCTATCATTATGTATGAGTGGGGCCTCAGGACACCATCTTCTATCATTATGTATGAGTGGGGCCTCAGGCCATTATCTTCTATCATTGTGTAAGTGTGGGGCCTCAGGACACCATCTTCTATCATTATGTGTGAGTGGGGCCTCAGGCCACCATGCATGCACCTTTTATCAGTATGTATGAGTGGGGCCTCAGGCCACCATATTCTATCATTGTGTAAGTGTGGGGCCTCAGGCCATTATCTTCTATCATTGTGTAAGTGTGGGGCCTCCAGGACACCATCTTCTATCATTATGTATGAGTGGGGCCTCAAGCCACCATTCTCTATCACTATGTATGAGTGGGGCCTCAGGCCACCATCTTCTATCACATTGTGTAAGTGTGGGGCCTCAGGCCACCATCTTCTATCATTGTGTAAGTGTGGGGCCTCAGGCCACCATTCTCTATCACTATGTATGAGTGGGGCCTCAGGCCACCATCTTCTATCATTGTGTAAGTGTAGGGCCTCAGGCCACCATCTTCTATCATTGTGTAAGTGTGGGGCCTCAGGCCACCATGCTCTATCATTATGTATGAGTGGGGCCTCAGGCCACCATCTTCTATCATTATGTATAAGTGGGGCCTCAGGCCACCATGCACTATCATTATGTATGAGTGGGGCCTCAGGCCACCATGCCCTATCATTATGTATCAGTGGGGCCTCAGGCCACTATGTCTAGCATTATGCATGAGTGGGGCCTCAGGCCACCATGCTCTATAATTATGTATGAGTGGGGCCTCAGGCCATCATGTCTAGTATTATGTATGAGTGGGGCCTCAGGCCACCATATGCTCTATCATTATGTATGAGTGGGGCCTCGGGCCACCATGCTCTATCACTATGTATGAGTGGGGCCTCAGGCAACCATCTTCTATCATTGTGTAAGTGTGGGGCCTCAGGACACCATCTTCTATCATTATGTATGAATGGGGCCTCAGGCCACCATCTTCTATCATTGTGTAAGTGTAGGGCCTCAGGACACCATCTTCTATCATTATGTATGAGTGGGGCCTCAGGCTACCGTGCTCTATCATTATGTATGAGTGGGGCCTCAGGCCACCATGTCTAGCATTATGTATGAGTGGGGCCTCAGGCCACCATGCTTTATCATTATGTATGAGTGGGGCCTCAGGCCACCATGCTCTATCACTATGTATGAGTAGGGCCTCAGGCAACCATCTTCTATCATTGTGTAAGTGTGAGGCCTAAGGCCACCATCTTCTATCATTGTGTAAGTGTGGGGCCTCAGGCCACCATCTTCTATCATTGTGTAAGTGTGGGGCCTCAGGCCACCATGCTATATCATTGTGTAAGTGTGGGGCCTCAGGCCACCATCTTCTATCATTGTGTAAGTGTGGGGCCTCAGGCCACCATGCTCTATCATTATGTATTAGTGGGGCCTCAGGCCACCATGCTCTATCATTATGTATGAGTAGGGCCTCAGGCCACCATCTTCTATCATTGTGTAAGTGTGGAGCCTCAGGCCACTATCTTCTATCATTGTGTAAGTGTGTGGCCTCAGGCCACCATGCTCTATCATTATGTATTATTGGGGCCTCAGGCCACCATCTTCTATCATTGTGTAAGTTTGGGGCCTCAGGCAACCATCTTCTATCATTGTGTAAGTGTGAGGCCTCAGGCCACCATCTTCTATCATTGTTTAAGTGTGGGGCCTCAGGCCACCATCTTCTATCATTATGTATGAGTGGGGCCTCAGGCCACCATGTTCTATCATTGTGTAAGTGTGGGGCCTCAGGACACCATCTTCTATCATTATGTATGAGTGGGGCCTCAGGCCACCATGTTCTATCATTATGTATGAGTGGGGCCTCAGGCCACCATGTCTAGCATTATGTATGAGTGGGGCCTCAGGCCACCATGCTCTATCATTATTTATGAGTGGGGCCTCAGGCCACCATGCTCTATCACTATGTATGAGTAGGGCCTCAGGCAACCATCTTCTATCATTGTGTAAGTGTGAGGCCTAAGGCCACCATCTTCTATCATTGTGTAAGTGTGGGGCCTCAGGCCACCATCGTCTATCACTGTGTAAGTGTGGGGCCTCAGGCCACCATGCTATATCATTGTGTAAGTGTGGGGCCTCAGGCCACCATCTTCTATCATTGTGTAAGTGTGGGGCCTCAGGCCACCATCTTCTATCATTATGTATGAGTGGGGCCTCAGGCCGCCATCTTCTATCATTGTGTAAGTGTGGGGCCTCAGGCCACCATGCTCTATCATTATGTATTAGTGGGGCCTCAGGCCACCATGCTCTATCATTATGTATGAGTAGGGCCTCAGGCCACCATGCTCTATCACTATGTATGAGTGGGGCCTCAGGCAACCATCCTCTATCATTATATAAATGCGGGGCTTCAGGCCACCATCCTTTATCATCACGAACGAGTGGGGCCTCAGGAAAACCATCCTATATCATTATATATGAGTGGGGCCTCAGGCCATCATTCCCTATCACTGTGTAAATATGGGGACTCAGGCAACCATGTTTCCTCTATCATTATGTAGGAGGAGGTGGAGGAGAAAGAGGAGGAGGAAGAGGAGAAGGAAGAGGGGATGAAGAGGTAGAGGAGAAGGAAGAAGAAAGGTGGTGGCTGAGTAAATGGTGGTGGAGGAGTGGGAGGAGAATATGTAGTTTGTACCTGTTGCTTTAACGATTTTATATATCGTTATATCGACTTATATAAGTCGATTTAACAACATGTAATTCGTTATATCGACTTATACTAAGTCCATTTAATGACAAAACCTTGTACCGCGTTATATTAAGTTGTTTTAACAAGATATAAGTCGTTAAACTGACGTATTTTAACCCTTGTGCTGCTAAAACCGAATATTCGCATTTCACTAACAATTCCCTATATATATCGGTCCAAAAGTTATACCATATATCAATTTCACTAATAATCTGCAATTATTTTTTTGCCAGATAGCTAGACCATTGCCATAAAAAATGTGCGGTTTCAGGGGGTGATATTCCCTGACAAATTTCAACTTGACCAAATTAAAAATGGCCAACATGCAGCCATTATTAATTCTTAATCCGTTGATGACCAGTTCCGGATATGTAGCCTACGGGACTCCTGATTGTTCCCCCAGGACCAGTCGCGGATATTGATATGTTCGGAACTAAAAACAACTATAATACTATGACGTCATAAATTAATCATGTCTCAGCAAAATTACTGCAGCAATTTAATCTGGTCCTCAATGGGTTAATATGCGTAATATCTAGCAATATCTTCTAACATGACTAATGTGAAATATTTGTCATAAGATATAGTGTAGTCAACATTTGAAAAGTTTTAGTGAAAAGTCATTTACAAATGATGGTCCATGTTGCTCCGCTAATTGCGACCCACGACATTATTGTGCATGAACAATCTTCCACTCAATGGCTTGAACATTCACCTTGTGAAAATCAATCAACTCATCATGAAGAGTCACCAAGTCGCACACTGTTGACCAATCTTCTTGTCATGAACTCAGGTCATTTATAAATAGGCAATTTACTGATCACCACCACTGTATTGGTAAATCAATGTGTAGTGTACATAACTCATCTATAAGATCAAGTAGTGACTGTAAATATATTTCAAAGTAAAATATTTATCTTTTTGCGCATCACAATGTAAAAAGGATTTATCACAAATTATATGAAATCCGAACATATATTCATTCATTTTACCCTTTCAATGTTTATTGCTGCTGTGAAACATTCCTAAACAATACAATTTCTGATCAGGATATATTAATTGAGGGCCATGATGTTGAAAGGAAAGATAGAACTCGGTGTGGGAAAGGGGGTCGGTCTATTGGTATGCATAATAAATAATATTGATTACACCAGACGGCGTGAATTCGAACGAAATGACATTGAAGTAATTTGGTTAGAGCTTTTATAAGTAGGAAAATACTAGTTTCTTTCACATATAGACCTTCAAATGAGCTCACTGTTCCATTTAATGTTTGGCTTAACTATTATGGAAGATGCCCTAGACACTGCCTGCTCTGAAAATAAGGGCATAATATTATTAGGTGACTTCAATAAAGATTTACTTCCTGACAGTAATCACCCGCATGTAAAATCATGGACAGTCTGTCAGAGGTTGTATCAACAAGCACCTTGATTTATCATATACATGTCAATTCAAATGTAAATATCAAACATTCAGATGCCATTCAATGGTCAATTGGTGATCACTTTCCTGTATATTCCGCCATAGAAACTGACAATAATCATAAAAACAAAACTAATAACGAAATACTTGAAAACAGGAAACGTCAAAGGAAAACAGCCTGGTTGGATAATTCATGATTTAATTTACATGAGAGATTTAATTGGCAAAGCGCAAAGGACAACATATATATTACAAACATTTTAGAAACCGTACTATGCTGAGGGAAAATTAATCAAAATATCACGAGAAACGTGTGTAACCGTGCATAGATGATCCACGCAAACGTGTTTCTTCGTTTAAATAATTATGGAATTAAACAAATATCAGATAAATCAATTAATAAGATTGTCCCTGACAACAAAGAAGTCACTGACTTCAGAATAGTTGCAGAACATTTTAACAACCATTTCTATTATATTGTAGAGAAACATGTCACTGGCAGTGAATTGAAACAACACCCGTTTATTCCACAAATTACGTAAACAATATGTCGATGGTAAAGTACCAAATAAAACATACTTTTCAATTCCTCAAATAAGTCGTGAATTTGTCATAAAATCTTTAAATACTATGCCAATTAAAAAGGTATAGGATTGGATGACATTCAGGCTCTATTTCCAAAAAGTAACGGAACTCCAATTGATATCAGATTCAATGATTGTAACTTAAGCATACAATCAGTACGTGGTTTTCTACATATGTGGAAACATGCCAAAGTAATTCCACTTTAGAAGAAAAAGTCTCAAAATTATGTAAATAATTACAGACCAATTTCTATTCTTCGAATTTCTTCCAAAATATTAGGAAAACATGTTTCAGTTTATTTGTACGGATACCTTTCCTCACACAATTTATTTAATAAAAGACAATCCTGGTTTAGAGCAAATCACTCATGCGAAAGTGCCTTAACTTGAGGAAAGTGCCTTAACTAATAGTTGAAGATGCTAAATTGGTGGGCGTTTTTAATGATAGTACACTTTCGTGGAAAAAACAAGCTGCTCATGTAAAACAATGTTTCTCTTTTAAACTTTCACTTCTCCGTAGAATACACACATATCGGACCAAGTCTAGTATTCTACTCCCGACCAATCGAAGAGTAGCTCAGCCTGTCACATGACGAGATCGGCTAATAATCTCTGTCATTCAGTTGTTTTTTAAATTAAGTAGAATACCATCCTTGGGCCCAAGTTTTATTCCACAATTATTATATAAAACCCATCATAGAATATCGCTTTGGGGAGCTGGGTGTAGAGAGAATGAAAATGTCATAACGAAATTGCAAAAGAAAGCGACCCGACTAATATTAAATGCTGATCCATTATCACCAAGTAAAAAAAATGTTAAAAAAATATTGGTTCTCATTTAAAGAATTAGTCATGTATAAACAAGCTTGTCTGATTTTTAAAAGTAAGACAGACCAAGCACCTTCTTATATTCAAGATTTGTAAGAGATTGTGTAAGTTATAGCCTCAGATCCTCTGCTCAGAATAAATTGTACCTTCCAAGAGCACATTCTAAATCCCTATCATACCTAGGTGTTAACATATTGAACCCAATTCCCAACGATATAAGATATACAGAATCTTTGTCCCAACTTAAAGTAGGGTGGGCATACCATAATTTACTATTAGATTAGATTATTTTTATTCTTATTATTCCCCAAATTATGATTATTATGATTGTTGTTGTTGTTGCTGTTGTTGTTGCTTGCTGTTGTTGTTGTTGTTGTTGTTGCTGCTGCTGCTGTGCTGTTGTTGTTGTTGTTGTTGTTGGTGGTGGTGGTGGTGGTGGTGGTGGCGGCGGCGGTGGCGATGGTGGTGGTGGTGTGATGTTGGTGTTCGAAAACCATTTATAAAGCGGTCCATCCAAAAATGTTCTGCATCGCTGTACATACTAAAAACAGGATAAAATTAAAAGTAGGGGAAGCTATGTAAAAGTTAAGTAAAAGAACAGGTAGCATTTTTTAATCTATAGCTGAAACTTATAATACTGATTGTAAAGTTATAATATAGTAGCTGAAACTTATAATACTGATTGTAAAGTTATAATATAGTAAAATACATCGAATTAGAAAATAAGCTACAGACATCATGTAAATTCAATTGTACAGGTAAAAATATTAATAAGTTAATAAAAAGGTGGATATTAATAAGTTAATAGCACGGTAGATATTAATAAGTTAATAAAATTATCTAGTGAAGAACAATGTTTTTAAAAGTGTTTTTAAATGTGCAGTGCTGTCTATCAGTCGCATGTGTTCTGGAAGCTTGTTCCATAGCAGAGGAGCGGCATAAGTGAACGACCTGTTCTTATAATGTTTCTTGCCTGAAGGAGGTACCACAATAAATCTTGTGTCAGCTGAGTGGAGTGATCGTGCAGGATGATAAAGTGTTAAATAAATCTGCCAGATAAGCAGGAGCCAAGTTGTTGAGGCATTTAAATGTGAGAAAATAACCTTGTACTTAATGCGAGCGTGTACAGGTAGCCAGTGGAGCTCCTTTAGTGATGGTGTTATATAGTAACATTTGGAGCACTTCATGACCATCTTGGCACATGCATTCTGTACAGACGCAGCTGCTTTAGTGGTCTGGCAGACCGCAAAGAAGATTGTTGCAATTATCCAGACGCGATATCACAAGCACATAAACAAGCTGCTTGGTGCTCTGACGATCAAGGTATTTTCGGATACGACCAATGGCACAGAGGTGGTTTGAGGCAGCTCGTGGCATACCTGTGATATGCTTGCTGCGTGATATGGTGGTATCAAAAATCACACCCAGATTCATTGCGATCTTAGATAGTGATATCCTGCTTTTCTTCCTACTGTCACACTTTGAGGGAGTTTAATAGAGTACTTTTAGGATGAGATAAAATGAATTCTATTTTGTCATCGTTATACCGCATCCACTCCCTGTTGTCAGCCACACACCGCTCCACTTTCCTAATGTCCACTGTCTGTGAAGATTTGTTGTCACGACAGAGCTCCATGAAGAGTTGTGCATCATAAGCATCCATATGGTACGACAGACCGTGACTTCTGATGATACGAGCCAGAGGAATAGTGAATATTGAAAACAGGAAAGGACTAAGTACAGAGCCTTGGGGGATCCCACATGTCAGCAGAGTGTTTTTTGACAGCTTTTCTGATATGCGAACAGCTTGACTCCTGTCTCTGAGATAGCACTCCATCCACCTCAGACAATCTCTTGTAATGTCGACCCTGTGTTGGAGTGTGTGAAGCAGGGTGCCATCGTCGATATATATAGTGCCAAGTGAAGCGCTCAGGTTGAGAAGAAAGAGTGCTGCTCCTTTGCGTTTGTTGATAATCTGCAGGATATGATTCTAAAGTTTTAGCAAGGCTGTTTCGATGCCAAAGTAATGCCTGTAGGCTGATTGCAAAGGCTCTCGAAGGCTGTTACGTTGGAGATGAGAGCAATAAGACAGGCAGCCACCACTTTCTGAGTCAACTTGGACACAAAAGAGAGGTTTGATACAGGTCGGTGATACAGTTTTTTTACAGGTAGGTTTTTTTATAATGATGTTATTATTACCTGCTTCATCTTAGATGGCATACCACAGGTAAGGGACTTGCTGACTATATCAGTGAGTGTTGGTATTACCAGAGTCTCGCATTGCCTCAGTAGGCCTAGAGGTGTGATGGTACTGGGTCAAGATAGCAAGTTCTTTGCTCAGACGATCTTAGAAGCTTGTTGAATATATTGAAAATATATTTCAACATGGAGTGTGAGACTTGTTCTTCTCCACTGCTTTTTCAAGTTTCATCCCTTGGCTTTCGCCAGTTTGGTGTTGGTGATAAACCATGGACACTCTGATCTGGTGGTGATGGTGCGTTGAGTGACAGGGGCATGATTATCTTGGAGCTTTCTCAGAGTAGTGTTGTAAAGTTCATAAGCCTCAGTATCACTGACCAAAGCTCTTATGTGTTGTTGAAGCTGAGAGGCGCTGCTGCTGTCAGAGAAGGCCTGGGTGTCTATGGCTTTTAGCATCCTCGTGCTTACACTCACTTTTGCTTTAGTCGGTGCTTTTGAATGCAAAAGGTGAAGTGAAGCGTACGGCAAAGTAATCACTCTATTCAGAGTGGTCAGCTGTGACGTTAAGCACTGGTAGCTCCCCGCACGCTGTAATGCCAGGGTCCAGTGTATGACATTTGGCATGAGTCGCAACCTTGACATGCTAAACGAGTACAGGAGTGTACATAACTGTTTAACAATAGTAGATAATGAGAGACAATGGTGACCTGAGGCACTACACTCACACAATGATAGAGATTAGTGGCCTGATGCCCCACTTATACACAATGATAGATATAATGGTGGCCTGAGGCCCCACCTACACAATGATAGAGGATGGTGGCCTGAGGCCCCACTTATACATAATGATAGATATAATGGTGGCCTGAGGACCCACACTTACACAATGATAGAAGATGGTGGCCTGAGGCCTCACTCATACATAATGATACAGCATGGTGGCCTGAGGCCCCACTCATACATAACGATAGAGCATGGTGGCCTGAGGCCCCACACTTACACAATGATAGAAGATGATGGTCTGAGGCCCCACTCATACATAATGATAGAGAATGGTGGCTTGAGGCCCTACTTATACATAATGATAAAAGATAGTGGCCTGAGGCCCCACTCATACATAATGATAGAGCATGGTGGCCTGAGGCCCCACTCATACAAAATGATAGAGCATGGTGGCCTGGGGCCCCACTCATACATAATGAGAGAGCATTGTGGCCTGAAGCCCCACTCATACATAATGATAGAGCATGCATGGTGGCCTGAGGCCCCACTCATACATAATGATAGAGATGGTGGCCTGAGGCCCCACACTTACACAATGATAGAAGATGGTGGCCTGAGGCCCCACTCATACATAATGATAGAGCATGCATGGTGGCCTGAGGCCCCACTAATACATAATGATAGAGATGGTGGCCTGAGGCCCCACACTTACACAATGATAGAAGATGGTGGCCTGAGGCCCCACTCATACATAATGATAGAGCATGGTGGCCTGAGGCCCCACTCATACATAATGATAGAGATGATGGCCTGAGGCCCCACACTTACACAATGATAGACGATGATGGCCTGAGGCCCCACTCATACATAATGATAGAGAATGGGGCTTGAGGCCTTACTTATACATAATGATAAAAGATAGTGGCCTGAGGCCCCACTCATACATAATGATAGAAGATGGTGGCCTGAGGCCCCACACTTACACAATGATAGACGATGATGGCCTGAGGCCCCACTCATACATAATGATAGAGAATGGTGGCTTGAGGCCTTACTTATACATAATGATAAAAGATAGTGGCCTGAGGCCCCACTCATACATAATGATAGAAGATGGTGGCCTGAGGCACAGCACTTACACAATGATAGAAGATGGTGGCCTGAGGCCCCACTCGTACATAATGAAAAAAGATGATGGCCTGAGGCCCCACTCATACATAATGATAGACAATGGTGGCTTGAGGCCCTACTCATACATAATGATAAAAGATAGTGGCCTAAGGTCCCACTCATACATAATGATAGAAGATGGTGGCCTGAGGCCCCACACTTACACAATGATAAAAGATGGTGGCCTGAGGCCTCATACATAATGATAGAGGATGGTGGCCTGAGGCCCCACTCGTACATAATGATAGAAGATGGTGGCCTGAGGCCCCACTCATACATAGTGATAGAAGATGGTGGCTTGAGGCCCCACTCATACATAGTCATAGAGAATAGTGGCTTGAGGCTCCACTCATACATAACGATAGAGGATGGTGGCCTGGGGCCCCACTCATATATAATGATAGAATATGGTGGCCTGAGGCCTACACTCATACATAATGATTGAGATGGTGGCTTGAGGCCCCACACTTACACAATGATAGAAGATGATGGCCTGAGGCCCCACTCATACATAATGATAGAGAATGGTGACTTGAGGCCCTACTCATACATAGTGATAAAAGATAGTGGCCTGGGGCCCCACTCATACATAATGATAGAGATGGTGGCCTGAGGCCCAACACTCACACAATGATAGAAGATGGTGGCCTGAGGCCCCACTCATACATACTGATAGAAGGTGCATGGTGGCCTGAGGCCCCACTCATACATAATGATGGAAGATGGTGGCCTGAGGCCCCACTCATACATAATTAAAGAAGATGGTGGCCTGAGGCCCCACACTTACACAATGATAGAAGATGGTGGCCTGAGGCCCCACTCATACATACTGATAGAATGTGCATGCATGGTGGCCTGAGGCCCCACTCATACATAATTAATGAAGATGGTGGCCTGTGTCCCCACACTTACACAATAATAGAAGATGGTGGCCTGAGGCCCCACTCATACATAATGATAAAAGATGGTGGCCTGAGGCCCCACTCATACATAATGATAGAAGATGGTGGCCTGAGGCCCCACCCTTACACAATGATATAATATGGTGGCCTGAGGCCCCACTCATACATAATGATAGATATGGTTGCCTGAGGCACCACTCATAGATAATGATAGAAGATGGTGGCCTGAGGCCCCACTCATACATAATGATAGGGCATGGTGGCCTGAGGCCCCACACTTACACGATAATAGAAGATGGTGGCCTGAGGCCCCACCCATACATACTGATAGAAGGTGCATGGTGGCTTGAGGCCCCACTCATACATAATGATGGAAGATGGTGGCCTGAGGCCCCACTCATACATAATTAAAGAAGATGGTGGCCTGAGGCCCCACTCATACATAATAATGGAGAATGGTGGCTTGAGGCCCTTCTCATACATAATGATAAAAGATAGTGGCCTGAGGCCCCACACTTACACAATGATAGAAGATGGTGGCCTGAGGCCCCACTTACATACTGATAGAAGGTGCATGCATGGTGGCCTGAGGCCCCACTTATACATAATGATAGAGGATGGTAGCCTGAGGCCCCACACTTACACAATGATAGAGAATGATGGCCTGAGGCCCCACATTTCGCCTACACAATATGATGAAGAATGGTGGTCTGAGGCATTCACTTAAGTAGCTACTTATGTGCAGCCTAGCTATTCACCCGATGATAATGTCAATAACGTTGAACCACCATCGCATTTTTTTCAGAATGAAATTGGGCCGACAAAGAGTGCAGTAGGCCAACATTAAACCAATATCAGGTCAATGGAGGGTAAGCTCATAGTAGTTGGCCTATGTAATAGACTATAGTTACAGCCTTTACGTACTAGGTAAATGGTAGACTCTATGCTCAGGCTACAAAGTTTGTGCATTTATTCTTAGATAGTAACGTTACTTGTTTTATGTATAAAAATAGTAGGCTATAGGGTCTACAGACTAGTGAAATAATTATTTTTAACATGTACTTTAAAAAATTCGCTTCGCGGATGTATACATTCAAACAAAATATGAGTAAAGAGGTTTGTGTGGCATGGTGGCCTGAGGCCACCATTCAGCGATGTAAACTGCGGGCTGCTTAATTATCTTGCATACACCGCAGCGGGCTGTAGGCCCTATAACTCTAATTTTCCTTTATTTCGGCCGCCACGGTGTATCGAAGGGACAAAATCAGCGGTTCCACGCCCCGTCACGGGACATGGAAGAGCATTTAACTGTTATTTGCCCCGTCACGGGTTATCCAACACACTTTTCTTGCCTTGTGTGCCCCGTGACGGGGCAAATAGACCCGGCCTATTAGAATATTGTGGTGATACAATATAAAGTCGACAATAGAAGCTAAAACCAGCCAATGTGTATTAGGCCTAGTGCTAAAACGCTTTGTGAGATCAACTGTTGCGGAAATATGCCAATCTAGAAAAAGTTGTTCGGAAAGGAATACAAAAGCAGCCCTCCGTTATCGCTCGACCACTATTTTAAAATTGTTTGCTCAAAAAAAAAAATTAAAATGGCCGACTGGCGGTCATTTTGTAATTTTTTAGTGTGAAATTTGCCATGGGTTATCCTTGTGTGAGACATTACATTCTGTTTTATATTCATGGTCCAGTCATTTTGCATTTCTTAAGTTAAGTGAATATTACAAAATTCAAAATGGCCGCTTAGCGGCCATTTCGAAATTGTTTAATCCCAAAAGTTAATCAGGTCATAGGCTGACATAACTGAACATATTTGCCAAATTAGAAGAAGATCTGATGGCAACTTTTTCTTGAAATGCGCTAACGAGCATTTCTTCGTTAGCATGGTTAGTGGCCATAGTAATTAAAGGGTTGATGATATGGGGACCAAATGTCACCAAAATAATTCCCCAGTGGTATGTGATGGCTATATGAAGTATGAGGAAGCAAAAGTTGATAGATTAGTAGCTATCTTGAAAACAAATAACTGCGGCGACAACGGCGGCGGACCGTGTGGAATACAGTAAGCAGCCCGCCTCGGCGAGGGCTGCTTAAATATCAATATTGAATGTACACAGACTTATAAATAATTATATTCTTATTTTTACTCATTTAAGTAAATAATAATTTGTAAGCATGTAAATAAATGTAGTTGCATGTAAAATAAAAAAAATATTTAGAGGTTTCGGAATAAATATAGTATTTATGTTCCTGACAGGATCAACATCATTCTAGATGCGAATTCAATCTTATATATAGCTGTAGGGATACCAAAGAAAAACAATTTTATAGTTGGCACTTTTTAAAATAAATCTGGATTCAAATCAATTGAAATAAAAATAATATGCCGAAAAAAATCTTTCAAACACCCCTCCCTTTCCCGAGAATATATAGCGTACATACGACATCGATGTGAAGGCGAGATTGGATGATTTCAGCACAAGTCACCAGATGTGTATGTATTTTCGCGTACGAATATCTGTCTGAACGGGCATAATTTACCCTTTTAGCGCCAAATTATTCCATTTGAATTTTCACCCACTTGAAGTTGTGGCTCGCCTCAGCGAGCCACAAATTCAAGTGAGTGAAAAAGATTCAGATTTGACAAAATGGAGGTCAACTCTTTTTAAATCTTGCTGGTTGATGTCACATTTTATCTTTAACATATTTAAAATGTGGTACTTAATAAAAAATAAAAACCCGAATATATGCGGCCACGGGGGTTAAAGGGTTAAACTGACCAGCTGTGTGGGAGTGGAGCGTATAGGAGCATGTGCGAGATGGCCTGATCTCAGCATACTTCTCGTGCTGAAAATCCACAGAATGAGTGCGAGAAGTGCCATGATTATCACTCTATTACCGTTGTATTCGCTATACATCGCTACAATGACCCTGTTATGAAACAGTAGCTATGGTGTAATTGGCTACTGACTACTACACTATTTGGCATAATTACACAGGTCATTCACTCTGCCGTGCAGAGCCAATGGGCAGTATGTGCTTACAGGTAAAGTAAGCAGATACTGTCTTTTGACTTTGCAGAGAAGCACAAAAACTGGCGTCCTTGTGGTAAATACAGAACTATGTAATTCTCATTACAGTTTAATGTAGGCTACATGTGTAAACGCCACACTATGTTTGATTAGATCATTGAAACCGGCATCTATTGTAAAATGCATGCGGATATATCTGAAAACATGAAGCAAAACCCCGAATCATAATTGGTAAGCCAGTTGAAAAATGGGTTATAGTTTAACCTAATGGTAACATTTTAATGTTATTGCCACAGTTGTTTTGTTTATTTTACAACCCACATCAAAGCTAATATCGTTATTGGTATTGGTCCAGGAGCGAATTCCTGAAAGACCCTTGAAAACGGATTTATCTCCGAGAGTTAGTGAGTGAGTGAGTGAGTGAGTGAGTGAGTGAGTGAGTGAGTGAGTGAGTGAGTGAGTGAGTGAGTGAGTGAGTGAGTGAGTGAGGAGTGAGTGAGTGAGTGAGTGAGTGAGTGAGTGAGTGAGTGAGTGAGTGAGTGAGTGAGTGAGTGAGTGAGTGAGTGAGTGAGTGAGTGAGTGAGTGAGTGAGTGAGTGAGTGAGTGAGTGAGTGAGTGAGTGAGTGAGTGAGTGAGTGAGTGAGTGAGTGAGTGAGTGAGTGAGTGAGTGAGTGAGTGAGTGAGTGAGTGAGTGAGTGAGTGAGTGAGTATGATTTTATGTTCCTTTGTGCACTTCAAGGCACTCAAAGGAAAATCTGGCACCGAGACTCTGCCTCTTATGAGTGGCACATTTAGGGTTGAGAAATGTTTGCTAATTGGTTTCCTGCCGGCTTCCAAGAAACCCTGATGGGATATTACATGTAAACGCTAAATTACTTCTTCACCATGCCACTGTCACGCTACCTTCCTCTCTGGAAAGGGGGGGGGGATTTAGCAGCTATTGCTTCACATTTATCCGTTCAAGAAAATAACAATAATAAAAAATACATTTGAGTTATGGCGGCCGTATGATTATGAAATTTGATTAATTTCTAACGTTAAGTTTTTACGCCCACTGAAAATTATTAAGTTGAGCCGTCACTAGGTAGAACGTAGAAACCCACATTTTTTCAGAATTTTTTTTATTATGTAAAATAACACTTCTATGGTAATATATTTTCATTAAAAAAAATAAAAAATAGAAAAAATATATTGCGGTTGTCGATGTGGGGCAGCAGTAAAACCAAGAAACATAAAAAAAAAATCATTTAAAAATGTGGTAAAACCTAGCAAATCCAATACAAGGCATCAGCAAATATACTGTGTCAAACTATCACGTCTCATACAAATTGCACGTGGAAGTGTAGCAGTCAAACTCTGGAGCCCGTTTTGTAACATTGTTGTTAATGATGGCATAGTATGGGGCTTGAGAGGTCAATAACGCTGGGGTCAAATCAAGGTCATTTCAAGATCAAACGCTAGAGCAATTTATCAATTTTAGCATAATTTTAGCATGTTTCTTCGGGATGGTGCGCTGGGGAGAGATTTCAACTACTTGTATCTGCATCTGTATCTGTATGTTACGTGGCAGTACGCACTATTGTGCTATCGCCCCACGGGCGCTATTGCGCCACATTGTGGATTTTCTGGGGTCTCGCCGGATGGAAACTGCGCCTACGTCCATTGAGGTTATTTTACGTCCAACTCTATGTCAGTCAGAAGAGCCATCTGATTTACGTGGTTCTCTGAGCCCCACGACACGACATCGCTGCACGCATGTCCTAGTGTATACAGCACATGGTGGTTCCAGGTGGTCACCCATCCAATTATGGACCGGGCCCGGTGTTGCTTAACTTCAGTGATCGAGCCGACACCGATGAGCTAACGCCGTATTCCGTATATTTTGTATACTGTAGATCTTTTCATTTTTATTTTCCTTATCGCGAATTCGTGATTTTGGGACTTTTCGCGAGGGTTTAGAATTCGCGGATTTTCTTTAGTAGCGCCCATACAATAATAATGTTTTTTAGTTTACGAATGTGTCCTCAGCGCGAGATCCGCGAAAATTAAAACCTTGCGAATATTACCAGACCTACAGTATATATGTTGATACAGGGTAGTTGATCTCTGTAAACAACATATCCCGGATACACACCAAAGAATTTTGAAGAAAAACCTGGTGGTAGGGTGAAAAATCTAGCTTCCGTGACCGTGGAAATGGGACCAAGGTTTTATGGTTTTATTCATTTCATTAGATGTTAAGGTAAATATTTGGCGGGGGCCCACCTCGGAAAAGTGTGGGCGGAATTCTGTGGGCGGCCATATTGAAATTGGCCGCGGCAAAGTGGTAAAATTGTCATTTCCAGTCTGATATAATAGTGTGATACGTCAATTTAGGGATAACTTGGGTCAAAGAATTCACTTATGACTATTTCAAACCCAAATAATTATTCCCAAGCCAAAATACAAGATGGCCGACCATAGAAAATGGTGATATGTGGCATATCTATAATAGTCCGGCATGTATCGGCAACTCCCCTGCACCCCTCCCCCCACGATAGTCTGAAACCAACTTTTTTTGTAATTTTTTTGTGCTGTGTCAGATGAAGCATGTTGCCTTATCCGGGAATTGGACATAAAGATCGAAAAATTAAAAATGGCTGCCATTCAAAACGCCATTTCTTTTGAAATTGTATATCTTTTGATATAATTATGCTACAAACGTCAGTAATACCTCTATTCCAATGTTTTGCGATAGATACACGTAATTTCACTGACTTATCAGTGATTGCCACAATACGTCACCCACTGATCTTTTTGGTCGCGTTTGCTATTATTTAACACCAGGGGTCTCTGTAGTCTGTCACGTCACCGTCTGCCAACCAGCAGCAGCTATTTATAAATCGCACAAGCCGTGATGTAGATCGTGATTGGTCAGTTGTGTTTAGACGCACATTTGCCAGAACGTGGCATTGCGTTGCGCACCATACAAGTCAGATGGTATCCAGAGTGTCCTCTTTCAATTTTATATTTAATTATACTTATTTTAATGTTAGTTTTTTGAAGTATTAACTAGCATCATTTTTGCTATATACAGTATACATCAGTGTATATTCGGCCTAGATATTTTTATCTCATTTTCAGAAGCGTCAGTGCTAATAACATGAATTGGGTTATTCTACACAATGTGAGGCCACCATTATGAAAGTAGTTTTTTTCCACACACCTAGACGGACAGTACAAACAGTGGCTGTGAAAGCTGTAACCCCTGGTGGTGATTATTTTTTTGAACTCCTCACACCTGAAAACAAATGTGTAGACACCAGAATGAATCTTTTGGACGCATTTTTAAATTAGTTGTGAGCATACATATATTTTTCATGTTAATGTGGCGGCCATCTTGGATTTCTATACATTGTATTGATTTTTTTTTTTAATTTCCCATACCTAAAAACCTAGGTGTAGACACTAAAATGAATATTCTAAGTGCATTTCTTTGAAAGTTATGAGCAATCATTGCTTTTCAAGTGTGCCTGGCGGCCATTTTGAATTTTTGCTACCTGTGGCTTCAGGTCTAATTTTTAAAAAGTCTACCTGGTTATTTTCATAGCCACATGACCACAGTACAAGAATGTAAAGTCAAACACTCTGCCTCTTCTATTGCATACGGGGTCCTATAACAGAGCCTGGAGTAGGTCTGAACTCTGTACGTGTCATACATCTGAGGAGGCTATGGAATTGAGCTATTTTTACTCCCAATATTATAAGTTTAAACGAGTTTCGCATCGGGGGCGACCCAACAGCATTGCAATTCATTACCCCATAGTATCGTTATCACACTAACAATTTACGTTATGATATAGTTTAAAAAAAACTTTCATCAACTGTTATCTGACATCAATGTCTTCAGATTATATATATCGAAGAAATCGCTACTTCGCACTTCGCAATCATTCTATGATCTCTCAAATCGAACGTTTTTCAAAGTACGTCGTTCCCTTGGATATACAAGGGTATACGTGCCACTTCACAAAGTGTCAAATACACCCTTTCATTTTTAAGGGGACGATCTTACGTTTCCTAATAAATGGACATCGTGGGAGTGATAGACGCATGGTTAATTTCACATTCTGAGTCTTCTGACCCTTCTGATTTTGATTCCGCGAAGTGTCTTTCGAGAACAATAACTACAGGATTGCGCATGCTGCAGTTTAATGCTTATATGAATAGGTTTGGGCGTACCATAAGGTCAATCGGAAGAAAAACAATTTGTATTGACCAAAACAATATAGATAGATATAGTTAGATATTTATTGACGACGGTAAGTCTATGCAGACTTATGCGTCATTAAAATGAACATATGTAGGCCTTCATGACTATATACAAATAACACGAGTAATAGTTCGCGGTACAAATGGACTTTTGAAGCTCGTACTGCGCTTAGTTGATCTGGTGGGTTGATACAGAGGGCTAGAAACTTAGATGCTCAGGCATTGTGCAACATATCATAGCCCGTATTCTCGTACAAGTTACGATATATCGTAGGCTTCTGATTGGTGAGATGGCCAGCTCGACCAATCAGAAGCTTACGATATATCGTAACTTGTACGAGAATACGGTACCAGACACGGTGCAGCCCTTGTCTGGCTCAGATATGATGAAACACAATCAAATTTATAATATAATTTTACATATGCTGACATCTAATCACCTGGCAAGTCATTTTGAACCTCATTAAAATCAGAAGGCAAGAGAGGGTGTAGACATTTAGAACACTTCAAAACATATACTGTAGATCTGGTAATATTCGCGAGGTTTTAATTTTCCCGAATTTCGCGAGGAGGACAAACTCGGCAATTCAGGAATCTTGGGAAAATTATTATTATGATAGCGCTACTACAGGAAAATGAAAACTCGCGGATTCTAAACCTTATAGTGAAAAGTCCCAAAATCAAAAATTCGCGAAAATTAAAACACGTGAAATTTACCAGATTTACAGTTTTCATCCTCGGCCTCTGAATTAAAACGGTGTTGGGGGAGGGGGGGGGGGGGGCGTTGATTGAATTTCGTTATTTCCAGCAGCAGATATTTTAGGATTAGCCTGTTGTGAAGGGGTCGTCTCATCGATGCTAATACTCTACGAAGCCAAAAAGCAGCATCATGCATAAGCAGATACTGCCTTTTGGCTTCTGCATCACGATGTCACGCTGATTCGACACCAGCAGCTGAGAGGAGTCACCAGCTGTGGTAAAAACAGCAGCCACCCTCCCAACGAGCGCGAGGCTGGGCCATCATCAGGCACACAATAGATGAACTTTTCCTGTTTGCTGAGCAGGCACCAACAGCAACTCACGTATAGCGCGGAACTGGTCGCGAAGAGAGCTTTACAGTCCTCTGCAACTTTGTTTATACACTTTGTGCCTCTTTATTCGCAGAAAAAAAATGTTCAGGTTTCGGATGCTGGCAATACAATATTCCCATTGAATACACACAAGAGTACATCATAACTATGGCTGATCAGCTATTTTGTGATCAGTACAATATGAGCATGAAAAGCGGCGGTTATGGCGACACTTTCCTCGGTGGCATTTCACACACCAATGAGAGTCGTGGTAATATCACAGCTCCTTGTCCTCAGCCAAATGAGGAGGCTGGAGTGGATTCCAGAACTGTCACTTTGGTGTCTCTCTATGGGTTGATCTGTGTGGTGGGGCTCTTTGGTAACGGCCTGGTGATACTGGTGATCAGTAGGTACACCAAGATGAAGACTGTCACCAACATGTACATACTTAACCTGTCTGTGGCTGACTTCCTGTTCCTGCTGGGGCTACCGCTGGTAATGGTGACGGCGGTGATACGTCAGTGGGTGTTCGGAGAAGCCATGTGTAAGATCTACTTCAGTCTCACCTGTGTTAACATGTTCACGGGAGCGTTCACACTAACCCTGATGTCTGCAGACCGCTTCCTGGCAGTTGTACATCCCATCTCGTCTTTACGTTGGCGTACACCGCGGTACGCTCTGATGGCAATAGGATGTCTGTGGCTTCTATCAGCTCTACTCCTTCTGCCAGTATTTCTGTACGCCAAGGTGATGACCATAGATGGAGTGGCACACGGATGTAGCATAGTATGGCCCGAAGAACAAGCGTTGGCAGGTCACCATGCCTTCTTCATCTATACTCTCCTCCTCGGTTTTCTCATCCCCGTAACTCTAATCGTCCTCCTTTACACTTTGCTGCTGGTGCGCCTGCGCCAAGCTACCAGGTTCCGGTCAGGAGACAGACGCAGGTCTCATCGCAAGGTGACCCGGTTGGTGGGCCTGGTGATTCTAGTGTTCATCGTGTGCTGGCTCCCACATTGGGCAATCCAGACGCATCTTATTGTCCGCGCACGGTTTTATAAAACCGGCAGGCTGGAAGAGTGGCAAATATTCCTTATCACACTCTTCACACTTCTTAGCTACGCTAATAGCATGGTAAGTAACATTCCCAGTAAAGACAAAACGTTGCACCAGTGTTTTTGCATCTTTGAAGAATGACGTGACCCTTAAAACACTGAAATATTTTTGTATAAACCACGGAAACCAAAGGGTTTCTTTAATTTGAAATCTTTATAAATGCCTTAGTTATCTCTTTCTGATTCATTTTAATACCGATGTTATGGGTCTTTGGCTATCATAAATTTGTTTAATATTCGTACAGTGCTGGGATCGACTTTAGACGTCAGAATCTGACGTCTGTAGACGTCAGATTCTGATGTCTAATGTCGATCCCCGCGCTGTAAGGGTTAATTTTCCACCTAGGGGCTTTACAACGAAAATATTCATGGAACTGTTTTTATAATAACGAGATTTATGACCCGTAATTCATCGTTATCCACTAAAAGTCGAGAATTGCGACAGCAATTCGTGGCTTGTAGCGGGTGACGATGACAATGGTAAACCATGTTTAAAAAAGTTTTCAACCGTCTTTTAATGGTGATTCTGGCCCAACATTGATCCAACATGTAATGTCACTGCGTCATGTTTAAAATGGGTATTGCGGTCGTATAACTCTCTATAATATTGTTTTTTTTTTCGTTTTGTTAGTTAAATCATTGTTATTGTGAATGATAAGTGTGTTTAAAGAGTGCTTGGTCCCCTAAAAAAATCAGTTTGGGTTATTTTCAGTCGATTGGCGAAACACAATTTCAAGTGGGCTAAAATTTGAATTAGATAACTTTTAATCGCAAAAGATTTATACTGGTGATGTAATATTCACCAGAGCTTGTATTTGACTACTCCATGTAAATACAATACAAAATATTGGATAATTCATCAGGTGTTAATTAGTTGCAACAATTAATATAGTGAAGTAATTTTTACCCTAGCGCCAGTAAATAAGGAAACCAATCTCTCATTCAATTGTGATGTTTAATCAGAAGACACAACAAACCAAAACGAACTACTGAAAGTGATACAGGACATAGCGTAGTGTAGTATGAAATACTATCAATGTTAAGCTATAGTACAGTATGGCGTGATTGTACTTTTTCCATTATCCTAGTAATATGAATTAAACAATCAATCTCAAACAATCTCAGATTAAAATAATAGTGACAAAAGAACATATTATCTAAACATTGTATTATTACAATAAGTATTTAATGTTAGGCTAAATGTCTGGTAAAATGAGTGGTGTGAGTGTCTTTTGATTCTTTTGGGATGATGCAGAGAAGAGTGAAAACAATTACTGTTGAGCAGTTAAACAATATGTTGTTACATCATATGTTAGTTCATCATCCAATCTCCGGAGCGCTGCCATGCAGGAGCTTGCCTTGAGCGAGGTAGACGGCTTGGTGTTTCATTCAAAGAAGATGATTGTGAATTAGTCTCTGGACTAGGGGCTGTATGAGGCGATGCATGCAACATATCTAATGGCTGCAATTCATTAGGTTCAATGTCAGTGAAAGCATATTCATCTTGAACAACTTCTGTGAGAACTGGGGGTATGGGAGGATGTGGATCATTAATTGAGTTTAGCTCAATATCAAGTTGAGTAGTACTCTCACAATCGGATTCGGAGTCATCGTCGGGGGGATTAATCCCACGAATAGGCTCATCTGTAGAAATCATAGGGGAAGGTGTTACAGGATAGCAGTCAGAAGCACGTACTTCGTAAGTTTTGGAGCGAAATTGGGATAGTGTAAACTTCCTTATTTTGTACAAGTCTCCTACAATGTCAACTATCATATATTTGGGGCGAGCATTTGTTTTAGCTCCATCACAGTGCAAAAAAACAAGTTCCCCAACTTTAAAACGAGGGATTGATGGGGGTGGTCTACCGGATAGCTTTGATGCAATACTGGGCTGATGGTTCATCTTCCTAGCATGGTGTTGTTGTAAGATCAAGTCTTGGTCTCGTATTGGTAACTGGTCACCACATATTTGATCCCTTTGTGTCCAGACTTCACGAGAAGATAAACCACCTTTTCTGATGCGAGCGTTCAAATTGGCGGTGACTAATGCAAGTGTAACTTTTGATAAGGGGCCACCTTCTGGAGATAGTTTAAGGCATTCTATACCATGCTCTTGAACCGCTCTTTCTGCAACTGGATTTTTATTAACATTTTTGATGCGACCAACTTCTAGTGTGATATTGTTCTTCAGTAGGACAGGGTCTTTCACAAGAGCAACGAAGCAAGGTGCCGCATCAACGCGTATTGTCAACTGATCATCGCCCAGTGGTCGTAGTTCAGCACACATGATCAAGAGCGAATCTCGAACATGATCATGTTTTTCAGAGTCAATCAGGGAAGTCATAGTGAATGATGAAGAGGATTCCCGTAAAATCATTATAAACTGCTTATATCGGCGCATTATGTCACAGGCGAATGAAAGACCAATTTTGTCAGGGGGTGGTCCAGTAGGGGCTGAGCTAGTAGATGTGGACTTAAGGCTTTCAGGGACAAACAGTGATGGCAAGAAGTTGATACAACTTTTAAAGCATTGTCCACGTCAAGGGCATAAAAGTAGCGAGATACAAGTAGTTTAAGTTGATGAGGTGAAGGGTGATTAAATCTGAGGTGAATAGCAGTGATTAAACCATGCAGCACTGCACGGGGGACCACTATTCTCTCTCTGACTGGCTGGAACTGCTGTACATCACGTACCACTAACACACCATCACTCGCAATGGTCACAAAGCGGAGATAACGCTTTACATCAGGGATATTGGTAAGTTTTTTTGATGGTCGAGTACCTTGCGTTAGGTAAGCGTGAGCACGACGAAGGTCAGAACACTCTTGTTGAGTAGCATGCCAGGCGACACGGCTCATGAAAGGCATCTTGACGGTTCCATCAGTAATGTCTTTAACGGAAATCTCACGTACAACGGAGTCCTTCAATTCATTAATAAATTTGCAAATTTGGCAGGTTTTTTCTCTGCATATTATAGGATGACGACTGCTATAGTCAGACGGGAGATTAGCAGCACCGGTTATATGGCGGACATGAATCTGAAAACGACTGACAAGGGAAAGAAAAGTTGAAACCCTTGAACTGGCGGAAAACTCACCACGTGAAAGCTTTTCCTGAGCTTGTACACATGGGCGACTGTCTGTGAGGACTTGTGTAATGTGGTGAGACTGGACAATGTATGGGGAGAAATGCTTAATAGCTGTGCCAATGGCGAGGGCCTCTAGTTCGCAGGGCAGCCAAGTAATTTGATGTTTTTTTAGCTGGGAATTGAAGAAACCTGCTAGAAGTAATTTGCCATCTCGCAATGCATATAAAGTTGCGGCAAGACCACCTGGCTTTACAGAGGCATCAGTGACAATCCACAATTGATCTTGTGGTAAGGGAATGGTTATAACCTTAGCCTGCCGTAGTGCAACTTTTGCTTGGGTGAAAGCATGTGATAAGTCATCAGTCCAAACAATCTTTTCACGAGAGGGTTTGCCAGCAACGGCTTTCTCTAGTGGATGTAGGAGGCCAGCGTATCCTTTCAGAACACGACTGAGAACTTTATAGCTACCAATGAAAGATCTCAGGCTGTGTACAGTTGATGGCTGAGGTGTGGATTGTAAGGTGAGAAGGCGGTGTGGGCTAGCGCTAAGGCAGCCATCTGACCAAATCCAACCAAGGATTGTGGCAGACCTAGGACAAATTAGGGTTTTCCGGGCAGAGAGGCGGAGATCATTCTTGGACAGAGCTTGTAACACACACTCATAGTTAAAGAGAGCCTCTTCAGGTGTATTTCCACCCACATACAGGTCATCAGCTATCTTGGCAACACGACCTTGTTGAATAAGGTCACCAAGGATACGACTCATCAGTTCTTCAAGACAAGTTTCAGAGCCGGGCATGCCCATAGCGCAGCGTGTATATACACGAATTCCCTTAAAGGGGGTGGAAACACCACAATATTTCATGGAATCATGAGCCAGAGGGATTTGGTAAAAGGACTGTGGGAGGTCAGTTATTATTATGAACTTCCACTTAGCGATATCTCGCAGGACATTATCGACTTGGGGCATAAGGGATGGTTGAGGTTTACTGTAGCGACCAACTTCACCGAAAGATGTTACAAGGCGATGGCCACCATTTGGTTTTTTCACAAGAAAAGAGAGGTTCAGGTATTCTACTGATACATTAACCTGTTCGGGCTTAGCAAAAACACCTGCGTTTTCAAGTTCATCAAACTTAGATTGTAGGGCAATCATGGTATCATGATTGTACTGAGGTAACCGGCCTTTACGCTGGGGTGGGAGAGTGGGACCCATGTTGACAGATGCCTCGATTCTGCCACTAAGGCCATTATACTTTGAAATTTCAGGGCTAAATACGTGATCGTATTTTGAGTTTAGTTTCATAAACTTATTGCGTGTACTTAATGGTAAGATCTGGTCGGGATCAACTGAGATAGAGGAACTATATGTGTCAAGTTTCTTAGGGGAAGTGGGCACTGGGATGCTAGGAGTGGGACTCACAACCTGAACGGGTGAAACTACACGTACTTGGCATATATGTTCATTGCGTCTCAGCAAAATAGGTTCATTCGTATTGTTTGGTACACAGATAGTATGACCAACTGCAGCAATTTCTTGTATAGCAGGCCAAGCCTTCTCGGGCTTAGCATGGACATTGGCAGGCGAGTCAAACCGAGGCTCCAATGCCCAAATGGAGTCTGGGTTAGCTTCATCAGGTAAGGACATTTGGCAGTAATCGCCAGGGAGAACCACAGTTTGGGTACTAGGGGACCTGAGTAAGTAAGATTGGGTTCTACGGGCAGAAGGTAAAGTATTAGACTGAGGACCGTAAGATATAATATGTGATCCCTTGATGACAATTTGACGCTTAGCGGGGCGCATGGCTATATCATTGCTAACAAGAAAAGGGGTGCCAGCAAGAATGTCAACATCGAGCTCTCTTACCACAAGGGCGTCAAGAGTGAACGAATGACTGTCCCTAGTAAGTTTGCAATGAACTTCACCAATAACCTCTAATGGGGTCACACCATCAGCTTGGCGGGCCATCTGTGAGGCAGGAATAAGGGGTAGGTTTATGTATTGTGCGACAGATGCTTTTATCATATTTGTTGTAGCACCAGAATCTAGAGTCAGTCTTAAAGGGTAATCATGATAATGAGCGTTTAAAAAAGGGGACTGTATAACATTAACTCGAGAAGCGCTAGGTGAATCAATAAGTGCGGAGTTATCTATCGCTGTTGTGTCGAGATTTTGGTTGTCAATATTATCATCAACATACTCGGAAACGTCAACATCACCAATCAGTCTAGAACGACCAATGCGGCGCTTGTCAGAGTCTGGGAGGAATTTGCATTCAGGTAGGTTGTGAGAAGAGTGACCAGGGCGACTAGCAGTTTTACACAAAACACAAGATTTGAATTGACTCCGTCGGTACGTGGGGGATGGTCGAGCGGAATATGAGGGAGTACCGGTACGAAGCACTCGAGTATCATCAATGGAGCGGAGTTCATCAAGTAAAGAGGATAAAGCCTGCGAGATTTCAGGCTTTAAAGACGCGAGAGTTTTGTTCCTGAGCTCCGAGCCATATATTTGCTTTACAAGTAAAGGTAAACCAGGGTTAATCATCTGCAGCCACAAGAGCACAATAGTATTCTCGATGGTTGGGGACACATCTTCATCACGGGTAATGGCGTCACCGTGATGTGTTAGATTGCTGTCAGACTTTGTCATATTGTCCTCAAAAAAAGCCATAAGTCTTTGAAATAAATCTTCGGGTCTTTCATCCGGCTCTAAATGTATTTTTGAGAGATCGAGGAAGTGAGCACCAGTCGACTGGAAGCCAAAATGTTGGCGAATTTGTTGCCAAATTGAAGACAGTGACGTAGAGTTTTTTGTTATGGTATTACGTGAGATGATGGAACAGTAATTTGCGATTTGGCCTAGCATCAATTCAAGCTGAGCATTTTTTTGGATAGCTGTCTTACGGGCTTTCTCAGGAATATCATTGCCATCATCAGTGAAACCTCGAAGTATGTTTGTAGAAGTACGTTTTTCCCAGACACAATCATCGGCTAAAAATGGGCTGAAATTTCTGTCTAGTGATAGGATGTAGAGGAGATTCTGTCTCCAGTTTTCGAAAGAATTTATTGTCTCATTTTTCGTGAGAGGCCATTGTTTCGGCGCTCTTTGTTGTGACATTGTTGATAAAAACACGAGGTATGAGTCTAGGGAAGAGAAATTGGGCCTCGTGTGATTGAGCGATAATATGAGAAATTCAGATCCGGTAAAAGTTAGTCTCTATTTTTATGCACAATTGTCAATATTAATGAGGTGAAAATGGTTTTATTTTATTATGCCTGTTTGTTGGCATATATATCATAGACGTGGGTAAGAATCCCGCTGCCACCACGCCAGTAAATAAGGAAACCAATTTCTCATTCAATTGTGATGTTTAATCAGAAGACACAACAAACCAAAACGAACTACTGAAAGTGATACAGGACATAGCGTAGTGTAGTATGAAATACTATCAATGTTAAGCTATAGTACAGTATGGCGTAGCTTTCGTATTTAACCTTTAAACAATAATTTGAAAAAGAAATGAATATTACAGCAAATTATTGTTAGAATAAATTGTACAAAATTAATGTAAGTGATTTTTACCCACCTGAGCGGGACACAACTTCACGTTTGTGATAATGTGGTTATATAAAGTCATCAGAGGATGTTCATTTACATTTGGACCTTTCACTATTATATACATTTATATACCAGTATACGAAGTATAAACACGGTTGTGATAATGTCACAAAATTATAACCAGATAGCGACAGCAACTGGCCAATCAAGACCAATTTCACCATTGGCAGCGCCCTTGTAATTAGAATCATAATTATCTATATGCGTGCTGGTCCCCAATACGGAGTGCGGACAATCATAGGCTACATCAAGTGACATTTAACAGAGTGAAAAGTCCGCAAAGTTAAACACTATGATCAGTCGATATGGATAAGTACACGAACTGATAGAAATATTGCCATGAGGTCTAGAAAACGAATGTTCGTGATTCCGAAAATGAATGTTTGCACGCTAGAGAACAAAATGTTCGCACTCTAGAAAACTAATGCTCGTAAACTAGTGCGAACTTTTCTAGAGTGCGAACATTACAATTATTCACGAACGAGAGTATGTTCCTATTGAGGTTTAATATACTATTGTGGGTATGTGTCTAACTATCTGTCTACTTTACTATTCAGGTGAATCCTCTGCTCTATGCCTTTACCAACGCCAGTTTCCGCGAGGCTTTCATCAGCGCGTTTTACTGTGTGAACGACAGCATCCTGCGAAGCAGACGTCAGTCGGACAATCACTCCGGTGTGATCGACAACAACTCAACAAGCGTGGCCATTCACCAGCCGAGGAGGAGACCAGAGGCTGCAGGGCAAGCTGAAATGAACGCTCTCAACTGCAGACCTACATCTGAGGAGGATATCAAGGCCACACTTCAGGGTGTGGATGTGTGATCCTGATGATTCCACGGACAACTCCTCCACTCACTAATTGGAACGCGCAGACAACTGAGATCAAGAAAACATGGAGCTGCTGGACCACCTCCTATGCGTTGGCGCAATGCTGTTTTGAGGTAGAGCCAGTGTCTGCGACGCTGGCCCTACATCAAACCAGCGTCGCGTCGACGTCTCGGATAGGATGGGATGCTAGGTCACGGACTACCCAAACACGTGACGTTAATTAAGTGAAACCAAACCTGGGTTATAGTGTCGGCGATGCTGGCACAACATTAATTATTGCAACATTATTTCAACTTACTCTGAGTATATATACCGGCACTTTGTGAAAACAACCCCCCCCCCCCCAATTTTTAAATGTGCATATTCAAGCTGAGTTTTGTTTTAAAATATTTTTGATGTTTTTTCATCAATTGGGTAATATACCGTTTAAAACGCTACAGTGTTCAATCATATATCAGATAACAATTTAGCTTGGTGTAAAATCAAAATTGGGGCAGTGTTTATCAAAAAGTGCAAAACCATGTGTCCTACATGCCAAATATGGCATGTACCCTCACCAACTTTCAAGCGACAATGCGACATCATTGGCAGCATTCATTCGATTAGGGCACAATATCGTAATCGCCTCCATCGTCAGTACAGTTTGGCTCCAGTGGGACTATGAGATAATTATTGTTTATTTGCCACAATAAACATTACTGAGACTTATGTTTTGTATCTCATTTGTCATCAATTTACGACGCCGGCCCAACATCAAACCAGCACAGGTTCAATGGCTCGTGTTTGCTGATTGAGACACCTGGTGAAGTCACCGATTCAAAAATAGCGACAGAGCCATCTGGTGAACATGTGAAGAGGTAATGATTACAATAATTGTTTTTCACGAAAGTAGTAGTGGACATACAACAGCAAATGTAGAGTTTTTTCAGCCATGGTCACCTTCGTCGCGTTTCACCTCTGTAGCATGTCACCTCCGTCTCGTGTCACCTCTGTCTCAAGTCACATCGGTCTTGTGACACCTAATATCTTGTCACCTCAGTCTCGTGTCACCTCCGTCTCGTGTCACCTTCGTCTCGTGTCACTTCTGTCTCGTGTCACCTCCATCGCGTGTCACCTCCGTCTCGTGTCACCTCTGTCTCGTGTCACATCTGTCTTGTGTCACATCTGTCTCGTGTCACCTCTGTCTCGTGTCACCTCCGTCTCGTGTCACCTCCGTCGCATGTCACCTCTGTCGCGTGTTACCTCTGTCGGTGTCACCTCTGTTACGTATCACCACCGTCGCGTGTCAACTTCGTCTCGTGTTACCTCCATCTTGTGTCACCACCGTCTCGTGTCACCTCCGTCGCGTGTCACTTCCATTGCGTGTCACCCCTGTCTCATGTCACCTCCATCCTGTGTCATCTCCGTCTCGTGTCACCTCCGTTTTGTGTCACCATCATCTCGTGTCACCTCTGTCGCGTGTCACCTCCATTGCGTGTCACCCCCGTCTCGTGTCACCCCCGTCTTGTGTCATCTCCGTCTCGTGTCACCTCCGTTTCGTGTAACCTCCGTCTCGTGTCACCTCTATCTCGTGTCATCATTGTCGCGTGTCACTTCCATTGTGTGTCACCTCCAGCACGTGTCACCTCTGTCGCGTGTCACCTTCGCCGCGTGTCACCTTTGTCGCATACACCTTCGTGGCGTGTCATCTCTATCAGATGTCAATTCCTTCTCCTGTAACCTCTTTTGCGTGTCACTTTTTTTGCGTGTCACACCCTGCGCATGTCAACTCCGTCGCGTGTCACCTCCATCTTGTGTCACCTTTGTCGCGTGTCACCTCTGTCGCGTGTCACCTCCATCGCATGTCACCCCCGTCGCGTGTAGCTTCTTTTGCGTGTCACCTCCGTCACGTGTCACATCCGTTGCGTGTCACCCTCGTGGGTGGCGTGTCATCTCTATCGGGTGTCACTTCCGTCGCGTGTAACCTCTTTTGTGTGTCACACCCTGTCGCATGTCAACTTCGTCGCGTGTCACCTCCATCTCGTGTCACCTCTGTCACGTGTCACCTCTTTCGCATGTCACCTCCATCGTGTGCCACCCCCGTCGCATGTAGCTTCTTTTGCGTGTCACCTCTGTCATGTGGCACCTCCGTTGCGTGTCACCTTCGTTACATGTCTCGTGTCACCTTTGTCTTGTGTCACCTCTGTCTCGTGTCACCTCTATCGCGTGTAACGACCGTCTCGTGTCATCTCCGTCGCGTGTCACCTTCATCGCGTGTCACCTCCGTCGTGTGTCACCTCTGTCGCGTGTCACCTCCATTTCATGTCACATCTGTCACATGTCACCTCTGTCGCATGTCACCTCTGTTGCATGTCACCTCTGTCGCATGCCTCCTCCGTTGCGTGTCACCTCCGTTGCGTGTCACCTCTGTCTCATGTCACCTTGGTTGCGTGTCACCTCTTGCGCGTGTCACCTCTGTTGTGTGTCACCAGAGTCACGTGTAGCCTCTTTTGTGTGTCACCTTCGTCTCGTGTCACCTTCGTCTCGTGTCACCTCCATCGCGTTTTACCTCCGTCTCAGGTCACCTCTGTCTCGTGTCACCTCTGTCTCGTGTCACTTACATCGCGTGTCACCTCCGTCTTGTGTCACCTCCGTCTCATGTCACCTCCGTCTCGTGTCACCTCCGTCTCGTGTCCCCTCCGTCTTGCGCACCTCCGTCTCGTGTCACCTCCGTTTCGTGTCACGTCTGTCTCGTGTCACATCTGTTTCATGTCACCTCCGTCTCCTGTCACCTCCGTCTCGTGTCACCTCTGTCTTGTGTCACCTCCGCTTCGTGTCATCTCCGTCTCAGGTCACCTCTGTCTCGTGTCACCTCTCTCTCGTGTCACTTCCATCGCGTGTCAACTCCGTCTTGTGTCACCTCCGTCTCATGTCACCTCCGCCTTGTGTCACCTCTGTTTCATGTCACCTCCGTCTCGTGTCACCTCCGTCTCGTGTCACCTCTGTCTTGTGTCACCTCCGCTTCGTGTCATCTCCGTCTCCTGTCACCATTGTCGCGTGTCACCTCTGTCTCGTGTCACCTTCGTCTCGTGTCACCTCCACCGCGTGTCACCTCCGTCTTGTGTCACCTCTGTCTCGTGTCACAAGATAAATAATAACATTATAATAGTTCATTCTGCTTCATTGTCAAAAGTATTGAAATATCGATAAATGAATACATTATAATAGTTCCTTCTGCTTCATTATCAAAAGTATTGAAATATTACAACAAGAATAAAACATTTAAGCCCATAAAGTATGCTTCTCCCGTGAAAATGTGTGGATACAGATCATAGACGTATACACACCATGTCCAATACACCTACAATTTGACGTCTATACATGTATACAATTCAATGTGGCAATTGTCCGAATTAAGGTCTACTGCCACGCTGGCTTATACACTACAGTCAAGTTTGAACCAGCTTCACTTTGGCGTCTAAATCGTAAACCTCAATTGTCATTGTTTTTAATGTATATATTTAGCATAAACATTAAAAATGTATCTTATTTTGAACAATCAGTTGGTTCAGTAATTTTAAATATAGTTACAAAGTAGCCCAAATTACTCGCCTATCGAGCCGATGAAAAACATAAATAGACAGTATGAAAGGTAGACAGTTATCCCTTTTCCTAGCCGCGCCTGCGCGCCGTAAGTTCACGACGATCTCGCGCCTGTTGGCAGTCCATACCTCGATGTCTATGCTCAAAGCAAACAACACCCTTGAAGTTGTGGGTCGCGGTAGCGAGAAACATAACTTCAAGTGGGTGGAAAATTTAAATTATTTTAACAATTTTGTAAAAGATGTGAAAGAGTTTTAACATTTCACTATTTTTTTAACGAATTTTTCTAAAATAAATGATCACATCTTGGCGATTGTGAGAGATTTTTCCATATCAATTTGCAAGTAATCTGATAGACGGATTAGAAGATAAATCCTGCCTAAAAAATTTTTGGCGGCCAACTTAGAAAAAGTACTATTGGCACAGTAACAAAAATACATTGGCTCTTGCAATATCAGACGCATCACTCAAAACATAATCAAAAGCATGTGCCTCATTGGCCGCTTTTAGTATATTTATATTATCGACCGGATAAACATGTACTTAAAGTGTGATGTAACTATGGCGACGGCTTCACGAGCTGATGCCAACCGAGACATTTTAGGCAAATGCAATAGTTTTTATTTAGGGATGTGTGTATAATATCGCTGTATATGTGCTTATACACCGTTATATGAAACATTTGACATGTTTGACGTGTTTAATGAAAAATAGTTTCGTATATCCCTATTTTTCTTTAAACACGTCAAACATGTTAAAATGGCTTTTATTTAATTTTATTATTTTATTATTGTTTTGCACATAGTTTAATTTTATCGACTTGTAGATAATCTATAGGTTTCTACACTTTCCAGAGTGCCTTTTTTCTACTAACTATAATACCTATAATAGTAGGCCTAGTTTTAGTGCGGGAACATGGTGATGCGGGAAACATGAGTGTATCGTGCATGGTATCATTAACATGGATATTTATAATAGTTTTTATTTTATTTAATAGGGGTACATATATTTTACATCATCATCTATGTTTATTATATTACGCATGGTATACAAAAAATGTATTGTAATATAATTAATGACGCATTTATTAGTGTGCTTAAACATCCCGTTGTCAATACATATCTATCTCATTTGTGATGCCACATTTTTGAGTTAGATCAGGTCTGGAATTTTTGTTTCAGATATGTTCCTAAAGCTGCCCCAGTTACAGACTAGGCACAATTCGTCGAAGTATGTCTGGTTAAAATGCTAAAAGGAAATGATGTTAATTCATGGCATACAGTGTTGTTAAAGGTGGTAGAACCAAAATATGTTGCATGCCAGGCGTAGAAATGCCTCAAAATTAAAATATACAAAATGGCCGCCGAGGCTGGGCGAAAATTGAATATATACAGGTATATTCAAATAAAAAAGATATAAGCACCACCGAAATATTTTTTCTGCAATATTTGTGATATAGACATTCTAATAAATTATTTCGCTTTTAAAAAGTACGTTTCTAAGGGTCATACTTATCCACAATTGTCGTTTTAAAAGATAAATAATTTGGTGAACAGTACCATCATTTAATTTCTTGAGCTCATGTAAAAAAAATGCAGACACGTCGATTATTGCTAGTTTGCAGTTTTTCAGGCTGTAGCTGTATCCGATAATGTGCAAATATATTTCTGTTGAGGATATATTACAGCTTTAATTATGAAATGTGAACGTAAGATGTGGGCCTGTGAGGTGGAGGTATCTAGTGGAGAAACGGGCTATATTCACTTTTGGTGTCTTCTAAAGCTCTCTAATATGAATGTATTTTTATATTAATTATGTTAGTGACAGCCACATAACAATGTTATGACTGCCAAGAAGATAAGCACGTGCACTTGTAGATCCGTATAATGTAACCAGACGTATAATGTAACCGGTTACATTATACGTCTGGTTACATTATGCGGTCACAGACAAAAACGTAATTTGTAACCAGGAATGACGCATAATATAACCGCTTCTTTTATTGCCCGTAATTTACCCAAGAAGAAATAGTTTTGCGTTTTGATATAAAAGGACACTATTTAAAACTAATTATTGGTAGTAAATATTGTCATTCTAATACATTAATCCTTCGAATCAAATCGAGACGGGGTCCTTGTGTAGTAGTTTACCGCTGCGCCTGTCGCGTCGAAGCTCGCAGAAGCCCTAGTACTCTTTTTAAAAGAGACATGTCCTCTTTTAGTTATTTATGATTCTGAATTTCTTTCTGGAATCAATTTATCACACCACCAAATGCCAGTCCCATTGAAATACATGTAAACTGTCTCAACTCCACAGGCCGATTTCTTTCTGCACTCCCAACAATGTAGTGCCGCATATCATGATAAAGCCTGCACTGTGCTTTTTAAAAAAAACAGGTCAAATATGGGTTTGCTAGCCGGACAGATTTTGAGCTACACCACCTAGCATGTAAAAATGTCACCACAGTTCAAATTAGGCTAAAATTCAAACCCTCTTTCACAGACCAGACACACATCATTTTAACCCACTGTATCCCCGACAGATGATCACGAAACAGTTATATCTGATATCCTGCATGGCTGAGACACTGTGTACTTATTAAATATCGACAAAATTATAACATATTTGCATTTGTTTTTTATTTCAACAGAGGTTGGAACAGCCGCATTAAAATATTTCCAACATTAGACACCTGCTATGATTTCGGCTAATTTAGAGTGGTGAGATTATACATAAAGCAGTGTAAATTTGTATTTGTCGTTTTTTTTAATGACGTGTATTTAATTTAATTATGTGAGACAAACCATATGTTAAAGAAGTTACAGCATACAATTTTAGAGTTGCGATCTTGTGTCATTCAAACTCAACTTTCACTTCAGAATCTATGTCACATAATTGCGGATGGCCTGATGCGGTGGTTAACCCTTTGACTTCCAGGCCGGGGTGCATGCCATGATCCAGATATACTGGTGTAGGAGCTCTATTTTTCGTCATTTGAAGCTGGAATTGCTAACGCAATTTCCAGCTTCAAATGACGAAAAATACATAAATGTAGTATATATTTGACGAAAATTTGTGTCATTTTATGGTTACGTTCATTGACGAATGACAACGGAAATTTCCGTCACGTATGGTAGTGAAAAGGTTAAAGCGGCCTGCTTGGAAAGTCGGAGATCGCGGATTTCGTCACTCGCTCTGCCATTCAGGTTTTAAAGAAACAAAATATTTCTTCCTCGCTCACTCGTAGAGGGGATCCTCCTTGACTGAGAAGTAGCATGCTTGTGCTGGTACCACCAGGGCGCGAATTTCGAATCATGTGTTTAGAGGGCAGTGTAGTCTCATTCATCTCACCATCCTCAGGTTCTCCTGACCCAGTTTAGCCTATATGTGAACAAATGTAGCCTAAAACCCCATGCATTCATTTTTACTGTCATTTGAAGACCGACTTGTCATTTTCGCCGAACATCCGTGGGAAACTACGCTCCACTATTGGCCCCTCCCAGTAAACATGAAACATTAAGCCAACGTTTGTTCTACGTTACATTAACCCGGCATTGGCTGATAATGTAACGCAACATGGGAATATTAATAACAATTTAAATATCTAAGTCCGTCGCTTTATTCTGAACGGACGGACTGACGAACTGAAGAGTCAGGGGATAGACGGACGGTCGAGCGAACGAGCGAGCGAGTGGAAGCACGTACGTAGGCCTATAGTATAGGCGAAAAGGAGCGAACGGACGCCGCTTGAAGACATAACCACTCACTTAGTTTAATTTAAACATACTATAGGTATAATGAAACTTCTCGGTTACATTATAGTCCAGTTGTCAAATGGCATTTTTTTACTGAAGCGTGTTTCGCGGTATGGACGATGTTTTATGATTGATTCTGGTTCTAAGGGATGTCCTGAGCAGGAATCAGCCGGGTGCCACTTTGGCACCCTTGGGCGGAATTTTTTAAGGGCAAAAACAAAATGGCCGCCAAATATTTCAAGGTCAAATATGATTTTTCAACAAATGAAACCAGGAACAAGTGTAATACTTCATTTTCATGTGATTTTGACTGGGCAATCCATTTCTTGTATTATTTTGATGACTCAAGGTCATCTTCAAGGTCAAAAAGACAATTTCAAGGTCAAAGAAGCAAAAATACAATTTTTAACAAATAAAGATAGGAACATGTGTAATACGTCTTTTACATGGGATTTTATCTGAAAATGAATGTATTGTATTATTTTGTTGATCCAAGGTTAGCTTCAAGGTCGAAAGTCCTTTCCAAGGTCAAAAACAAAATGGTTGCCAGATATTTCAAGGTCAAATATGATTTTTCAACAAATGAAGCTAGGAACAAATGTAATACCTCATTTTTATGTGATTTTGACCAGGCAATTCATTTCTTGTATTATTTGCATGATTCAAGGTCATCGTCAAGGTCAAAAGGTCAAATATCAAGGTCAATTAAGCAAAATTACCGTTTTTAACAAATAAAGCTAGGAACATGTGTAATACCTCATGCAATTTTGACTGGGCATTCCATATCTGATATTATTTTGATTATTCAAGGTCATCTTCAAGGTCAAAGGGGTCAATTTCAAGGTGAAGTAAGAGAAAATATCATTTTTAACAAATAAAGCTAGGAATGTGTGTAATACCTCTTTCTATGGGATTTTGACTGACAAATCCAATTATGGTATTATTTGAGTGATTAAAGGTTATCTTCAAGGTCAATTTCAATTCAGGGTCATCAAAATTAACGAACATAAATAGCAAAAAGTGTTTTACGTCTTTTTAGTGTAATATTGACAAATAATCCATTTCTGCTACTATTTTTATAATTAAAGGTCATTTTCAAGGTCAGTGTGTCAATTTCAAGGTCAGGTAAGCGAAAATATGATTTTCAACAAATAAAGCTAGGACAATATCTTTCTGGTATGATTTTGGTTATTTGAGGTGATCCTCTAGGTCAAATGTAAATATCAAGGTCAAATATTATTTTAACGTAGTATTCTACATATTGGAGCACACATAATAAATTGTCTTAGTGTATCTTTAACCGGATAATCTAATTCTAGTAGGGTTTTAATGAATAAACATCATCAAGTTAAATGATCAGACAACTAGAAGGCATCAAAGGGTCACAGAGAGGCGTCAAATAGAGACGAAAAAGCATAAAAGATCAATGGAGAGGCGGTAAAAGGTGACAGCGAGGCGGTAAAAGACAATGGGGAGGCATTTAAGGATGTCGACGAGTTGCTAAAAGGCGCCCAAGAGGCGCTAAAGAGCGAGTAAGAAGGGTTAAAAGAAAATGAGTAGTCATTAAAGGGCAATGAGGAGGCATTGAAGGGCAATGAGGAGGCGGTGAATGGCAACGAGGAGGCGTTAAGGGGCAAAAATGGGGCGGTAAAGAGCAACAAGATGCATTAAAAGGTGGCGGGGTGGCATGAAAGGGCTATGGAACGGTGGCAAAGAAGTACGTTAACAGGTGATGGGGCGGTGCTAATGGTTGATGGATAGGTGTCTAAGTGCAATGAGAAGGCATTGAAAAAGACAAAGAATCGTTAAAGGGCAATGGAGAAGCGTTAAATGGTGACGAAGAGACGTCAAAGAGCGATGTAAAGGCGTTAAAGGCCGAAAAAGTGTTAAAAGTGATGTAGATGCATTAAACTTTGATGAAGAGGCGCTAATAGGCGCTGCAGATGCGTTAAATAGCGATGCGAATGTGGTAAAGGCGATGGTGAGGCATTAAATGGTGATGGGAAAGTTTTAAATGGCGATGGGAAGGCGGTAATGGGTGATGAGGAGTCGTTAAAGGGCGACCATGAAACGTTAAACGACTATGGAAAAGCGCTGAAGGGCAATGGGGAGGAGTTGAAGTGTGCTGGATAAGCGCGTGAAGGTGAGTAGAAAGTGTTAAAACAACGGAGCATTGTTAAAGGGCGACAGAGAAGCGTTAAATGGTGACTGAGACGTCAATGGGCATTGGAAAAGTAATAAAGGTTGATGGAGATGCAGTAAAGGGTGATGGAGAGACGCTAACAGGCGCTGCAGATGAGTTAAATGGCGATGGGAAGGCGTTAATGGGCAATGAGGAGGCGTTGAAGGACAACGAAGAGGCGCTAAGGGTGACGGGATGTGTTGGTGGGTGGCATGAAAGGGTTATTGAATGGCGTTAGAGGGTGACGAGGAGGCATTAAATGACAGGTGATGCGGTGGTGTTAAAGGGTGATGGATATGTGTTTTAGGGCGATGAGAAGGCGTTAAAGATGACGGGGAATCGCTTAAGGGCAACTGAGAAAAATTAAATTATGACGGAGAGATGTCAAAGAGTGACAGGAAGGCGTTAAAGGGCCAAGAAAAAGTGTTAAAGGTTGATGGAGATGCACTAAAAGGTTGATGGAGAGGCGTTAAAAAGGTGCTGCAGATGTGTTAAATGGTGATGCCAAAGGGTTAAATGGCGATGAAGAGGCGGTAAATGGTGATGGAGAGGCATTAAATGGTGATGGGAAGCCAGTAAAGGGTGATAAGGAGGCGTTTAATTTCACCGAAGAAGCGTTAAAAGGTGACGGAAAGGCGTTAAAGGACGAAGAAAAAATATAAAGGTAGACCCAAAAGCATTGAAGGGCAATGAGAGACGATAAATGGCGATGGGGAGGCGTCGAAGGACCATGGGGAGGCGTTAAAGATTGATGGTAAAGCTTTAAAATGTGACGGAGAGTTAAATTAAAGAGCAATGGAGAAGCGTTCAGTGTGAAGAAGAGGCATTAAAGGGCGACACAAAGGCCTTCAATTGCAATAAAGAGGCGTTAAACTAAAAGGACGTTCAGGGCGAAGAAGAGGCGTTAAAGGGCAAAAGAAAGGCCTTCAATTGCAAAGAAGAGGCATTAAACTAAAAGCTATGAAGACGCATTATTGTCTCCCTTTAGTGCCTCTCCATAGCTCCATAATGCCTCTCTCTCACCTTAAAAGGCCCTCGGTGGCTCTGTAACCCCCTCTTGTGGCCCATTAACGCCTCCTCATTTCTCTATAATATGCCTCCTCATTGCCCTTTAAGGCCTTTTCATTGTCCCTTATCGCCTTCTCATTGCCCTTTAATACCTCCTCATCGACCGTTAGAACTTTTCCATCACTCTTTAACACATTTCTGTTAATTGCCATTCAATGCCTTCGAGCCGATGTCTTCACCTTGAGCATGTTTGATCATTTTAACCCAACAGAATTAGATAATCCAGTCAAAATAAAACCCAACACAAGGTAGTATAAGTGCTCCAATTTCTAGCTTATACGCTGAAACTTATATTTGACCTTGAGGATGACTTTAAATCACCAAAGTAATAGGACGTATTACACAAAGACGTATTACACTTCTTCCTATTTTGTTTCGAAAAAAACATATTTTTACATTTTGACCTTGGAAATGACCTTTCGACCTTGAAAATGACCTTGGATCAACAAAATAATACCATAAATGGATTTTTCAGACAAAATCACATGACAAAGAGGTATTACACATGTTCCTAGCTTGATTTGTTAAAAAAGGTAATTTTGCTTATTTGACCTTGAAATTGACTTTTTGACCTTGAAAATGACCTTGAGTCATGAAAATAATACAAGAAATGGATTGCCCGGTCGCAATCACACGAAAATGAGGTATAACACTTGTTTCTGGCTTCATTTGTTGAACAATCATAGTTGACTTTGAGATATCTGGCGGCCATTTTGTTTTTGACCTTGGCAATGCCCTTTCGGCCTTGAAGATCACCTTGGATCACTAAAATAATACCATAAATGGATTTTTCAGACAAAATCCAACGAAAAAGAGGTATTACACATGTTCCTAGATTCATTTGTTAAAAAGGGTATTTTTGCTTATTTGACCTTGAAATTGACGTTTTGACCTTGAAGATGATCTTATAGCATAAAAATAATACAAAAAATGGATTGCCCAGTCATGAAAATGAGGTATTACACTTGTTCCTGGCTTCATTTGTTGAAAAAAACATATTTGACCTTGAAATATCTGGCGGCCATTTTGTTTTTGCCCCTAAAAAATTCCGCCCAAGGGTGCCAAAGTGGCACCCAAGGGTGCCAAAGTGGCACCCGGCTGATTTCTGCTCGAGACACCCCATAGTATCAGAATCAATCATAAAACATCGTCCATACCGCGAAACACGCTTTAGTCAAAATCCACTGGACTATTATACGGCTCTGGTTACATAATACGGTCGTATGGTACATTTTTTTCCTAGTTACATTATACGTTGACGCTGTGACCGCATAATGTAACCAGTCGCCGTAAAATGTAACCGGTCACTTTATACTAACCGGTTACATTTTACGTCTGGTTACATTATACGGTTCTACACACTTATTACAAGCCATTTGGCAGCTCCTACTCCCACTGCTCTATACTTTTCTGGAGAAAAGTTGATGAGCACTATTATAAAAGACATCTCTCAGATGTCTGTGAATCTATTGATGCTTAATATATTGTGCATATGGTTGAAAAACAAACAACGGACACATTTACGTAGCGAATTATGATAAGTCTTGCGTTTCTTGCCTAAATGCTGAATTTTGGTGGAACAGCATGACAATGTTCACCACCCCCTCTGCTGCACTTCGTGGTAAAGCGCATGCAGTGATCGATGCTTCAATCAGGTTTCAGCCGACAAAAGTACTGGATGGCTAAATGCAAATGAGTGTTGGCTTAGTAGCCTAGGTTAAACCCGAAGACATTATGCACTGAGCTAAGATTGCCATGTAATCTAAGAATTATCATAGATCAAAAGCATTGATGAACATAACAAAATACGATCAAAATGATGACTAGCTCACAAAAAGTAAGTTGGCGAAATATGATTATGGACATCTTAACTGTATCATTGAAAACGCATGGTATGTTCCAAGATGCTAATGTAACACTAAAAAACGCAGTGCTCTACTTTAAGAAAAGACTCCTGAATCTCAGGAGAAAAAAATATTGTTTGTGACTTAGAGCAGAACATTTTCGACGGCAGCGAAAGACTTTGTAGAAAAATACGATTATGTAAACATCTATACAGTAGCTAGCATCTGGAGCTCAAAACACACATTAAAAAAAACTAAGACATTTGCCATGTCACAGCTGGTAGTTAACAATGAGGTCACAGAGGCTCCCCACAATACTGAGCTTTACCCGTGTATGGGGAAGAAACATTTTTGTTTCTTTCAAACCGCCGAGACCGGGAACAGAACCCCGAACTCTAGCATGAAAGGCAGCTGTGCTAACCATTACCCTAGGGCCCCCGCCCTCCTCTGCCATCAGCCCGATATAAATTTCTGGAGCTCAAGGATAATCAAGCGGATATTTCTGAATTGCTTTCAACCCATCTTCTTTGATTTAACCTCCCAAATAAATCAGTGATAGTGGTAGTAATCAACAACTGTAAGGTCTTCTAATCCTGATCTTGATGTTTCTTTCTTGAGCAGCAATAGTTGACACCGATGTAGGGCCTATATACTTCTTTTACATTGATAAAATACAATACACACACCTTTACATGAAGGTTGCTTATGGTAGAATTAAAGCTCCAAAGTATTTCCAATGCATGATATTGGCATATTATTATTTATTGAGAAGCAGGCAGAGGCATTCCATGCTTGTCATGCCAGTACAGGCTGTGATAAACTCTCAATTTAGCTTTCATGGAAAACGGCTTGACAAGTGCTGCAGAAAATTGGTTCAATAGGCTCAGACAAAGGTTCTCTCACAGAAACTACAGCTGCTTCAGCAGAAAAACAATCATCTGTAAAATTGTTTATGTGGTGTGCCTGTCATGTGGCAAAGCCCGAGTTAAGCTTTTCTGTATAGATGCACAAGAAATTCTGCCACCAAAATCCGATGTAACAAACTTCACAATATAGGCGTTCTCATTATGAAGCAAGCGTCTGTAACCAGGCATATGTCCTGTTCTTTCCACTCTCCCAGTCATCAAAATGAGATGGATGCACCATGAAACACAGCTATAGTACCACGGCTGTTATTTCTGCCACACATTCCCCAGTCTTGCGAGGAAATTTCTTCATGTGGTACAAGTACAAACTGGTGTCTAAGCCAACCTTGTAGTTCAAATTCATGAAATTGAGTGCATTGATGGATGTATAACTGAACAAAATTAGCAACAATTGCCAACACATTTATGATGAACATGATTAAGTCGACATGTGCGAACAGCAGCAAACTGAGTCATTTCTTAAAAATTGTTAGAGTCAAACTCTTACAATGAAGTCACAACATTAGTCACAGCTGCCATTATTAGACGTTGAGTGATGTGCGCTTTCGCAGGGAACGGATTCGTGATAGAAGCTGATGATCTCATTTGTTATTTACCATTGATAAACCTGTGAGCTGTACACTAATCATGGCTTGATCAATTTGTTAATACTTAAAACTGAATAAGGAAGTTATTTGCCCAGTGTATGTGACAGACTTAGTTTAGGCTCGTATCATTTTCATTAGGTTTCGATTTTTGGAGGCAGCCATCTTATTTTTTTTCATTTTTTTAATAATGATTTATCTGTATGCTACCCATATATAAAACCTTATAAAAAGTCTTATTCTTAGCAAACTTTCATGTTTTTTTTAATATTTCAACCTGTCGGTGCGGCTATTTTACATTTCTTTATTGAAGACATATTGAGATATTTTCACGCTCGGCATACAACAAATTTGGGTTCAGTATATCGAACTACTCCTAAAAACACTGTATGCCATATATTACCACGATTTGACTCCGGGGTTACACTTTCTAGCAAAATACCCCAGTCTATTATATGTGGTGGGGGTAAGTATATAATTATATAGTTAAATATATTTAATTGGATGCACGTGGCCCATGGACTGTCGACTAGTTCGACGTTTCATCGGGCTATACAGCAGGCAGTCATCAGCAAAGAGACAAACCTGTAAGAATAACGTGGAAAGTAGGTTATTAACCCTTGTCCTGCTACGCCCGTTTACATTGTATCAAGCAGATATTAAAACAAATAAAACGTTACTGAAATGGATCAGATAGTTTGTGGTAGATGCTCAGTTTGTCAAATAATTCAAATTAGAAGATTATATTAAAACAAAATAAAAATATTTTTCGTCATTTGCAGCCAAAAATTGCGTTAGTTTAGGTGAACACTAGTATATCAAATGTTTTGAAGATTTGTATCCACACCAAATATTGATCTAATGTTGAAGAGAAATAATATCAGGTCCTCGAAGTCAACATGAAATAGAAATGATTAAAATAGATGGTTCGCTACGATTCGCTGTTGTAGGCCCACCTAGAAAGGTCGACGTTCTAGGGAGTGGGGACCATCAGAAGTAAATATTTTGAATAAGTGACGCAGAACGAATGACCTCATATCATTACCGCTATCTGCATTGTGCCAATAGAAAGCAAATGTAATGGTTGTCTTAAAAAAAACATCAACATTGTACCGTTATGTGACCTACTGTTTTCGTGAAATAAGAAAATGCACAAAATAACTCATTGAACACTTCAGCTGTCAACAATTATTTTGGTCACACCGTTAATAATAGGCTTGCTAAGACCTCATTATTGGCAAAACCTGCTTTTTTTAGTATAATTTTTTCCTTTGGCATATTTGTTTTTTATAATCTTCTGCAACTTTTAAGGTAAGAACACAAGTTGAGGCGGCCTTATTTTGCCCTCATTTGCATAAATCCAAGATGGCCGCCAAAAAATATATATTTCCTTATATTTTATCACATAGGCCTACCGGGCTCTAGAGGACACATTTTCAGCATATTATGTTCTAATTTTACATTTTAGTTGTTAATGGTAATATAAAATATTGAAAGAAGGACCCTAGATGAAGCTACCCCTTTGTAACCTAATTTGCATAAATTAAAGATGGCCGCCAATAGGGTCTATATATGATTATAACCCCCATATATCATGATATTTCGACCTCTGGCGCACATATTTTAAACATGGTAAGCTTTAATTAAACATGTAATGTGATAATGGTAATAGGACAGATTGACAATATATATGAGCTACTGAAGCTGCAATTTTACCCCCATCGGCATAGCAACGCTTACATTTCCACCCTCATCTGCATAGCAACAAATAGAGCCAATACAGCCCTGTGCCATTATTACCTCGAACCATGACAGTGTACTCTTTCAAAACCTTGAGATATCATAATACATTTCAATTAATAAGATTTTTATCACCCCCAAGATAATTACTGAAGCCGAAGCTATCATTTTAGATTAATTTGCATTAATCCAAGATGGCCGCCAATAGATTTTATGGTCTCACCACACAAATTCATACGCGACACATTGTTTTTTAAATGTGGCTATTTAGAGTAACGTCTGAGATAGATAATAACGTTACATATATCATTTTGATATGAACATTAATTTGGATTGTTTAATATGATGTTTTATTCAAAAAACATTTGATAAAGTTTAAATAACGTGTGATATGCACGCTAGCAGTAACAAGGCATACGTGTCACATACGTTGATGTGTTCAGGGGAATGTCAATTTGTTCACAAAGAAAATATGTAAAAATGATGTTTAAATTTGAAATTGATATACATGTAGTATGTTCTAGTGGCTGTATTCGGAGACGATCTTAGAGCTAAGGTGTTATTTTACTGCATGAATGGATGGCCACTGGTTTTGTTGGTCCTAATTATAAACACAACGCTTAAGCTCGCCACAGAACACAGCGCCTGATGCTTAATTATCGGTCTATTTACATCTCTTCACTTTAAGGATGTTGGGAGGGCCGAGCGTATACATGGGATATATTACGTCTATGAGAGTATTATGTGGGAGACGCTATCTCGCACCATTTTTCAAGATCAATTCCCCCCGGTACTATCAATATCCTTTTAAATCGAAGGTTTGGTAAATTACATATTTTTGTTCATATTTTAAAATGGTAGGCTATAGCTTAGAAAGACCTACAAAATCACTGTAATCCATCATTGTGAAAATGTTTCTATACGTTTCTTTTAGGAAATATAATGTGTGTCTGGACGTAATATTTCTGAAAATCACTGATACATATGTATAGTGCATCTATTAAAAGCCATATCGATCTTATCTCTTGATGATACAAGACAAATGTATGTTCTAATTACACCAATTCAGTACACTTGGCTAGTAATTTTAACACACCTCACAAAATAGTTTATAACAAGATTCCACCAGGAATGTTTGAGTTAGGGGTCCAAAAGGGTTGGGATGTGAGATTAGCTTGGGATGTGGGGATCCTCTTTGCCAAGTTCTGTAGTTTAGCGATTAGAATTCGTTATTTTAATTACAATGACATCCACATATGCAAACTATATTCCCTTTTTTAGCAAACAAGGGGGGGGGGGAGGGTATAATGATTTCGATATTGAAATAATAAAGTTCTATACACACATGAAAAATAACCATCAGAAGTAAGAATGCACTCGGATACAATTTGTATTTTTACAACAGTAAAAGATAACAATTCCAAATAAACTATTTAAATATAATACTACTGTGCATCCACCTTAGTAATTTTACAATAATTTATAGACTGACAAACGTCACAGGATAATATCTTCAAATTAGTTATTCTATGCTGAATTATACCAATTAATACATGATCAAAGTAATATAGCAGGTTCTTGCTATGTATAATAAGCCCAAGCTGTAATAATAGTACAAATCGTTAACGGATTACCAATACACAATCATTTACTTAATCAGGGACTGTGCATAGCCAGAACAAATCATTGCATGGCTGCTCCCTAAACTTCTCACGCCGACCTCGTGCAAACATTAATGATGAAATGCCTAATATTTCGAAGCGGCAGAGGTTATATATATTTAACAATATCATGAACTAGGATGCAGCGATACTGTTTATTGTGTCGAAAGCAATAGTGTGATTAAAATGAATATTTGTGTCAACTTCTTGTTGTAGTGACTTTTAACACAAACCATCACACGTAGATCAATAATTGCAATTTAACTCAGGGTACTGACTTTTATGTCAGTATCCATCCCTCGCGAATATGTAGCAGCATACCTGTATAGGTCATTTTTGTTAACATCGACAAAAATCCCAGTTAGTGGTATAGATGTGAAGTAGTCGTCTTCACTATCTGGATATCAGGGAAACCTGGAAATGATTTCCACATTTTCCAGTCAGGGAAACTTCAGGGAATTTGAGAAAAATGCCTGAAACCACGGAAAAGTCAACGAATTTGACTGTTATTTTTTGTTAGATATTGTGTAACAACACACAACACAGTTGTATACTCACTACTAAGGTATTTTGGTCTGCTACTTGTCTATGCATGTAAAACTTTTTCAAAGAGATTCAAAAGAGATCTGCTGGCAGACTAGTGGAATCATACCAACCTATGGTAGACTGTGGCAACAGCTAGATAAATAATTTATATTTAAACGCAGTGTCAGGCCTACAATGTATCCAGACCCCGATCTTCATCAATTATAAGACCTATAGCATTTATATATATATATGTTTCATAAAGAATTAATTAAGTTAGATCTGTGAAATTTCTGCAGAATCCATGTATATACTTTTTGATTTCCGTTATCCGTTATCTTCACTGTCACTGTTTTATTATGTTGCAGTAGTTTGGGATTTGACAAACTGTACTGTACTATTATTACGTTGTTAAGTTTGCACCAATAGCGACTGTGCTTGCAGGGTCACATGGCTCGGAGCTACTTTTTTTGCGGATTGTCACATTTATTGAACTTGCATGATATTATATTTGATTTTAAAAAATACCATACCCTTTTTACCATTGTCTCAATAAATACTCTACTTACTGTAGCATAATTATGCACTTGTAAATTTTAGGTTTCTACGCTTTCCAGAGTGTCTTTTTTGCTACCATATATAATTAGTATGTTATACATACTAGATATTTTATCTCTGGTTTTGGTGCGGGAAACAAAATGATAGACCCCTATGTTATCTTGACAATGCCTTTAAATTTTATTTTAAGGAGTACTATTAAGTTTATTTTGCGTTTTTGCGTTTGCGAGTCTGTGTCCTATTTAGGGAAAAGGGGGTGCTGTGTGTGGGAAACGGTTGACATTTCTGTACACCAGTCCTTATGAACATGTCGAATATAACGTTTCAGGTCCTTAGCTTAAATGCCCTGTGAAGTGATTTCAATTTATCAAGATAATTAAAGTGTATATCACAATGAACTATCTTCAACTAAGCAGATTGTTTTAGTCCACTAATTGTCAGTTATTTGCAAAAATAAAAAACTGACAATGTGCACATTTTCTCACAACTCATGACTTCACACACAAAAACCGCCCATTATTGAATCTAAATTAGCATTGAAACTGCATAGGGTATATGTTTCATGTTTCTTGTATTTGTACATGAGCTGAACCAGATTTCTATTCATTTCAATATACCCGCATCGACAGGGTGATCAAGGGGCGAGTGAATTCTGGACGCTGGCCAGGAGCGGACGCGATGATGGCCATCAATTCTAGTGCTGCACCTGCCTTCAGGCAGCGTTGGACCGGCGTCCCGTGTTGACTTTAGTCAGTTTTATAAAATGATACAGTACATCATCAGCTACATATGTATGTACATGTATTATAACCAGCCAAGCATGTCTCCATCTTGGGACGTCACGAATTAGCTCCGCCCCCTACTTTTGCCCTTGGGAAAGTCTTTCCCAGTGGTTTAAAAATGGGAGCTGAGCACTCTAGTATTTAAAAAGTCATCTAAAATAGCATGAAATATGACATTGTGCAGCTTAGGTCTGGGGACGACATGGGGCCTTCAAGTACTTTTGTCTTTAACAAGTGTTCAGAAATAATAATATTCACGATTATATTTGTGGTTAAGAGCTTGAAGGGTTTTGCTTGGAATAATGTTGGCCCAGCGCCGCAGACGATGGCCCAGCATTACATCAGCATTGGGCCAATGTATCGTGTTATCTGGCGTTTCTGACGCCGGGATTTCAAAGGTCACCAGCATAATGCAGCAGTGAGAAAAGACGGTACAATCACCCAATCACTTTGATGATGGCGTATTGAATACCAATAGATTGTTTGTGTTATGTGTGTCACTTAGTAGGCATAGTACGGCATTTATCAGTGGCGTATCCACTATCCAGAAATAAAATAAGGGAGGTCTTAGAAATTTGAAAAGTAATTTAATAGGGACGGCCCCTCTTGGTAATTTTGAAAAAAAAACGAACTGCAACTGGTGCGATTTAATGGTACATTTGACGTAAAATGAAGATATGACACTGATCCTCGGCAAAATGAATAAAATGGCAAATCATCACTCTGAACATTAAGATAAGGGGTACTCTAGAAATCCCCCCCCCCCATCCCCCTTTTGGATATGCCTCTGGGTGGTGTTTTGACTCCAAAAGACCCATATCACGCATGTGGCCTAGCTAGCTGCACTCCATAACCATGATAGTAGTTGGTAATCAGATAAACAAGCGTCAATATAAGAATGGTAACCTGGTAACATAGAGTTGAAATGTTCCATTCTTTGAGAAAGCACACATCGAAGCAATAGTATTTCAAGATCCGACTTATGAGACGTTATTTGGACTGGATGTTTTCTGCTTTGCGTTGACGATATGTACTAAATTCAACTGTGTATTGTTTCTTTGTATATTTCATAAGCAAGTTTCCTTCTGTAAAATAATAAGGTTTATTGTGCAATTAAAAATCGTGACAAAGTTTGTTTCTATGTGCAGGCCGCCCATCAAAAAAACAATTTCACAGTACTATGCTGTGTTGTTTACACCAAAATAATGTTATTATTCATGTTGCATTACATTGAGTGATAATGATATATAATATTAAATTACAGTGAAATGTGAATGTATATTTTTAATCGGTCACCACAACTTCAATATAAAGAGGACTAAAATAGCACATACATTGTTTTTCAATAGAGATGTTTTGTTGTGGGATATTTGCCTAGTCAAGAAACCAGCACTTTTTAACACTCAATAGTGAAATCTAAAGCATAATTAATTTAAAATGTGTCAATAGATACATTCACTACACAGCTGCTCCGATGTTGGACTTATGATAAATAAATTGTGTTTTATAACGATTATTATCAGGTCCGTATCCAGACTAAGAAAAAGGGGGTCAGGATAACGCGTCTGGGAGGGGGGGACGGATCATGTCCCCTAGAAAATTAAAAAAACACAAGGTCCTAAATGGTGCCTTCTGGTGAAATATAGAGGTAAAATGGACTTGTTTTAATGACAATTTTCATTCGTGTTAGGTCTAACCTATGTTACAGACACAACCCCCCCCCCCCTCCCACCTGGCCAAGGCCCTGAGTATGCCTAACCAACTCTTAAACTAACTAACAACTGAGATGTATACTTGTAGCACAATTTCGCCTAAATTATAGTGTCCATCTTAGATATTTCTGTAAATTTAGCTTTTAGGATTAGAAAATTTGGATAAAAATGCGTAACTTCAACTTTTATTCTTATACTAAACGTTCTCAATGACCATATTGCACACTACAATTTGAGACAAAAATGTTAAAATGAGCTGAATACATGTCAAAAATTAAGATATATGGTGCCCAATAAGATCAAATGTGGATTATTGCAGATGCGGATAACAATGGGAAGTTTCAACTTTTGTTCTTACTCTGTATATTAAACCTTTTATATGACCATTAGCAACTACAGCACATAATTGGAGCCAAATATCTTGGATTTCTGAAGATGGTGATACAAATGCGTAACTTCAACGATTATTATTATATCTATCGTTTTGTATGACCATTACAAACTACATACAGACTATAAATGGAGTCAATCATGCTAAAATTTACTCCAGGACTTCATGTCGCAAAATGATAAAATATGCTGTAGACTATCAAACAGAGCCAAATGGCGGCCATCTTGGATGCATGCATATGAGGATGAAGATATGTTGTTTCAATGTTTGTTCTTATATTAAACCTTTTGAGTGATCGTTACCAACTACAACGCATAATTAGAGCCAAACATGTTAAAATAAGCTCACTATATGCCGATAAATAGAGAAATATGGTTCTAAATAAGGTCAAATGGCGGCCATCTTGGATTTATGCAAATGAGGGTGAACATGTGTTACTTCAACTTTTATTATTATATTAAACCTTCTGTATGACCATTTAAAACTACAGAGTATAATTGGAGCCAAATATGTTAAAACGAACTCACTGCATACCAACACATGATGAAATATGTTGCCAAATAAGGTGAAACGGCAGCCATCTTGGATTTATGCAAATGAGCATAGAAATGCGTATCTTCAAATGTTCCTCTTATATTAAACCTCTTGTATGACCATTAGCATTTACAGAGCAAAATTAACTCACTACATGCCGATAAATGATAAAAGATGGTGCCAAGTGGGTTCAAATGGCGGCCATCTTGGATTTATGCAAATGAGCATAAAAATGCGATGCTTCAACGTTTCTTCTTAAATTAAACATTTTGTATGACCATTAGCAGTTGTTCAGCAAACATGTTAAAATTGACTCGCTATATGCCGTAAAATGTAGAAATATGCTGCCATGTCAAATGGCCGCCATCTTGGATTCATGCAAATTATGTGGAAAAAATACAGCCTCAGTTTGTGTTCTTATCTTAAATGCTTTATATGACCATCAATTACTATCATGCCAAAAAGAACATTTGTACTAAAAAATGCAGGTAACATCGGCTTACCAAGCCTACTATGAATACTATTTGCTGGGGTTACGGTATGACAGTAACGTGGTTGACTAGTCGGCATGTTTTTCTTACACAATGTGAGCTAGTATTATTTACCATCAGATCATCACTCTGGTGCATTGCAATGTAAGCATGCCCTGTTAGATCAACTATACTAGCTTAACTTTTTAAGCGCTGGATTTTTGTATAATTTTATATAAATCATTTTGGGTTTTAAAGGGTTTTATTTAATTTGAAATCATCATTAATGTCTCAGTTAGCTCTGTCTGATTCATTTGAATACCTATGTTATGGGTCTACAATCATTATACATATGTTCACTCTTAGAGTGCGGGGAACGACTTTATACGTCAGAATCTGACGTCTACAGATGTCATATTCTGACGCATAAAGTCGTTCCCGCGCTGTAAGGCTTAAAAATCGTTGAGTTGAGTAAATACGGTTGTAGTAGGGGAGCTTAATCAAATAATTGTTCACTTCATTGCACAAGTCTGAAATTTTTGTCACAAGCTGACAGAATCTGCCGACAGACAAGCGATCTTTTTCCTCTAGCGGCCATATTAGGCAATTTCAAAATGGCCGCCACTGCAATGCATTACACATGCTAGCTTTTTAACTAATCATCACAGAACCACATGTAATACTCCTTTTCCATGGTATTTGAGGTCGAGGATGACGATAATGACAATCAGTTTCCATAAAAACTTGAAAATAACAACATCAAGGTCAAAATCGTTTAAAATTTGCGTATTACTGTTTTTCTCATAGGTCGATGTTTAAAAAGCTGAATAAATCCGCAGTTTTTAAATAATTTTATAACTCTGATAATGTTATGGGTCAGAGATCTTTGAAGTAGCGTGTGTTGTTGGTCAGGTGATGCTATAAAATACGAATAAATATGGCTCTCCCACTCAGTCCACTGTCCAAATACGCCACAGTAGAAAGCCTGAAACTTTCCAACCACTGTAGGCTTACATATGTATTGAATTACACAATAATACTCATCTCAAACACCAGTCGTTATTGGCAGATTCACCTCCTTAGCTTCAGTGTATGATATACCCCCGTCATTATACCCATCCTGTTAATCTCAGCCGCATGAATTTGTTTATGCTAAAAATTGTGGATGGTTATGTGGCAAGGCCTTCATATTATAGGGACCCTGGTCTGAGATAAGAGAAACAGTTTGGATAAAGCACGTTTGTAAACTCTAACTTCAGAGGAGATTGATAACAACATTATGACAACCTGGTCAGGTTATCCTTCTTGAATGAAAGAATAAAGCTCTATCAAACCTCAAGCAGAACTTGACATTTCACCTCTTTTTCCTGACAAATCCTTTCCTGCAATTTCCTTCAATCCTTGGTGACGTCAAGTACGTAATTTTGCTAGGCGGATTTCATATTGAAGATAAAGCTCATTTTATCTGTGGCTCTGAATGGGGAGTGGGTGATGTCCGAGGCTGGGGTGTTCACCTCTGGCAGAGCGAAATCAACGCTGGATGACCACCATAGTAAGCGCACTCGGTATGATCATCAAGTTTCATTGGTGACCCTCTATCTCATCCAGCAAGGAGCATGCCTATAGTCACAGGGTGATAAAGATGTATTTGAAGAATGATTTGACAAGCAATCGAGGGAAGGACAGGAAATTCCCATTTGTCGTTTGTGCACTCTCTGAGAGATGGTGATTTTGAGCTCAATGCCTTGGATGAATTGTGTCGGTGGTTTTTAGCGTTTGACCACACCATTTGGTTACCGGTTACCATGTAAATGATTTAGTGATGTTCTGATATTTTCGTTGTTCAACGGTCTATTTATAAATTTTATTTGATGGATCAGTCTCATAAACACAGCAATCGGTAGTACAAGCTGGTGGTGGTTGCTTATCAGATCTGTATGACGATACTGATTCTATTGCATTGTACATGCTAGCTGCACCTAATTTTCTGACATTCATTAATGAATTTGAAAGTGTACAAAACCATCGCAGCTCCTTAGATGTACATCACAAAGAATCTCCATAAGCTCTAGAAGGACACTTTGTCATTGACTTCGCAAGTTTCATGAGAGTACTCATAGATCATGCAAGTCCATTCTTGGATGCTGTCCATGTAGTAATTGACACTGGTGATGTAATGGGAGCATGAAGTAACAGTCAAAGAGATTGGATGTGATCTGCATGAATAGTGTGTGCATGAAAGAATCTACCAAGCACAATTCCAAGAATATAGGAATAATGATGCAAAATTGTTACACTTCTTATGTTTATGTCCCGAAATAATGGAAATATGTAATGGATTTTTTCACCATTCCTCGCTGAAAAGCCAAATCCCCCCCCCCCCCTGCGAATGATGAGATGAATAAGATCACACTGCCCTCCAGACATAGGATTCAAAATTCGAGCCCTGACGGTCTGAGGTCGAGAACGCTACCTCTCAGTCATGGAGGATCCAGTGCTCCACACAATACTTACGAGTGATCTTTACGAGTGAGCGGGAAAAGAAAGATTTGTTTCTCTGAAACCTGAATGCCAGAGCGGGGGACAAACCCGTGGTCTCCCGATTTTTCAAGCAGACCGCCTTATAACCACTGCATCAGCCCCCCCCCCCCACCCCCTGCCCAAATTGGTCCAACTGGGAGTACATCAATTTCAAATAAAGATCAGCAAAAATGTCTGTCCAAAAATAAACGGAAATAAGATAACTCCATATGACTCTGTGCTGTCCAACAGAACATGTGCCATGTTGGATTTTCAGATACATTAAATGACCAAATTTAATCGCACTCTCGACAAACCTAGGTCTCTCAAGTCAGAGTCTGTGTGCTTATACATGTTATATACATAGTAAGAGTTGTATCGTTTCATCTGTTAAAGAAGCAAGACAGCAGCACATAGACCTCACACTCCCTTGAGAACATACCTTACACATGCAGCTCTGTTTGAGCACGTGGAAAGACCATTCCTACATGCTTCCTATATATGAAAGCAGGCATCAGGTGGTACTAGACTTTTACAATTGGGGATAGGAATGTGATGGAAACAAGTGGTTGTCATTCAGGACGAAACTAGCTGATGCTAGTAAGTCGGGTTTACGGTGCACCTCCATAATTATGCAAGTGTGAGGGAGGTTGTGTGAATAACGAAACTGCTGACCAGTAACTAAACACATGATTGCACTGAAAACATCTTTTATTTGGTCATGAAATATTATTAGTTTTTCATTTGTTTTTATTATTTCGTATTAATCCCATGACAAGGCTCGAAATAAGGCCATTCCTCCAGTCCGGTACTGCCAAAAATGGGAAGGAATGGCAAAATTTGTTATTAGCCATTCCGATGAACTGGCAAATTTAAGGCCATTCTAGGACAAAGGCCATAATTATCTAGGAATGACAATTTTTACTCAGGAATGACAGTTTCCTTGACTTGCTAGTCCTGGGGATTGGCATGCCCTCAACGTTTAATTCTACCCCTGCATGACATACGATTTATACAGCCAGTTCTATTTTCAGAAGGTACTACATATCATCTATTCTTTCTGTTATTGCATTGCCTTTGTCAATTGTCCATGGAAAAAAAACTTGAATTCAGTGGGGTTTTTATCATGTCAAGCTTTGTACTTTGTGATACTTTATCTGGTTATTTGGAAAGGCCTAATAATAGTGACAGTAATATTAGTCATTGCTGCCATTGAAGGCACGCGTATATTCTTGTTGCACTGGTTTACAAATCGTGTGCAGAGTTGACAGAATTAATTTTAAATGTGCAAAAGTATTCAGATAAATGGTTGTGGAGTCAATTCAAAATCATCCATTCATATTGTTTTAGTATTACGTATTAATGTAATGATGCGACATGTTTCTTAAAGTTTTGGAATTTATTTTACTGCGTCAACGTGTTTGTCACCGTTGAAGACCATCTGTAAAACTATTCTTATGGTTGAATAAACTAATAATTGATATTTTCAGAACTAAAAAAATGCATGACCTATGTCAGAAAAAAAATTAAAACCGTGAAGTTTTGGAGCGCTTTAAAATTTGCGGAGAACATAAATAATTTAAATTTTTTACACTTATATCGGCATAGGACCTTGATTTAGTCATTTTAGATTGAAAATAACATCATAATTGTGATCCTTGGACTCAAATACCTCAAAATAGAGGTATTACAAGTTATTCTGTGATTTTTAGTTAAAAAGTTGCACAAGGTTTTTAGTGGCGGCCATTTTGAATCGTCTAATATGGCCGCTAGGGGGCACATTTCACTTGTATGTCGGCAGATTCTGAAATGTCTAGGTCATGTCAGCCTGTGACAAAAATTTTAGACTTTTCCAATGAAGTGAACGATTCGACCATTTTTTGAGGTTAAGCTACCCTACTATTTGTGTTTTTGTGTTATTTGATAATATTTCATGAAATTAAACTAAAATTCTAAGATTTCAGGTAAACTCGGAAACATAGTGGTATACATTATTGTGAAACATACTTTTACCCTATTTGAACGATTTCAATCGTTTTTGATAGTACACAGTACCACATCATTAGAGAGTTAATGTACAGTGTGTGTTGCATCCCAATATGTTCCACGTTCCAATTTGTAACAAATTCTTACAAATTATAACACATATGTGATGCAATTGCGTCACAGTTTGCAATAAATTATTACAAATTGGAACGCAAGCACAAAGGTGGCCTTAAACCCCATTCATCTGATTTAATGTATCATCCCTTTGCTGGAATGGAATGGGCAGTAGCACGACAGACACGGATGGTTTGCTAAAGATATCAGAGCATACATGTACTTCAAGGAGGTCGGTCCTTGTCCCTTTCTCTGGCGGTTGATAGCTCAATGGCTGCTTGTTCAGCAACCCTGGTTTCTTGACTCCAGGACATACGATGACAACTTGTGCACATATTATCTCGCCAGGTGAAAGGTAGAGGTACTCTAAGGTTCGAACTTGCGATCACCGACTTTCCAAGCAGTGGAATAATAAAGAGCTCATTGCTTCAGACACACTCCGCCTCCTGCAATGATAGATAGCTCCCTGCTTTGACATGTCACAACAAACGACTCCTCTCAGAACCAATCAATAACACCAGTTGGTTGAGTTAACCCTTTTAGTGCGGGGACCGTCTTTATACGTCAGAATCTGACGTCTGTAGACGTCAGATTCTGACGTATAAAGACGGTCCCCGCACTGAAAAAAATAGAATGTTTATAGTGGCCATAGACCCATAACATAGGTATTCAAATGAAGTGGAGAGAGCTAACCAAGATATTTAAGATGATTTTGAATTAAAAAAAACCTCTGGTCTTTATTGTTTATACTAAAATAGTTTAGCATTGAAAGGGGTAAATACATATCCTCTCAGCCTCGATCACGCATTGTGTTGTCACGTGGTATACGTCTGCATACAGTCACGCTAACATCTCGTCATCACGGGGATCTCCGCCGCGGGACAAAAGCCGAGATAAAGACGGCGTCCTCCAACAGGGATCGGCCTTAGCCCTTACGACGCTGAATTATTTTTTGCAAACCATGGAGAACAAAAGGTTTTTTTCAATTTGAAATCATCATAAATGTTTTAGTTAGCTCTTTAAGCCTCATTTGAATATGCCCTACATATGATATGGGTCTGCGGTCATTAGAAATAATTATGTTATTTCTTTCAGTTCGGGGATTGTCTTTATAGTCTTTATAATCTTTATAATCTGACGTCTACGGACGTCAGATTTTAACGTATAAAGACGGTCCCCGCACTGAAAGGGTTAGGCACAGAAAAATACGCACCCTGCCAGCAAGCACGAGACGTTGACCCAGTGCTGTTTTAATGTTGGCCCACCGTCTGAGACGCTGACCCAACAGTAATTTCCCCATCTATCCAGGGGCGGATTCAGAGGGTTTTCCATGGTATAGTGGAGGCAGTCAACTCCATGTGGATATGATGTCACTGTAATAATGATATAACTCTATTCTGTATATTTTTTTTTTCATAATGAGATCTTTTTCGTCATTTCATACTGGAAATTGCGATGCGGTTCCTCGGGTATTTTTCATTTGAGAAGATTTCTAAATCGTAATTAGGGGGTATCAATTAGGTTTAATAAAATATAAATGCCCATTGGCCACCGTCTGTGTCAAGGACTATGCTATATATATATTATATAGAGGGTGGTCAAGGCCTATGCTATATATAGCTTGGTATGATAGAATAGATATCCGAGTTCAACTGAAATTAGCATATTATGTTCAACTTTTATAATTATGTGGATTTATGTCTGTCTCTGAGAGTACTTGCTTCAGAACCAGCTTTTACGCCAAGCTCTGTATAATTATATCCCGAAATAGTATGGGAGACCGGGCCTAGTTCGCACAGGGGTTAGTCAGAACAGTGCCCATAATATTTGGACAGTAAATGTAGGGGAGACTGGGGCGAGTTCTCACAAGGATTAGTCAGAACAATGCTCATTATTTTGACAGTAAATGTATTTTTTCTGTGATGTCTGTATCACTGTATCAGTACCCTTGACGTCATGTGTGAAGGTTTTTTCAAAAGTTACACAAAATGTTATTTTGCTAAATATTAGTCATTGAACCTCACAGGTTTTTTTTTCAATCCTATGGCTGAAGTGCCCTGACTGATAATAATAATCTATTATACATGTACGTCCTTGTGGGGGTTATTGGGAAAGAAAAGAAAATGGGGCTAATTCGATTGCTCAGATTAACCCAACAAACACTTTTTAGACAAATTCCATCTCATGTTCGAACCAGCGAACCACGAAAAATCGAGCCATAACATCCTTTTTTTTCCGACTCCATTTTGTTTTTATTTTGAAAATAATGTATGGTAAAAATAGTATCCATAGTTAAATACTTCAGAACATAACTTCATCATATACATTTTTTATTTTATTTTGTGCGAACTAGATCCGGGCTCTCCTAGTTTCGTTCTGCGATACCTTCTAGTGAATAACTGTATCTAGTGCAGGGGGCTGTGTTTTTCACTTGGATCGGAATGTTAATTTTTGGCACCAATGCTAATATCAATGTACTAGGTCCAATGATTCAGAAAAGTTTTGGTGCCATTTTTTCTGTTGGGGTTAAAGGTCATTTTTGGGTCATTTAATGTAGGTACCGTATATTTCACATACATTCTCATATCTTTTTCGTCTTCATGTCACAAAGTACGTCATGTGACCCCTTAAAATTTGCAGAATTGAGAGGAGAACACGAATATGCATGTAGGATTGACATAAATATACACTGGAAAAAAATTAAACCAAAAAGTATTTTTTTCAGACGCGATTTGTTCGGTAAAGTTTATCGTCATTTTGTATACAAAGTAACGGTATCAAAATAATTCAATATCTTTATAGATAAGGTCAGTGATTTTAACATAAATAAAAACAAACATGATCTACTTAAAAAAAAATTGTAGACACATTTAATGACATACACAGGTATGTTCTCTTCGTCATCAAACAGAGATGTGATGTAATCAGCGGTATCACATTTCCCAACGTCAAGTCTACGCTGGTGGCGCTCTAGTCATACATCAAGTCAATTATTTATTGTAAGAAGACATACGTACATGATGTCTCTTTAATTGTTTCTTGGATAAAATCTAACGTCATCAAAAATGTCATAATAACTCAAATGTCCTCCTCGTCCTCCTCATCAAGAACTGCGATACACTCGACATTATCACAGTCACCAGCATCTAATCCACACTGGCATAGCTTTGTACACATAAGGCCAGCCTTTCTGCTTGAACATGAACACATAGAGCTTTGGCATTTAGATTTTGCTCATTCGCAACATATGAGCTCAATCACAGCATCTGGAGCTGGTTTTAGTAATGTTCTCACAGGACAAAGACAACTCTCCTCATTTGTCCATCCATGGGGCAAGTATTGGATTCGCGATGTGAGCCAGATGCCATATTCTGGCCTAGTAATTGGCACAGAGTATGTGCTCGTGTAGAGCAACTTTAGTTGGGCGGAGCTTTTCACACTCTGCCTCATTTTTCTTGAACAGCAACCACCTAACACTACCGGGATATACAATTGACAAATATAACGTTCCAATATAGTGAGATTGCTACTTCAGATGGCATGTTTGCCGGTCCAAGATCAATGAATCCCTGAACAGTGGTCTTGTCAGTCTTTAACATTTTTGAATGATTTCCAGCAGGTTATCTGCCCTTACCAGAAAATTGCCCAATAGTATCACATCCAGTGAAGCTGTGAAAGCCAATCAAAGCGCTGACAAGGGGGCAACCTAAGACATCATAGACTGGTTTCTGTACAATCCATTTCCTGCTCTTCCCATGACCAATTAGCATACATGGGCTCCCTCCAAGTCTTGCAAGGATAAGCTAGAGCAAGGATTAAAACATCAGTGTCCGTTGACAGAATGTGGATTGCTGCATTTTCATTTTGACTGGCCACATCAATTGCATGAAGCATTATGATTGTGTCTGCCTCCTCCTGGCTGGTACACATGTGACTGACATTCTTATCTGTCTTGCTGGTTGTTACACCATCTCGAGTAGATAGGTCTACTGCAACTGTTTCGTGTGATAATCGAGTGTTTTTTGAGGAAGGTATAGAGTCAAACTATCTTTTGTTTTGGATTCACTGAGGAACACCTTTAGATACATTCTGATTGGTGTACTGTCTTTACATTTATATGATGTCCGGCCTGTACTACTCTTATGACGCTCTCTTGTTGTTTGTTTTAATGATGTTGCTGTGTTGCATTGATCAAATACTAGGTGAACTGTGATATATCTAGAGATGGATTTGGTTATGTACATACTCGCCGTAAAAGCAGCTGACAATTCAAGGCATGTTTTGAAGCTTTCATTCCTGCTAGCTCTTGGACAAGCATCGATGATAAGAACGCTACCATCCTCTTGATCCTAGGCATTTTGATCTTATTTTTTATACAAATCTCTCAGAATATGAAGTAGTTTGCTTTTGTCCATATAAGGTAACATCGATCCATCAGACGCGAAAATGGATCGAGGTATACAAGCGAACTCATGTACACTAATCACATCTTCTATGTTTATATCAGGTCTAATCATCAGATCTTCGCAAAGCTCCGCTGTCTTGGTTAGCGTCTTTACTTCATCCTCTTTTCCTGCAGATCTGCACATTTAAAGCTTTGTTTTGGTCATCAGGAGGCACAAGAACTCCACCAGTTTTCTTCAAATTTTGAATTATCGCCTGTGCAAGATGTGTTTCGATTGACAGAATTTGAGAGTAATCAACACATAAACCACTAGCATGTCTAGAAGGAAGTCAACCATGTGTTTGCTACGTGTGCATGCATGGACTTTCATACCAGTTCCGAGTAATACAGGTAGGTCAATGTCTAAAGTAGCGGAATCCTGCTTCAAGATTGTGCTTGTTTTATTCGTGGTTGATAAAACTGAACATCAGAAATGTTGTCAGCAATTTGCTCTTTCAACTTTGTCTTGTAGCAATATTTGTGATTCGAATGGATTCTAATATGGCCTTATATGTTGTAGACACATCAGTTATTGGAAATACTTTTCCTTCTTTAAGTGCCTTTTGAACAAGACTGTAAAACTCTGCTGCTATTATGCGAGTTCTGTTGCTATCCGAATCACCAGGGGCGATGACTGTTTCACTTCTTGGTACATATCTTACATAGCATGGGAAATTATATTTAATGTTTATAGCTCTAGCATCTTTGGCATCCAGTGATTGAAGTCTGATCTTCCAATCACCATTGTTACTTATGTGCAAGTGACTTCATGCAGAGTTCTTCTGAATTGTCACCATTGCAGAAATATTTCTTTTGTGAAAATACTCGCCAGGGAATGTATAAACCATTTGTAAGGAGCTGCATCTTGCATCATAAGAAGAAGCCGTAGGCTGACATTTGATAGAAGGACGCCCTCTCTGCAAGTGAGTTCAGATAAATCCCCCTTGACGATCGCCTTCTCATACCTGATATTTTCCCTTTTGAGTTTGTCGGTATGAACAGTCTCTTGAAAGTAATTTCTGTGTCATGTTGTATCCTTTGTTCTTAGTTTATCAGCTGTGCTGTTTCCAAGGTGTTTGTTGATAATTTGGTAACCGTCAGATCCATACAATGAATGACTCGTAACAAATATTAGAAACTTTACACGAGAAGATGGATTCTTCACCAAATCACCACCAGAAACCTGACATTTAATACACAAGTTACAGTTAGTCTCAGTTAATTTGTCAAGCAGTATAGTTTATAAACTCTTCGCAGTCATCGTTGGTGCAGTTTGTTAGTTGAACATTTAGTTACTTTGAGGCTAAATAAGTATTGCATAATGTGTCGTCTATATGCAACAGTCACTTATCGAATAGTCACGAATGTTGTATGTTTCATGCAGATAATGTTACCGATTTTATAACACAGTAAACTAACGTCCATGGGGTTTTTCTATTCATGTTCAGTATCTCGTTCTGCAAATTTTGAGGGGTCATATGATACACTTTGTGTCATTTATATGGAAACCGGGTGGCATTTTCGTATATTTAAGTTCGACAACTTTGAATGACCCCAAAATGACCTTTAACCTCAACAGAAAAAATGGCACCAAAACTTTTCTGAATCATTAGACCTAGTAGATTGATATTAGCATTGGTGCCAAAAATTAACATTCCAATCCAAGCGGAGATCTATATCCAACATTACGGCCTGCACTAATCAGTACCCTTGACTTCTTTTATAAAAGGTTTTTTTTAACAAATTAAGGGAGTGTATTTTTTTTCCTTTTGGTAGGTCTTTGCTGTCGCACAAAACGTTATTTTCCTCAATGTTTGCCATTTATCTTGACAGTTTTAACTCCAATAGTTGTTACAGTGCCCTAACTGAAGTTAACAATCCATTATACAAGTTTGGTTGCCTTCTTAGTTCTAAAAATATAATTTTTCTACATATGTCCATGTGGTGTTTGTTCGAACAAAGAAAATGGGGCTAGTTTGACTGTTCAGATTAACCCCACAAACTATCTGGTACATCCAACTTTCAGTGTTCAGACAAACCCCATCCCATGTTCGAACGAACCCCAAGTGTAGGGTTTGTTCAAACGGCAAAAAATCGAACTATGACATGCATGTTTTTCTGACGCTAATTAGTTTTCAATTTGAGAATAATGTATGATAAAAATAGCATCCCAAGTTTTATATTTCTAGACAGTAATATTAGTGTCATAACATCATCATATAAAGAATTTAATTTCTTTTAGAGTTTTGTTCGAAATAGCTCCGTCTCCCCTATTTTCGTTCTGCGTTGCCTGCTTGTGAATGACTGTATCAGTACCCTCGACTTCATTTTTGAAGATCTTTTTTTTAACAAACTAGGGAAAAGTGAGAACGATTTTTTTCCATTTTGTTAGGTCAAAAATATTTTTTGGGGTCGCACAAAAACGTTTTTTTTTACAACACTGTTCGGACAAACCCCGTCCCATTTTCGCACTAACCCCAAGTGTGGGGTTTGTTCGAGCAGTAAAAAATCCTACTATAACATGCATTTCTGACTCCACTTTATTATTTTATTAACTGTTTCTAAATTTTGTTCGAGCTAGCTCCGGTCTCTCCCATTGATCTTGGGCGGGGGCCCTATGGTAGTGGTTAGCACCGCTGCCTTTCACGCCAGAGTTCGGGGTTCGTTTCCCGGTCTAGGGAGTTGGAAATAAATAAAAATGTTTCTTCCCCATCCACTTGTAAAACTTAGTATTGCGGAGAGCCTTCGTGACCGAGATGTAGCGTGCTAGGCCTCAGACCTCCAGGGTTTAAATTTCAAATCCTGTGTTTGGAGGGTAGTGTCATCTCACTCATCTGACCATCCTCAGGAGGCTCTTCTGGCCCAATTTAGCCTGTATATGCACAAAAGTGGCCTGAAGCCCTATTCATTTTATTTTGTGCCTAATACTTGAAATATATGTAAAAAAACGATTAGACAACATTACTGATGTTGAGTTTCTAGGTAAAAGTGTAGCCTCTCAAGAACATGACAAATTGTCACAATGTTGTTAGAAATGTTGGGCCAACGTCAAAGACCGGCATTAAGACCGGCATTAAGACAACATTGGTTTAAATTGTGATGTTTTCTAGGGCTATGTCAAGTGCTGAAATATATATCATGTCACTCAAAATCCGTCTCTTTTGGATAAAAACGTATTTTTTGCGGAGATGGGGTGTAACAAAGAAAGGGGAAAACGAATATAGTCTGTGATAGCGGTAAATAAATGACTGCTCTTGATCAATGCGCAGTAAAACAGTAGATAATGAGCGGCTCGTTATGCAGTCTCAATGTCCCGATCACACTTTCCGTGACCCGTGCCAGCAGATCGGTAGTAAATATCCCAGCAGACAGGAGTCGTTGGCCCAATGCTGGGCTAATGTTGGGCCAGCGTCGTAGACGATGGGCCAGCATCAGTCCAGCATTGGGCCAACGACTCCTGTTTGCTGCCTATAACTCTGGGAGTGCCTTTCAATATAGTGCCGATAAAAAACAAACATCGCGCGAGATGCAGAACATTTATAAGGTCAAGCGAAAATGATTCTTGCTTTGCATTTCGTTTGCACCTGATAGTCACCTTGATCATTTATATCACAATAATAAACGTTTTTTATTCGACAATGGCAATTTTAGGGCGCTGGAGTAACTTTTTCAGTAAAAAATCGACCCAGTTTCGCAGTGAAGTTTCGACATGATGGTGGTGTGGTGTATAGCATTAGTAATATATTAGCCATATATTGATTTTACTGCGAGATTTATCGTTATGCTCCATCTCTGTTTTAACCTTTAGAGCACTGATGTCGACTGCAGTGGACATTCTGTTTTTTTTATTAGCATCTGCATAACTCCTGATAACGAGCTGTTCACAGTAAAATGTGCCTTCGATTTTAAAACACTGATAATGGGACTTAAATTGCACAAATGGCATAAAATAAAGTCACTTGCAGTTGTGTTTGGCGGTAGCGAGACACAACGTCAGGTGACTGAAAATTTAAATTATATAGCTCAGTGAGCTAAAGGTTAATACCATGCCACATATTCACCAATAATAATCATTTTGAGCTCTTGAACAATTGCAGGTCAAACAATATATCTATTTTATCGTCTAAATATTTAATATAATTTACACAGTTTTGTAAATACAATCTAGCTATTGCATTGTGTTGTCACGTGGTATACGTCTGCATACAGTCACGCTAACATCTCGTCATCACGGGGATCTCCGCCGCGGGACAAAAGCCGAGACAAAGACGGCGTCCTCCAACAGGGATCGGCCTTAGCCCTTACGACGCTGAATTATTTTTTGCAAACCATGGAGAACAAAAGGTTTTTTTCAATTTGAAATCATCATAAATGTTTTAGTTAGCTCTTTAAGCCTCATTTGAATATGCCCTACATATGATATGGGTCTGCGGTCATTAGAAATAATTATGTTATTTCTTTCAGTTCGGGGATTGTCTTTATAGTCTTTATAATCTTTATAATCTGACGTCTACGGACGTCAGATTTTAACGTATAAAGACGGTCCCCGCACTGAAAGGGTTAGGCACAGAAAAATACGCACCCTGCCAGCAAGCACGAGACGTTGACCCAGTGCTGTTTTAATGTTGGCCCACCGTCTGAGACGCTGACCCAACAGTAATTTCCCCATCTATCCAGGGGCGGATTCAGAGGGTTTTCCATGGTATAGTGGAGGCAGTCAACTCCATGTGGATATGATGTCACTGTAATAATGATATAACTCTATTCTGTATATTTTTTTTTTCATAATGAGATCTTTTTCGTCATTTCATACTGGAAATTGCGATGCGGTTCCTCGGGTATTTTTCATTTGAGAAGATTTCTAAATCGTAATTAGGGGGTATCAATTAGGTTTAATAAAATATAAATGCCCATTGGCCACCGTCTGTGTCAAGGACTATGCTATATATAATATATAGAGGGTGGTCAAGGCCTATGCTATATATAGCTTGGTATGATAGAATAGATATCCGAGTTCAACTGAAATTAGCATATTATGTTCAACTTTTTATAATTATGTGGATTTATGTCTGTCTCTGAGAGTACTTGCTTCAGAACCAGCTTTTACGCCAAGCTCTGTATAATTATATCCCGAAATAGTATGGGAGACCGGGCCTAGTTCGCACAGGGGTTAGTCAGAACAGTGCCCATAATATTTGGACAGTAAATGTAGGGGAGACTGGGGCGAGTTCTCACAAGGATTAGTCAGAACAATGCTCATTATTTTGACAGTAAATGTATTTTTTCTGTGATGTCTGTATCACTGTATCAGTACCCTTGACGTCATGTGTGAAGGTTTTTTCAAAAGTTACACAAAATGTTATTTTGCTAAATATTAGTCATTGAACCTCACAGGTTTTTTTTTCAATCCTATGGCTGAAGTGCCCTGACTGATAATAATAATCTATTATACATGTACGTCCATGTGGGGGTTATTGGGAAAGAAAAGAAAATGGGGCTAATTCGATTGCTCAGATTAACCCAACAAACACTTTTTAGACAAATTCCATCTCATGTTCGAACCAGCGAACCACGAAAAATCGAGCCATAACATCCTTTTTTTTCCGACTCCATTTTGTTTTTATTTTGAAAATAATGTATGGTAAAAATAGTATCCATAGTTAAATACTTCAGAACATAACTTCATCATATACATTTTTTATTTTTTATTTTATTTTGTGCGAACTAGATCCGGGCTCTCCTAGTTTCGTTCTGCGATACCTTCTAGTGAATAACTGTATCTAGTGCAGGGGGCTGTGTTTTTCACTTGGATCGGAATGTTAATTTTTGGCACCAATGCTAATATCAATGTACTAGGTCCAATGATTCAGAAAAGTTTTGGTGCCATTTTTTCTGTTGGGGTTAAAGGTCATTTTTGGGTCATTTAATGTAGGTACCGTATATTTCACATACATTCTCATATCTTTTTCGTCTTCATGTCACAAAGTACGTCATGTGACCCCTTAAAATTTGCAGAATTGAGAGGAGAACACGAATATGCATGTAGGATTGACATAAATATACACTGGAAAAAAATTAAACCAAAAAGTATTTTTTTCAGACGCGATTTGTTCGGTAAAGTTTATCGTCATTTTGTATACAAAGTAACGGTATCAAAATAATTCAATATCTTTATAGATAAGGTCAGTGATTTTAACATAAATAAAAACAAACATGATCTACTTAAAAAAAAATTGTAGACACATTTAATGACATACACAGGTATGTTCTCTTCGTCATCAAACAGAGATGTGATGTAATCAGCGGTATCACATTTCCCAACGTCAAGTCTACGCTGGTGGCGCTCTAGTCATACATCAAGTCAATTATTTATTGTAAGAAGACATACGTACATGATGTCTCTTTAATTGTTTCTTGGATAAAATCTAACGTCATCAAAAATGTCATAATAACTCAAATGTCCTCCTCGTCCTCCTCATCAAGAACTGCGATACACTCGACATTATCACAGTCACCAGCATCTAATCCACACTGGCATAGCTTTGTACACATAAGGCCAGCCTTTCTGCTTGAACATGAACACATAGAGCTTTGGCATTTAGATTTTGCTCATTCGCAACATATGAGCTCAATCACAGCATCTGGAGCTGGTTTTAGTAATGTTCTCACAGGACAAAGACAACTCTCCTCATTTGTCCATCCATGGGGCAAGTATTGGATTCGCGATGTGAGCCAGATGCCATATTCTGGCCTAGTAATTGGCACAGAGTATGTGCTCGTGTAGAGCAACTTTAGTTGGGCGGAGCTTTTCACACTCTGCTTCATTTTTCTTGAACAGCAACCACCTAACACTACCGGGATATACAATTGACAAATATAACGTTCCAATATAGTGAGATTGCTACTTCAGATGGCATGTTTGCCGGTCCAAGATCAATGAATCCCTGAACAGTGGTCTTGTCAGTCTTTAACATTTTTGAATGATTTCCAGCAGGTTATCTGCCCTTACCAGAAAATTGCCCAATAGTATCACATCCAGTGAAGCTGTGAAAGCCAATCAAAGCGCTGACAAGGGGGCAACCTAAGACATCATAGACTGGTTTCTGTACAATCCATTTCCTGCTCTTCCCATGACCAATTAGCATACATGGGCTCCCTCCAAGTCTTGCAAGGATAAGCTAGAGCAAGGATTAAAACATCAGTGTCCGTTGACAGAATGTGGATTGCTGCATTTTCATTTTGACTGGCCACATCAATTGCATGAAGCATTATGATTGTGTCTGCCTCCTCCTGGCTGGTACACATGTGACTGACATTCTTATCTGTCTTGCTGGTTGTTACACCATCTCGAGTAGATAGGTCTACTGCAACTGTTTCGTGTGATAATCGAGTGTTTTTTGAGGAAGGTATAGAGTCAAACTATCTTTTGTTTTGGATTCACTGAGGAACACCTTTAGATACATTCTGATTGGTGTACTGTCTTTACATTTATATGATGTCCGGCCTGTACTACTCTTATGACGCTCTCTTGTTGTTTGTTTTAATGATGTTGCTGTGTTGCATTGATCAAATACTAGGTGAACTGTGATATATCTAGAGATGGATTTGGTTATGTACATACTCGCCGTAAAAGCAGCTGACAATTCAAGGCATGTTTTGAAGCTTTCATTCCTTCTAGCTCTTGGACAAGCATCGATGATAAGAACGCTACCATCCTCTTGATCCTAGGCATTTTGATCTTATTTTTTATACAAATCTCTCAGAATATGAAGTAGTTTGCTTTTGTCCATATAAGGTAACATCGATCCATCAGACGCGAAAATGGATCGAGGTATACAAGCGAACTCATGTACACTAATCACATCTTCTATGTTTATATCAGGTCTAATCATCAGATCTTCGCAAAGCTCCGCTGTCTTGGTTAGCGTCTTTACCTCATCCTCTTTTCCTGCAGATCTGCACATTTAAAGCTTTGTTTTGGTCATCAGGAGGCACAAGAACTCCACCAGTTTTCTTCAAATTTTGAATTATCGCCTGTGCAAGATGTGTTTCGATTGACAGAATTTGAGAGTAATCAACACATAAACCACTAGCATGTCTAGAAGGAAGTCAACCATGTGTTTGCTACGTGTGTATGCATGGACTTTCATACCAGTTCCGAGTAATACAGGTAGGTCAATGTCTAAAGTAGCGGAATCCTGCTTCAAGATTGTGCTTGTTTTATTCGTGGTTGATAAAACTGAACATCAGAAATGTTGTCAGCAATTTGCTCTTTCAACTTTGTCTTGTAGCAATATTTGTGATTCGAATGGATTCTAATATGGCCTTATATGTTGTAGACACATCAGTTATTGGAAATACTTTTCCTTCTTTAAGTGCCTTTTGAACAAGACTGTAAAACTCTGCTGCTATTATGCGAGTTCTGTTGCTATCCGAATCACCAGGGGCGATGACTGTTTCACTTCTTGGTACATATCTTACATAGCATGGGAAATTATATTTAATGTTTATAGCTCTAGCATCTTTGGCATCCCGTGATTGAAGTCTGATCTTCCAATCACCATTGTTACTTATGTACAAGTGACTTCATGCAGAGTTCTTCTGAATTGTCACCATTGCAGAAATACTTCTTTTGTGAAAATACTCGCCAGGGAATGTATAAACCATTTGTAAGGAGCTGCATCTTGCATCATAAGAAGAAGCCGTAGGCTGACATTTGATAGAAGGACGCCCTCTCTGCAAGTGAGTTCAGATAAATCCCCCTTGACGATCGCCTTCTCATACCTGATATTTTCCCTTTTGAGTTTGTCGGTATGAACAGTCTCTTGAAAGTAATTTCTGTGTCATGTTGTATCCTTTGTTCTTAGTTTATCAGCTGTGCTGTTTCCAAGGTGTTTGTTGATAATTTGGTAACCGTCAGATCCATACAATGAATGACTCGTAACAAATATTAGAAACTTTACATGAGAAGATGGATTCTTCACCAAATCACCACCAGAAACCTGACATTTAATACACAAGTTACAGTTAGTCTCAGTTAATTTGTCAAGCAGTATAGTTTATAAACTCTTCGCAGTCATCGTTGGTGCAGTTTGTTAGTTGAACATTTAGTTACTTTGAGGCTAAATAAGTATTGCATAATGTGTCGTCTATATGCAACAGTCACTTATCGAATAGTCACGAATGTTGTATGTTTCATGCAGATAATGTTACCGATTTTATAACACAGTAAACTAACGTCCATGGGGTATTTCTATTCATGTTCAGTATCTCGTTCTGCAAATTTTGAGGGGTCATATGATACACTTTGTGTCATTTATATGGAAACTGGGTGGCATTTTCGTATATTTAAGTTCGACAACTTTGAATGACCCCAAAATGACCTTTAACCTCAACAGAAAAAATGGCACCAAAACTTTTCTGAATCATTAGACCTAGTAGATTGATATTAGCATTGGTGCCAAAAATTAACATTCCAATCCAAGCGGAGATCTGTATCCAACATTACGGCCTGCACTAATCAGTACCCTTGACTTCTTTTTTAAAAGGTTTTTTTTAACAAATTAAGGGAGTGTATTTTTTTTTCCTTTTGGTAGGTCTTTGCTGTCGCACAAAACGTTATTTTCCTCAATGTTTGCCATTTATCTTGACAGTTTTAACTCCAATAGTTGTTACAGTGCCCTAACTGAAGTTAACAATCCATTATACAAGTTTGGTTGCCTTCTTAGTTCTAAAAATATAATTTTTCTACATATGTCCATGTGGGGTTTGTTCGAACAAAGAAAATGGGGCTAGTTTGACTGTTCAGATTAACCCCACAAACTATCTGGTACATCCAACTTTCAGTGTTCAGACAAACCCCATCCCATGTTCGAACGAACCCCAAGTGTAGGGTTTGTTCAAACGGCAAAAAATCGAACTATGACATGCATGTTTTTCTGACGCTAATTAGTTTTCAATTTGAGAATAATGTATGATAAAAATAGCATCCCAAGTTTTATATTTCTAGACAGTAATATTAGTGTCATAACATCATCATATAAAGAATTTAATTTCTTTTAGAGTTTTGTTCGAAATAGCTCCGTCTCCCCTATTTTCGTTCTGCGTTGCCTGCTTGTGAATGACTGTATCAGTACCCTCGACTTCATTTTTGAAGATCTTTTTTTTAACAAACTAGGGAAAAGTGAGAACGATTTTTTTCCATTTTGGTAGGTCAAAAATATTTTTTGGGGTCGCACAAAAACGTTTTTTTTAACAACACTGTTCGGACAAACCCCGTCCCATTTTCGCACTAACCCCAAGTGTGGGGTTTGTTCGAGCAGTAAAATATCCTACTATAACATGCATTTCTGACTCCACTTTATTATTTTATTAACTGTTTCTAAATTTTGTTCGAGCTAGCTCCGGTCTCTCCCATTGATCTTGGGCGGGGGCCCTATGGTAGTGGTTGGCACCGCTGCCTTTCACGCCAGAGTTCGGGGTTCGTTTCCCGGTCTAGGGAGTTGGAAATAAATAAAAATGTTTCTTCCCCATCCACTTGTAAAACTTAGTATTGCGGAGAGCCTTCGTGACCGAGATGTAGCGTGCTCGGCCTCAGACCTCCAGGGTTTAAATTTCAAATCCTGTGTTTGGAGGGTAGTGTCATCTCACTCATCTGACCATCCTCAGGAGGCTCTTCTGGCCCAATTTAGCCTGTATATGCACAAAAGTGGCCTGAAGCCCTATTCATTTTATTTTGTGCCTAATACTTGAAATATATGTAAAAAAACGATTAGACAACATTACTGATGTTGAGTTTCTAGATAAAAGTGTAGCCTCTCAAGAACATGACAAATTGTCACAATGTTGTTAGAAATGTTGGGCCAACGTCAAAGACCGGCATTAAGACCGGCATTAAGACAACATTGGTTTAAATTGTGATGTTTTCTAGGGCTATTTCAAGTGCTGAAATATATATCATGTCACTCAAAATCCGTCTCTTTTGGATAAAAACGTATTTTTTGCGGAGATGGGGTGTAACAAAGAAAGGGGAAAACGAATATAGTCTGTGATAGCGGTCAATAAATGACTGCTCTTGATCAATGCACAGTAAAACAGTAGATAATGAGCGGCTCGTTATGCAGTCTCAATGTCCCGATCACACTTTCCGTGACCCGTGCCAGCAGATCGGTAGTAAATATCCCAGCAGACAGGAGTCGTTGGCCCAATGCTGGGCTAATGTTGGGCCAGCGTCGTAGACGATGGGCCAGCATCAGCCCAGCATTGGGCCGACGCCTCGTGTTTGCTGGCTATAACTCTGGGAGTGCCTCTCAATATAGTGCCGATGAAAAAAAACATCGCGCGAGATGCAGAACATTTATAAGGTCAAGCGAAAATGATTCTTGCTTTGCATTTTGTTTGCACCTGATAGTCACCTTGATCATTTATATCACAATAATAAACGCTTTTTATTCGACAATGACAATTTTAGGGCGCTGGAGTAACTTTTTCAGTAAAAAATCGACCCAGTTTCGCAGTGAAGTTTCGACATGATGGTGGTGTGGTGTATAGCATTAGTAATATATTAGCCATATATTGATTTTACTGCGAGATTTATCGTTATGCTCCATCTCTGTTTTAACCTTTAGAGCACTGATGTCGACTGCAGTGGACATTCTGTTTTTTTTATTAGCATCTGCATAACTCCTGATAACGAGCTGTTCACAGTAAAATGTGCCTTCGATTTTAAAACACTGATAATGGGACTTAAATTGCACAAATGGCATAAATTAAAGTCACTTGCAGTTGTGTTTGGCGGTAGCGAGACACAACGTCAGGTGACTGAAAATTTAAATTATATAGCTCAGTGAGCTAAAGGTTAATACCATGCCACATATTCACCAATAATAATCATTTTGAGCTCTTGAACAATTGCAGGTCAAACAAAATATCTATTTTATGGTCTAAATATTTAATATAATTTACACAGTTTTGTAAATACAATCTAGCTATTGCATGTTTCTGTAAATAAAACAAAATATTGTAAATATCTAAACACCAATAAGGGTCTCTAAAGGCTTAGCCCATTAGAATGCTAATCTCACCGTGATACTCAGCTTCAAGTGACTGAATATCACTTGGATTTGTGGAATTTATGTTAAAGTAGTTTTTATTTTATTTGTTTAAAAGATTTAAAAGATGCGTTTATCAGCACCACCTCCATAACCATCAGGAGTCACTGTGCCCTTAGATGCGTTTATCAACACCATTGCTATACCATCAGGAGTCACTGCCTCCCTTAGATGCGTTGATCATCACCATATCCATACCCATGAGGAGTCACTGCCCACCTTAGATGTGTTAATCAATACCATCTCCATAATCATCAGTAGTTACTAACTTTCTTAAATGCGTTGATCAACACCATATCCATACCCATCAGGAGTCAGTGCCTACCTTAGATGTGTCTATCAACACCATCTCCATAACCATCAGAAATCACTGCCCATCTTTGATGCGTTTATCAACACCATCTCCATAATCATCAGAAGTCACTGCCTCCCTTGGATGCGTTTATCAACACCATCTCCATAAACATCAGGAGTAACTGCCCTATTTAGATGCATTTATCAACACCATCTCCATAACCATCAGGAGTAACTGCCTTATTTAGATGCATTTATCAACACCATCTCCATAACCATCAGGAGTCACTGCCTTATTTAGATGCGTTTATCAACACCATCTCCTTAACCATCAGGAGTCACTGCCTTATTTAGATGCGTTTATCAACACCATCTCCATAACCATCATGAGTCACTGCCTTATTTAGATGCGTTTATCAACACCATCTCCATAACCATCAGGAGTCACTGCCTTATTTAGATGCGTTTATCAACACCATCTCCTTAACCATCAGGAGTCACTGCCTTATTTAGATGCGTTTATCAACACCATCTCCATAACCATCATGAGTCACTGCCTTATTTAGATGCGTTTATCAACACCATCTCCATAACCATCAGGAGTCACTGCCTTATTTAGATGCATTTATCAACACCATCTCCATAACCATCAGGAGTCACTGCCTTATTTAGATGCGTTTATCAACACCATCTCCATAACCATCAGGAGTCACTGCCTACCTTAGATGTGTTTATCAACACCATCTCCATAACCATCAGAAATCACTGCCTACCTCAGATGTATTTATCAACACCATCTTCGTAACCACCAGGAGTCACTGCTTCATTTAGATGGTTTATCAACACTTATTTATAGCATTCATTATCATTAGTAGTACACTTCTAGACCTATTTGGTGTTCGGATTTGTTTAGTTTGCTGAATTTCACAATAACCCAATATAATATGGTACGATACTATTATATACTATTGTGTCATAGGAATTTTTAGGCAATTAACGCCAGGCAGTGAATGCATTTTATAAATCTTAAGCACACAAATAGCTATAAAATCAAATTGATTAGAGTGAATAAAGTGTGAGCCCATACGTATCTTACTGCTAAAATTGTTATTTTTATTTTTTGATCCAAGCTGGTAAATCCAGGCTGTACAAAGTCACTATGTCTCAATTGCATTGAAAGCTCGTGAAGAAGTTTGAGTTTGACTTTTGGCATTTTGGTATATTCTTTTAACCATCGTTGTTTTATGCCAGGTATACACCTTGAGAGGCGGCTTCACTTAAAAGGTTAAACACCATAAAAACTGTTTTGTTTCCCAGCTCGGGTCGCAATTGGGTGTTTGCAGGATAAAGACCTAACTCGACTCCACCTTGATTGTTTTGATTCTACAAAAACTGGGACAAGGCGTATGCAACTGGATACAAAACTCTTTGTTGAGTTCTTGACTCGCGTCGAATGTGTATGCAGGGCTTAACAAATCATTAATTTGTGTCACAGCAGTGAAAATGTACTAAGATGTTGTTAAATTACCATTTTCACATTTTCTTCTCTTTTTGGTCTGTCACACTAAGTTTTTAAATCTTTAGCCATGTGTATCTGGCTGATATAATTTACAGTTATTTGAAGATCCCTATAATTTCGCAACTGCAAGCCCAGTAAACAAAACATTAATAACATTTATACAACGTTGGCCCAACGTCTTCGACGTTGGTCCAACATTGTATAAATGTTATGCAAATGTTTTGTGTTTACTGGGAGACATGTGTCAGCCATCTTGCTGCAGGAGCAGCGCAGGCGCCGACGGCAATCTTAGCTGGCAGTACTGATGCAGCTTATCTTAACTACAGCGGCATAGTCAACAGCAGCACCGCTCGGCTCTGCAAAGGCAGCAGCTGTTTACTTGAAAAGTATGCAGTTACTGTCTTTTCGGTTTTGCATGGCGGAATATCAGCACTGCTCTGCAAAGCCAGAAGGCAGTAACAGCTCACTTGAAAACCAGGCAGACATTGGCGTTTGGCTGGGCATGGCAGACTGCAGCGACAACAGAGAGAGCTGTAGCAACTGAAGCGGCAACACACCTGCAGCCGCATCTCAGCAACAGCAGCAGCAGCATCTGTCACTCAGCCTCCGATGGAGAGAGAGTAATATTTGGAGAGGGTCAGTTGGTAACTCCCGCGCTGCAGTACACATCGCATCTGGCGTGTTCGACCACCACCTGGCTACACCTTCCAGTCTGACTGCTGGTCTGAAGCATCCCCACGTGAAATCTCTGACTCAGCCAACCAGGTAGGTCACATACTTACCCTCGTGTTGCTCTGCGAAGCCAAAAGGCAGTATATCTGCTTACTTGTAAAAGAAGCAGGTACTGCATTTTGGCGTTTCACGGCAGTGTTTCTCTGCAAAGGCACTAATTGCTCACTTAAAAAGGTAAGCAGTTACTACCTATTGGTTTTGTACGGCGGGATGCATCCAGGCAAGCATGTGTTAGCTCAACGATAGCTCTATTTTGGACCAGAGTCTCTTTTCCGATGGTGGCCAAAATAGAACTAACTTTGGACTTGATACCACTGTTTGCTTATAACATCTTGCTTAACACACACATAGCGTACTTTCGGGCTCATGTATCCGCACTAAAACCAGAGAGGTTTTATATACACGATGTAACATCCTTGCCATATAAACTGATAAACCTTAAATCTTCAAGCGCTAACCATGACTATTAACGTTTTTATTCTGCTTTAGTGGCAGGTTGAATCACAGTTATTGGGAACAAAATGGATTGTTTAAACAGCAAGATGTGCAAATGAGTGTTCTGAAATTAAACACATATGACTAATTGTCACCGACTTGAAGTTGTGGGTCGCTACGCCTCGTGTTCTCAGCGAACACGAGGCGTTGACCCAATGTTGAGTCTCGACCAATCAGATACCTAAGATATAGGTCAACAGCTTCACGTATACCGGCCCACTGTTCACTCAATTATTGTGTAAATTAAAACAGTGAGTCGTTTTGCTTCACTGAAGCATAATATTTACATTGTGGCGGACCCCACTCCAGTGGACGTTGACTATCATAATATTATGCTGCGCATGCGGGTGCGCCCACAATGTTCACTCGGCGACTTTAAGTACATTACAGAAAATATGTACACATATGAACATAGATGAAGCGTATCATCAACATGATCATTAGTTTGGAAGCCTACTTGGGATTTTACGCATATACCTGCAGACCAGACCCAGCAAACACGAGGCATATTGAACACATTTTGTTTTAATGTTTTAATGCTTAACTTTGAAACAACATTGGGTCGACGTTTTGGGCTTGGTGGGGATCAGCCTTTCAAGTATGTTGTTACTTAACGATTTAAGATCAAACACGTTCTGATTTCGCATCTTGCCTCCCATCACAACGTTATGGTGATGTAGTCGAAAGTGTTAGCTAAATCTGCTGTTAGTATATCATAATTTGAAGCACATACCTGTCTATCGGTGAGATTATATATTCATAACACCCAGATTAGTTTACCTAAAGTTATATTTATTTCATTTTTAATGATATTTATTTGATTAACGTATTACATAGTTGAACTTGCAGCATTAGACTTTGCTTCACGTATTACATGTGTCTGACAGACAGATTGCTTGACAAAACAATTAGTCCTACAACATTGCTGTACTACTGGTAAATAATAGTTAGGAACAAACACTGGTCCCTGAATGGTACATGTAGGTCAATTGTGTCGGTAAATATAAATTAGCTTTAACCTGTTAACAGAGAGATCAAATATATATCTGCAATATCTAAGAACCACATCTGAATGACAATGCTATAAATATAAGACACCACAGAGAACAAGATGCCAACGGTCGCATGACGTTGTAGCAACTCAGATTGAACGTCAGTGACGTTGATTCTCCGTTGCTACGACGTCATGCAACTTTGCCATTGTGATCTTTGGCAGCACGTAGAAAGATTTCCAGCGACCAGACCACGATTCCTTAGCTCAATATTCGCAGACTTATTGTGAGCCCACGATGCTTATCGTGCTGCGTGAACCTGACGCCCCTCATACTCAGTGACCTCGATAGGTCACGTACATTGTGCTGTCCAGATTTGACCAAGTTAAGGGCCGTCGTGAAAGGTCAAGGCCGCATTTATAAACAAATACGACAATTGAGTGGTCAGCTGGCGCAATATCAGTGAGCCAGCAATCAAACTGTCGGGTCGCGATGTGAATGCCTCATATCGGATTTAACCTTCTGGGGCTGGATGATTGAAAAATTGCGTCGGAGCCCATCCCCCCATCCCACCCCCACCCCGGAATAGGAAGTTTCCTATAGTTTCGTGGCAGACGCGGACCAATTGACAAACCCAGTACCCACAAAACATTTGTATAACATTTGTAAAATGTTGGGCCAACGTCGAAGACGTTAGGACCACGCTGTACAAATGTTATGCAAATGTTTTCTGTTCGCTGGAAAGCTACAATAAATATAAGTAGATAAGACATCATGCACAAGTGCGCCATCCCACATTTTGATGATTTTGAGATTCTGGTTGTTTTTGAAAACTCTCATCACAAGCTTTATCTGCAAAAAGAACAAAATGTCTAGACCAATCACATTCTGTGTTACGAGCCAAAGTTTGTTTTCGCATGCTGCTTTTTGGCGATTTTCATACATCACAAAATTATTGGTTTAACCTTCACTTCTGATCAAGTCAAGAATTTAAAGAGAACAAAAAACGGTTCACTGCTGAAGAAGCGAGACGAATTTTTCTCGATATCAGCGACAGTTCATCCTCGGGTGATTATACATAAAAACAATGTTAACAAATAGCTCAACAACTTGAAGTACATGATGAAACGAATACATAAAGATAATACAACAGCTAAATAAAATCAGTGACCAAAAGGTCTAACTCTCAATGTGAAACTCGTAAATTTATCAAGTTGTTTCTATCAATAACATAGGCTATCAATAACATATTTTCCTTATTTTTTTATCACATTTTCTATCAATTGTTTTTGTTTCTATCAATAACATAGGCTATCAATAACATATTTTCCTTATTTTTTTATCATATTTTCTTAATATGTGTATGTATATACGGAAGTCTATCAATTTATCATGGCTTAGGCAGCATAATTCTTTGAAAATCAGTGATTTATGTAAACCTATTGTGGGTTAGACCAAACGAAAAAAAAACATGCACAAATGGTTTAACCCTCATGTAACCAATTTTAAAGTGCTTTAATTTCGGATACACCATATTTAGGAAAAAATATAATATATAATTTCAATGTACAGTGATGTACATCCAATGTACATTCCATGTTAGGTTTTTAAAAGTTTTATCTCAGCTGCCAGATTTACCAGAAAGGTCAAAACCTTCAATGCGTGATTAATCAAAACACAAAAAAATGGGTTAGACCAGTTGTGCATGATACCATCCAATCAACTTCCGTTAAATTAGATATTGATAATAGGTCTGAAAGTTTATTCAATCATAAAAAAAACCTCAATGGCGCCTATATCCTCAGCGGACAGAGCTCAGAGGCGCACAATCATCGGATCTCTCACTTTGTATAGTGTATCTTAACCCTTACGCGGGAATCGACTTTAGTCGTCAGAATCTGACGTCTGTAGACGTCAGATTCTGACGACTAAAGTCGATCCCCGCACTGTAAGAATCAACATATTTATAATGACCGTAGACCCATAACATAGGTATTCTAATGAATCAGAAATGGCTAACTAAGACATTTATGATGTTTTCAAATAGAAAAAAAACTTTGGTTGCGATGTTTTTTTACAAATTAATCCAGCGCTTTAAGGGTTAATATAGCAATGTCGCTGGTGTGGATCTAAGCCCTTTCACCGTTAAACACAACTATATGCGTTCTAATCCGTTTTATTAGCCGATCAAATGACTGTTATTGGGAATGAAATTAGTGTTCAAACATGAAGATTTGCATATGTTTGGTCGCAAATTAAACAAATTAGAATATTTTTCACCCACTTCAGGTTGTGGGTCGCGGTAGTGAGACATAACTTACATTGGATGAAGATTAAAATTAATTATTTTAGCTGTTTAAGGGTTATAATGTTACCGTGGCTGGACCCTTTGCATGTATCACGTGGTGACTGACAAGCAAAGATATCTCAGCGGAACAGCTTACTTCCACACAATGATGGATGTTTCATTTCTCTAATTCTCATAAAGACTACTTGGCAAAGGTCACCACCAGATGTTCACCCAATGCTGTTTTAATGTTGGCCGACCGTCTGCGACGCTGGCCCAACATTAAACCAGCATTGGATACACATCTGCTGTTACTAAGGCGGGGTCTCACTATGCACTGTTTGTTTATCATATTATTATTACTCAAGTTTTCAACACAATTCACATGTCAATTTCGAAATTTATTTTGTATGAAGTAATTACATATCCTGCAGATCATTCGAATGCCGTTGGTATATGTGGTATAATGTGCTGTATACACACAGTTCAGCTTAGCCTGCATGGCAAAAAATACCAGCTTACTCTTTTACAGTATTTTAACAGAGCTTTTGTAGTGCTTTAGAAACATTTCATATCAATATCGATATGTCAGCCTATATAGCTGCTTTATGTTGTGCCCCACGTTGTCGTTCGTCGGCAAACGTTCCCAGAACGATCGAATATACACACACCCGACGCACCTGATTTTGTGGTGAATGCACATCACGACGTTCGACGTCGGTAAAGTTTGTGATCGTTGGACGTCATCGGACGTTGGTGAGCGCTGTATGCGTTGGCTTTTTTCAAGAGTGAAAATGTTGAAAATTGAGGACGTTCAGCGACAACTGCATTCTCATTCATCAGATCCACTATCCTTCCACTAGCATCAGTTCACCCAGCTGTGCTAGTGTGGGCCTGAGAAGGAGGCTGCGACAACTGGCGTTCGTGAACGTACAACAGGCGCACAACCAACGAATGTAGAGTGCAAACTTGAACAAAGAACATCCACACGGCCCGAGTATGGTACATTACAACCTAGTTTAAATAACAACTGAATGACGGCGGTGATTGGCCGATCTCGTCATGTGACAGGTTTAGCCACTGGTTGATCGGTTGGTGGGTAGAATACCAGACTTAGTCCGAACATTCCGGACGCAAAGCTCACCAAATTTTGCTAGGGTACATAGCATTGCTCTGACTGAACATACTCTCTAGAGAATCTCTCTGGACGTGCAGTCCGATCATTGCACTGGCTACCCTAGCAAACGTGTATAATGAATTAATTATTCAATCAAACCACACTACCGGTACTCCCCCCCCCCCCCCCAGTGTTTGATAATAGCATAGTATTGCGTCATTCCGGCATGCACAAGACAATGACCCAATGGTGGTTGAACGATAAGTGAACATTGGGTCATGCATGTCTTGTGCTTGCTAGGATGTTAGCAGGGCCAGTAGAGTTATGACAGGAAGAAGGCAGCGCTCTGTTGTACACACAGTCGTCATGTACATAGCGTACAATCTGTACATACTGTACATGTTGCCAGCCATGTCGAGGGATATGTTACGGAATACAACAACAAACCATACATGATACATCAGCTGTTGAGTTATGTCAAGTTATCTGCATTACTCCCATGCTGCGCTGAAATGGTGTTATAAAGGTAACAAAGATCCCCAGAGACTATTACATAATCTTAAGTTAACACTCGTCAGTCCAAACAAGGAGTTTCAAAGGCAGCTCCTTTGTACAAATGAATGAATAGGATTTTTAGGCCACATAGTACACATATAGGCGAAACTGGGCCAGGAGAACATCCCGAGAATGGTGAGATGAATGAGACAACACTGCCCTCCAGACATAGGATTCGCTCTTCGGTCTGATGCCGAGCACGCTACCTCTTGGTCACGAAGGTTCCCCGCAATACTGAGTCCTCACACATGAGCGGGGAAGAAACATTTGAATCTTTGAAACCTGAGTGACAGAGCGGGTGACGAACCCGTTCTTGTGAACCAAATGACCGCTATGTATTTTCTTGCATGAATTTATAATAAGTGTGATAAACATCAATCTGAAAGCACATCCCAGCAGACATTTTTGACTTTGAGACAATGTTGTTTTAATGTTGGCCCACAGTCTGCGACGCTGTCCCAATATTCAACCAACACTGTCTTAAAGTCTCGTACCTGCTGGGATATGTCTGCCCAGCAAACACGAGACGTTGAGCCAATGCTGATTAAATGTTGGCCCGCCGTCCGCGACGTCGGCCAACATTAAATCAGCATTGGCTCAACGTCTCGTGCTAGCTGGGTGAGCATTTTGATCTTACGTGAGCCGGGAGTGAGCGAGCATCCGGACTTGGTCACAAGTACTGTAATCACACCCAGAGTGTAAGAATGTATGGATGGGAAGGTGGATCAATAGTTTTTTTCAAATTAAAGCATTGTGTTGCTGTTCAGCGGTATTATTATTCTTAAGCTGATGTCCGGCTAAACATGCCGAACCCTCGAGAGTAAACCAAAGTCTATACATAAGAATATATTAGTATGCCCAAGGAAAACTAACATAATTCTCACTATGTTAGTATCTCTAGGTAAAACTAACACAAGTCTCACTGTGTTAGTATGCTCAGGGCATAAGCTTATGCCACAGGTTCACGTAACGTTAGTGTGCTCTCGAGAAAACTAACTTCAATATGCTTCAGGCTCCTCGTGCTAGTCTCTACCCCAGGACAGCCGCAATTATGATGGATTCACAAAACTTTTTGATTTAATGTGGGTCCAATGTCTGTGAAGCAGACCAGCCTATTAAAAGAGGCCAATCTCTAGCATTTTTAAACCAGGATGACACAACCTCTTCTTCATTATGCCATCTGCACCACAGTATGATTTACCTAATTATAATGGGGGTGATTAGGTTGTATTCCCCTTATCTCTAATATAACTGCCCCCCCCCCGAATCGTTCAATGTTTCCCAGGCAAACAACCCAGCAGACACAAGACGTTGAGTCATTGTTGGGTTAACGTTAGTCCACCGTCTACGACGTTGGACTAACGTTAAACCAACATTGGTTCCACGTCTTGTGTCTGCTGGGTTTTGTCCATTGACAGTTTACTGTTCATGTTGGTCCACAATTGAACCCTCATTCAATCAAAATATTGTCGCGGAGAAGATATTTTTCGACTAAACACGAGTGAATACTTTTTAACGTTATTATAATCTTACATGTTATACATGTTTAGTATGAGATATTCATTGTATCTGTTTCTAAATAATATATGAGTTTTAACATCACATTCAGGTGTGTAGGTATATTTTGTAAAAGGAGTTTTTTTATCAGAAAGGGAGGATTAAACAGTATCCGTCGCAGATTGATGTTTGAAGTCACTTTCGTGTAGAGCTCGAAGCACATCAGCTTGTTATGCCTCAACATACTATTACGTGGAACAACGAATGCCCGTACTACGGTGGATGGTTTATGATCATGAGTTTTTTTTATTTGTTTGATTTCGTAGCCACGAAATAATATTTCGTGGCCACAAAATAGTATTTCGTGGCCACGAAATAGTACATTCTACCCACAAAATAATATTTCGCTCCCACGAAATAGTATTTCGTGGCCACAAAATAGTACATCGCTCCCACGAAAAAGTATTTCGTTCCCACGAAATAGTGTATTTGATCATGACGTCTCGTTAAAGATGCAAATGTGACAGAAACAAACTTAGATAATCAACGTCAACGAAGTACATCTGACGCTGGTGTAATTTATATTCAACCGAGGACGTTCAGCGTTAAAAAAGCAGCGTTAGATATACGTCAGATACGTCTAATATACGTCAGATACGTTGCATGAACGTCTGTCATGCGTCAGAAGCGTTGACTAAACTCTCGCTCGACGTCAATTTTAATTAGGAAGCAGAGTCGGACATATGTCGGAGACGTTGCAGCAAAATCAGACGTATGTAAGATTCAACGTTTACGTCGGACGTATGGTTAATTAACCCTCTAACCGCCGGTGTCGCATATATTCGGGTTTTTATTTTTTTATTAGCACATTAAGTACCACAATTTAAATGTCTTAAAGATAAAATGTGACATCAATCAGCAATACCTGAAAACAGTTGACCTCCATTTTGTCAAATCTGAATAATTTTCACTCACTTGAAGTTGTGGATCGCGTCAGCGAGACACAATTCAAGTGGGTGAAAATTCAGATTAAATAATGTGGCGGTTAAAGGGTTAATTGAAATGTACATACATGTATGTAGATAACAGATCGACCAATACGTAATAACGTCCCACCATAGGGGGGCGATACATTTATTTGCCTATTTTAAATTACAACTTGAAGGAATGGTGTAGCATAAGCTTCAGCAGAGTCCTTCCAATTTAGAACCTAAGACGCACTAGATAAATTACCATCATCATTAATTGTTGATATCCCCTAAACTAAAATTGAAAATGTATGGGCACGAAATACTATTCCGGCCACAAAATAAAACAAATAAAATCTCCGCCACCGTACATGCCTATGTTGTGCTCACATATTTGTGTATATGCAGTATGAACGATACAAAACTAACGGTACATCTAAATGATAGCAGACTCCAACATTGTGTGATACGCTGCATGAGCGTCTGTCATGCGTCAGAAGCGTTGACTTAACTCTCGCTCGACGTCAATTTTAATTAGGAAGCAGAGTCGGACATATGTCGGAGACGTTGCAGCAAAATCACACGTATGTATGATTCAACGTTTACGTCGGACGTATGGTTAATTAACCCTCTAACCGCCGGTGTCGCATATATTCGGGTTTTTATTTTTTTATTAGCACATTAAGTACCTCATTTTAAATATGTTAAAGATAAAATGTGACATCAATCAGCAATACCTGAAAACAGTTGACCTCCATTTTGTCAAATCTGAATAATTTTCACTCACTTGAAGTTGTGGATCGCGTCAGCGAGACACAATTCAAGTGGGTGAAAATTCAGATTAAATAATGTGGCGGTTAAAGGGTTAATTGAAATGTACATACATGTATGTAGATAACAGATCGACCATTACGTAATAACGTCCCACCATAGGGGGGCGATACATTTATTTGCCTATTTAAATTACAACTTGAAGGAATGGTGTAGCATAGGCTTCAGCACAGTCCTTCCAATTTTTAACCCAGGACGCACTAGATAAATTACCATCATCATTAATTGTTGATATCCCCTAAACCAAAATTGAAAATGTATGGGCACGAAATACTATTTCGGCCACAAAATAAAACAAATAAAATCTCATGGTCCTTACACATATTTGTGTATATGCAGAATGAACGATACAAAACTAACGGTACATCTAAATGATAGCAGACTCCAACATTGTGTGAATACCGAGATAACTTCTCCGACGTTGTCTCGGTATTCACACAATGTTGGTTGAATACGTTTGTCCCTGAGTGGTGTATTTACAGTCCTGGGTGGTATGTGTTGCTGGGTAACAGATCGTCAAGTTGTCAGAAAATCTCATAAGTTTACCTTCCCCCCTGAGATGTTACAGCTCCCCGTCTCCTTTGAAAATCCGCAGTAGTCGGCACCACCTGGACTCGAGCTCATTAATCTTCAGAACGAACGGCTTTTGCGCAGAATAACTTCTTTTTTACCGTGTGTTGCTTGCCTGATATTGTATGGTATGGTCTGCAGGGGCAGGGGGTGTGTGGGAGATATAAGTATTGTTTCGAAACTAGTATTTTTATTGTAAAATCCATCAGTATCGTGTGCATTTTAACCGAGCCACCACATATACATGCAAGTAACTAATTAATCAAGCAAGCAGGCAACCAACCAACCAACCAACCAAGCAGGCAAGCAAGCAAGCAAGCAAGCAAGCAACCAATCAACCAACCAACCAGTCAACCAACCAACCAACCAACCAACCAATCAACAAACCAGCCAGCTGTAACAATGTAAAGTAACAGGTGGCTAAATTGGGATTTCGGTAAGTGAAGGGTAGAATAAACATGCTGTCCTGGGCTGTTTACATGTGAACCACATGGTGGAGACGGTACTGCGACAAGTACTAATTGTCATACAGGACGTCCCCTAGTTTTGGGGGCCTGTGTGAGTCGGTTCTGGAAAACAGCCCAGGAATGTGAATGTATATCAAAGTAAGGATCCTGATTGGTGGAGATGTCATTTCACCACAGGAAGTGACCGCGCCCGTCGGGATCCGCTATAAAGGAAGGCGCCCACAGCCTTCGGAGGAAATTCAGAGGAAAATTCAGGGAGAAAGTCAGAGAGAAATTGGGGAGTATTGTAACAGAGACGTTTCGGGTTTGGCTAAGTTTAGTGGGAGTTGCTTCGGTATCTAACATCTTGTAGATCACTGAAGCAACAGCAAAATTACACAACGAGATATAAGTACTAACATCAGTGTACTGAGAAATTGAATGTTTTTTGCTTAATATATATTTTATATATATATTCAAGAGTTAATTTAAGTTTATCCACGAGTGTTGTGTTTGCCGTGTCAGAACATTTGGACACCCGACGATAGCGTGTCAACGTATCACGGATAAGACCCGTTTACATTGGTGCCGTGACCAGGATCTGTGTCACGGATAAAACCAGTTTACATTGGTGCCATCTGACAGGATTTTAATTTGAAAAGCAAATTAAATCAATGCAAGAACCTTGGTTGAACAACGTTGGAAAGTTACAAAGTGACTTGACTTGGCACGGCAAAACAAATATCAGTGGATAAATACTAGTTAATGAACGTAGTGGTGGCTATATCAAACCACCACTTTTATCGAGACGAGACGGAGGACAAATAATCAGGATCCAGACGCAGCTGGGCGTGGACATATATACTGACGGGATCAAGGACGGAGCTGGGCGCTGACAGACTGACGGGAGTTACCAGGAGGAACAAAACAAGATCTACACAACAGCTACGCAACGTTGGGATTGTTGTCTAGACACAAACACCTCGATACACTTGCAGGTCAGTTAAATTCTAGGCTGCTATAAATAAAATTGTCATTTGTATCATTATTATTATTATTTGGAACTAAATATTATTAGCAACAATGGCTAATGACCCATTAGAGGTACAAAATCAACAATTATCCCAACTAGCGGGTATTTCAGGTATATTAGGCAAAACACACTGCGATAACGCAATTTCTAAATTCACTGGGGAAACCAAAAAGTTCAGAAATTGGGTTAAAAGCATAGAGAAACATGTAAAAATTATGGCCAAACATGAGGATGAAGCTGTGGGGATAGCATACCAGGCTTCTGAGGGATTGGTGTCAGATTTTATAGGCAGATATACTACTGCCCATTCGCCCACAGTATGGGCTGACCTAAAAAAAGAACTAACGGCATATTTTGGGGAAGTGACGGATCCGCAACAAGCTTTGTCAATGTTGCGACGGACACGTCAAAAACATACTGAAGGAGTACAAGTATATGCCGAGCGCATGCTTGCACTCGCGGAAGACGCGTGGCCTGACAGAATCACAGACAAGTTGGTACAATGCCAACTTGTAGATATTTTCGTGGACGGACTGACATCTGATACGATAGCCAGGAAATTAATGCGCCAACAGCCGGAAACAATGGAAGCTGCTGTAAAACTAGCAGCTACGGAACAAAATTTAGATATGAGGTTTAAATTACGAAATAGAAAAACGGGACATGAAGACAGAAACGATAGGGTCGAGGAGCCGATGGAGGTTGACAAATTTTATGGTAAATGCCACCGTTGCGGTAAAATAGGGCACAGAGCTTATTCTTGTGGCAAGGGTACGACAGGTCGCCATGGTGCGACGGGAGCAATACGTAGGGTAGAGGCACAGCCGCGACGATGCTGGTGCTGCGGGGCCGAGACACATTTCAAAAGGGATTGCCCCCATAAACACATTGCGTACAGGCGACCCTGTCCTGCCTGCGGGGAAAAGGGTCACCTACAAAAAGCCTGTAGAAAAGGGTTAAACGGAAACGTCCAGAATTAAAAAAAGCCCCGATTCTGGACTCAAATAGACAAAAGGGTTCTAACATTTGTGAAGTTAATTTAGAGAAAGAGGACTGCTCCTCAGTACTAATAACAATTGGAAGACAAAGATTTCGAGCCTTAATTGACACAGGTGCTCAAGTGTCAATCATTTCAGACAGGATTATGCACAGATTAAAGGGTCATGATCTACTAGAAAATACACAGTTAAAGCTACGGACTGTCAATGGTGGTAAAATAAAAATTGCCGGCATCGCCGATGTGAAATTCAAAATAGGAAAATTGTATAAGAAACACCCTTTTTACGTAACAGAAGGTGTCTCTCAAAATGTGATTTTGGGGAGAGATTTTCTGGTTACAAATAAAGTTAAACTGGATTTCGAAAATACCCAGCTCACAATTGACCAACAAACTATACGCATGGAAGATGACGCATACATAGCCTCCTTTGTGAGATTAGCCCAGGACGTTGTTTTGCCACCACAGACAGCTGCCGTATGCAATACCAGACTAAAACACGGGGGACTTGAAAAAACGGTATATAATATTAGTGCAATCAAAACAGGGTTTATGGAAAGAGAACCGGGTCTGTTAGTGACAAATACCATAGCCGAAAACAAAAACAAAAAAATTCCCATACAAATCTGTAACCACACAAACCGCACATTTAAGTTACGCAAGGGCAATGTGGTCGGTAAAGCAGAAAGGGTTAATGTGTCGTGTATACAATCTGTCAACTATCCGGGGCCAAAGACTGGGGGAGGTGAATACGAATCAGAGACTGCTAGACGTAAACACGACGGAGGAAGTGAGTATCTAGAGTCTGTGGACTCAGAGTCTACAGTGACGGGGGGAGGTGATGAGGCCGTGTTAGAAGTAGGACAAATAACTGCACCCCCTGAGTATCAGAATCAATTACAACATTTGATTAGTCTGAATAAGGATTTATTCGCAGAAACGGATAAAGACTTAGGCAGAACCAAAGCGGTGAGTATGAAAATAGATACTGGTGATAACCCGCCCATCAGGTTACGCCCGTATCGGACAGCCATAAATCAGAGACGAGTCATTGACGACGCCGTGAATGATATGTTAAAGAATAACATAATCAGGCCAAGTCATTCAGAATGGTCGTTTCCAGTAGTTCTAATTGAAAAATCGGATGGATCAAAACGATTTTGTGTTGATTTTCGGAAATTGAACAAAATGACAAAATCATACGTTTGGCCACTACCACATATAGATGATATATTAGCATCTATGGGAAAGAAGAAACATTTTACCTGTTTGGACCTTAAATCTGGGTACTGGCAAGTAGAATTAGACCCTAAAGACCGCAGTAAAACGGCTTTTGCTTGTCACAAAGGTTTATATGAATTTAATGTGATGCCATTTGGCCTGTGCAACGCTCCGAGCGTATTTCAAGAATTGATGACATATGTACTTGAAGGAATCAGTGGTGAATATGCCATCGCATACCTTGATGACATCATCATTTATTCTGAGACAGAACATGAACATTTGATCCATCTTCAAAATATATTTGACAGATTAAGAAAATTTGGACTGAAATTGAAAATGTCAAAATGTGAATTCATGAAACCAAAAATTAATTATTTAGGATTTATGGTTGGTCGTGAGGGGTTAGAAGTTGACCCAAACAAAGTAGAGGTTATACAAAAGATGGCGCCACCAACTGATGTCCGGGGCATAAGATCATTCATTGGGTGTGTGTCGTGGTATAGGCGGTTTTGTCCGAAGTTTTCTGAAATCGCGACACCCCTAATTGCCCTGACTAAGAAACATGCCAGATTTACCTGGACCAAGGCATGCCAGGACTCATTTGAACAATTAAAAACTATGATGACAGAAGCGCCGATCTTAGCGTACCCAGATCCTAGCAGAGAGTATATACTATATACAGACGCTAGTGATCAGTGTGTGGGTGCGTTATTAGCGCAAGAATCAGATGACGGAGAGAAGGTCATACATTATCTGTCACATAAGTTGTCTGACTCACAGAAAAAATGGCCAACTATTCAAAAAGAAGGATTTGCGATTGTATACGCACTTGAAAAATTAAATCATTATTTACAAGGGGCTAAATTTGTGATTCGAACAGATCATAAACCACTAAAATACTTGTTTTCTGCTGAAATGAAAAACAGAAAAATTCAAATGTGGGCCATAAAGATTAGTGCATATAATTGTTCAATTGAGTATCTGGAAGGTAAGAAAAACACACGTGCAGACATGTTGAGTCGGCTGCCTGTATCACAAGTTGATGAAAACATGCCAGAGGTAGGTATGTTCAACTCTAATGTAGTTGCAACGCGTGATGCGAAAAGTGACAACATAGCAGACATGTCAGACGTCAAGACAGACGACGAATCTGCATTGATGTTGCCAGATATGGAAAAAGAACAAAGAGATGATCCACAGTTGCAATCCCTCATCCGAGATATGGAGAGTGGATCAGCAACAAAAGGTTCATTAAAGAGATATATCATGATGGATAAATTATTGTATTACTGTGTTGAGGGGGCAGAAATACAATTAAGACTGATGGTTCCAAAAAAATATCAGGACATGGTGCTGCAGCAATTTCACGAGAGCTGTGCGCACTGGGGACCAGATAAGACATACAAGCTCATAACCAACAAGTATCATTGGGTAGGGTTGTACAGGGATGTTTTAAGTCATATTGATAAATGTGTACCATGCAAGGAGAGAATGCTAAAACAACACAGCACTCCATTGCAGGAAATGGATAAGGTGACATATCCATTTCAAAAGGTTGGTATTGACACATGCGGACCTTATCCAACCACACTGCAGGGCAACCGCTATATTTTAACTATAGTTGATATATATAGTGGGTGGCCAGAAGCTTTTGCTATTCCAGATAAATCTGCAGAAACCATTGCCAACATCATTTTGGATGAGCTGATTCCGAGACATTCCTGTCCAGTCACCATAGTGACGGACAATGGGACGGAATTCAAGAATTCAGTAATGGAAACATTATGTCAGAATTTGAATATTAAGCATATTTTTACATCTACTTATCATCCAGAAGGTAATGGGAAAACGGAACGGTTCCACAGAGTCATGAATGATATGTTGTCAAAACAAGCCTCTGACAGGCTAGAGAGATGGGATTTAAGTCTCCCACAAGTTCTGGCAGCATATAGAGTGGGTGTGAGTGATAGCACTCAATATGCACCGTTTTTCCTTTTGTACACACGTGACCCTGTACTACCTATTGACAATCTTTTACGTCCCAGGAGGAAGTACTTGGGTGATCAACATCATCAACTAGCTTTGGAGCGTCAACATGAGGCCTTTGTCAAGGTAAGACATAATCTCCAGCAAGCTAGAAGGAAGCAGGCATTTTACCATGACAAACGTGCTAGGGATAAAGAATATGAAGTTGGTGACCCGGTGTATCTCTACAACAATCAACGTCAGAGTAAGTTGGAAAAACGTTGGCAGAGTCACTACCGCATTGTCACCAAACATAGTTCTTATACCTACACGATTAAACACCAACTTACAGGCGATGTAAGGAAAGTGCATGCGAAACATCTAGAGAGGGCTAATATATCAGACTGGCCCATGCCTGCTCCTAGAAAAATAAATGACAGAGCCGCTAAGTATGTTGTCCCACCAGTGGTAAGTACCGAAACAGAGCAAGATAGTGAACAAACAGAGCTATACACCCCTCCCGTCGCATCTGATTCAGAGGACAATCTCCCCTTGTCTAAGTTAAGACAACGGTTACGAGATGCTGATAGTTATTCAGATACGGCAGAAATGTTAAGTGACATGAGAAGTGAGAATACGGTAAGTGCCATTTGGATCGAGCAAAAGAAAATTGCTAAGGCACGTGATACATATACGCGTTTACGAGACCAGCGTAAACAAAAGCGTCATATGGAATAAGGTCAGGAGTAAGAGATTAAGGTTTGATAATCTTCATGAGACGAAATTATCAATTCGATAACAAGGAAACAGTCGACTTGAAATAAAGGTAAGTTGATAATTTAAAGAGAAATAAATTATCAATACGAAATAAAAGGATGATAATAGGGATATCAATAAGAAGGTAAGTTGATAAATTAAAGAGAATAAATTATCAATGAAGGTATATAGTTCTCCCGTGAGCAAGGAGATGTGGATATCAGTTGGGAGTTACGCTGATATGTGATTAAAGTTGATAACTTTCAGGAGAAGAAATTATCAACACATGAGAGAGTTTAAATGGGTTTAATTTTAAGAGAAAAAAAATAAACCAACGTACGAGCATCAGGTAAGAAAAAAAAAAATGTTATTGTGTTACCGTGCTAGAGCTTTGCTAACTCATGGCGGCTGGAGGCATAATAATATTGGTGGCTGCAATGCTCATGGCAGTGATGCCTGACGCATGTGAATCCCAGAAGGTGAGCGAAAACGTGATATTTAGGAAGACAAGAGAAGTATCAATTACACAGGCGCGGTGGTTATTTACATTTGTCATTGACTTGGGAGCATATGAATCATTTGCTAAACAGATAAGAGTGGAATTATTCAAAAGTGAGGAGGTTCTGGAGAATCTTAAGTTAGTTCCAGTTGGACAAGGTCAGTACGAAAAGTTATTGAACAGCTATAGAGAAGAAGTTCAGTCCATGAAAACTATTTATTATATGACAATGACAGGAATTAAAGAGATTTTGTCATTACGAGAGAAAGCTACCAGACGTACAAAACGAGCCTTAGTTCCTCTAGTGGGAAAAGGGTTATCGTTTTTATTTGGCACAGCTACAAAAAGTGATGTAAGAGTAATGAGAAAAGGATTAGAAGTTTTATCTAAAAACCAAGAAAGCTTAATTCATGTAATAGAGGACAGTTTATCTATAATCAATATAACGCGAATAGAGCTGACAGAAAATCGACATGCTATTAACAATCTGAGTTTGATAGTAGGGGAATTAGATAAAAAATTCACTAACATCACACAAGGGTTAAAGATGGATTTATTGATCTTAAATGGTGTAGTACAAACATATTCAAGGATAAGTTTGATGATACTTGAAATTAAGGAATCTCTGGATAAAGCACTGTTATATCTAGAAACTATTAAACTACAATTAAATCAACTAGCCTTAGGACATTTATCACCATCCGTGATTTCACCTAAACAATTACAGGACATATTATATGATATTCAGAAACATATTCCAGAATATTTATCTCTACCACAAGATCCCAAAACAATATGGTATTATTATCAATCTTTAACGACTGTGACAATAATTAAGAGAAAGAAATTGCTCACTCTGGTGAGTCTACCTTTGATAGATACAAATTCGCGATATGAATTGTACCAGATTTTTAACTTACCAGTACCGTATAACCTGACGCGGATGACAGCTCAATACGAGCTTGAAACCAATCATCTGGCGGTGAACATTAAACGTACGCAATACATGTTGTTATCTGACACTGATTTCCTCCAATGTGCGGCTCCTCGAACTAGTTTCTGCGCTTTGAGAAAGCCCTCTTTTCCATTACATGATTCTCAGAGATGTGTTACGGCACTTTTCTTAAAAGATGTTGAGAGAATTGAAATTTTTTGTAAAACAATTGTCACTTTAAACAATAAGCTGCCGATAGCACTATATATTTCAGACGGGACATGGGTAGTGATTACAGTAGAACCCATTGTTTTCACGGTTATGTGTGTTGGCAATAAACGCTATCAGACTACAGTTCGTCCAGCTGTATCGTATGTTGCTCTGAACATGTCATGCCATGCTTTCTCAGATCAAATGACTTTACCACCCTATTACTATCACGAATCAGAATATCATTTGAAATCTAGGCAAGCTGACTTACTTCATTTGAAGAAATTTACGGGTGACATTGTGTGGGGACCGCTCGACGAATTAGGTGACGACATAGATCTAATAGATGAAATCAATAGATTACCCAAATTAAATGACATAGATAACATTCCTTTAAGTCAATTGATAGAGAAGTTACATCAGACTAAGATTGTAGCTATGACACCAGTACAGAAACGCCACAGGTATGTTACCTTCACACTGGGAGGATTGATGATTTTGTTAATGACCGGGGTGGGTGCAGTGGGCATAGTATATTGGAGATACCCTGGGATATTAATAAATTGTTTCAAAAAATTGAAAAAACGCAGCCTAGTATTTATAACACCTGCAAGTGCCCAAACATCAAGTGGTGAGAACACGGAGGTGTTGGCGCTGTCTGAGACGGTCAGAGATCCAATCAGACTGGCTTCCTGATGACTGGATGGTAGTGCACGTGTGTAGGAGACGTCCTACAAGATACATTGATAATCGTGAGATTATATTGACTGTATATAAACTATGTTCCAGAGGCAGAGAATGCTGAGAAGTGTATTTAAACTGTAAATTGTAAGTAAAGCATCATATATGATTTTAGAGTGTATTCCACTCAAGACATTGTTCCAGAGAAGAGGATGATATACTTATATATTGGATAAAACTGATATCATAATGACTGTAACTATGCAATAACTATGTTCCAGGCACCGTATATGCTGGGAAGTGATGTTTAAAATGTAAATTGTAAGTAAAACATCATATATGATTTTAGAGTGTATTCCACTCAAGACATTGTTCCAGAGAAGAGGATGACAATACATATACATTGTTTAAGTAAAAATAATATATATTTGTATAAGAAAAATATAGGTGGAAGATGTGTGCACCTCCGAAACTTATATTTTTATTTTTTATATGATTTTACTAATCATAGGGATTTTAAGGAATTGAAATATGGAATTTAAGCGTGTGAACAAGTTGGATTCCATAGGGGGAGGTATGTAACAATGTAAAGTAACAGGTGGCTAAATTGGGATTTCGGTAAGTGAAGGGTAGAATAAACATGCTGTCCTGGGCTGTTTACATGTGAACCACATGGTGGAGACGGTACTGCGACAAGTACTAATTGTCATACAGGACGTCCCCTAGTTTTGGGGGCCTGTGTGAGTCGGTTCTGGAAAACAGCCCAGGAATGTGAATGTATATCAAAGTAAGGATCCTGATTGGTGGAGATGTCATTTCACCACAGGAAGTGACCGCGCCCGTCGGGATCCGCTCTAAAGGAAGGCGCCCACAGCCTTCGGAGGAAATTCAGAGGAAAATTCAGGG